>CM041778.1:350823903-351125415 GCA_023374045.1 Limonium bicolor
CTGTCCGTAGTACGGAGTTGACTACTTCTCGTGTTCCTAACACTACTTGTCTACATGCATGGGGTACCGTACTGATACATTACTACTTACCCGACTAACTTATAAATAAGTCTGTCAGGCCCGCATGCTCCTATCGGAGTGCGGTCGTCCCATGTCTCGCTTAGTATTCTATTGTCAAGCTCCCTTTTGATGGATGTCCTTGTTGTAATTTGGTGTTGATTAGTTCGCATTGTCGGTTATCCTGGTGTAAGTGTTATTGTCCTAGCGGTATGAATGGTAAGTGGTTGAAGATAATATTTTTTTCTCCCCGAACTCATGTCCTTTCAGTATTATATTTCATCTGGCACTCCTTTCTAAAGGTGGTACCCTGGGTTGTCAATCAGTTATACGTTAAGTGTTGGTTCGTCTGTATGGCTGCAATCCGTTCATGTAGTATTCGTGCTGAGTTAGCAACGTCAGGTGTCATATCTCAATCTTCTTGAGTGCTATACATAATCTTTTCCTCTAGGTTTAATCATTATCACATCTCATCTATACCTCCCGACGGCGTAGGTAAGTTTCTCATACTTGGGTATTCATATTTGTTCCTCCCTGTTCCGTTTAATTGGGTGTATTGTAGATTGCATGACTGCTTGAGCAACTCGGCTCTTCCCTTTCCAACCATTCTCATTAGCGGTACTCCATCCACAAAGGGTATGCCATTTCTCACAAGATTATGTTTGTCCGTTAGGACTCAAACGTTTATCACTATTATGATTAGCATTGATGCTGGTATAATACTCTAGTATTCGGCTTATAATAGCAATGTCTTTGTTGTTACTTATTGTTTAGTGCTAGTTATTTGTAACTGCAGTTATTTATATTTCAAGTGCGCGGTTTGGCGCCTGTTAGTAAATTATCCTTGTTATTCACATTGCTTACGGTATGTGTAATACTCCGTATTTTTTTTTACGTTTGTAGATTTCATGACATAACGTTCCGGTTTATGTCATTACTTATGTTTGTGTGATGCTTTGTTTAGTTGATGGGACGTTCGAGGTATTTAAATAAAAGACAGGGGCAAGGAGGTCGTTTCCCTTTCTTTTATTTTGGTAAGCATTAATAAAGAAAGTAGAGTCCATTATGTTATTTCCTCGCTCAGTTTTTCCCGATCAGTTTCAAGACGTGGTGTGTTCTCCTCGCGACAGTTTTCAGCATCCCTCTCCTCTCCTTCTCCTTTGAGTGCTAATTCCTGGTGCATTGCTGGTGCGTTTGAGATCGAATTCCGGTTCTGTGTGATTGCTCTTCCTCTGCGGTGGTTCAGGTTTGGTTTCCCTTTCGGTTTTGGTGGTGTTCGCTTCTGTTTTGAGAGAGGCAGTGTTCTGATTGATTGGATTGTTTGCTGGCTGAATTCAGTGTTGTCTGGTGCATTTCCTGCTGCGTTCGTTCTGTGCGTTGAGTTGCTGGTAACGTCTGGCCGGATTCTGCGCTTCGAATTCAAGTAAGTGGGGATGGAATCGGGGTAGTTTGCTCACCCTCGGGGATTGTTTTAATATCTGTTTCGTATCCGATTTCGTGTGTTGCTTGTGTGTTTTCTCATTGGTTTTGCGTTGTTAATCGTTTGGCTAAGCCCCCGAGGGTACTGATTTACCATTCTGTGAGTTTTGTGTGAGTTATGGTGATTTTTGGCTGATTTCTGCTCGTCGTCTGATCGCTCTGGATTTCGTCAGTTTCGCGCTGTCCGAACGTCTGTCCGAACTTGTAAGTTCGGACAGTGCATCGGGCGCGTTTTGTTTTTGAAGGTTTTGAAGTGTCCGAACATCGGTCCGAACTTCAAAGTTCGGACCTGACGCGAGGATGGATTTTCGTAAAAGTTTCGACGTGTGTCCGAACTTGCAAGGTCGGACGCAAGTTCGGACACTAAGATGGTTCTGGCTTTTAACTCTCGACTTACGTCCGAACTTTGACGTTCGGACGTAAGTTCGGACATTTGTATCTCCGCGACCTCTGATTCTCGGCCTCTGTCCGAACTTGCAAGGTCGGACGCAAGTTCGGACATGCCACTGTTTTGAGCATAACTCTTCGTTTTAGCTCCGTTTTGAGTTCCGTTTGCGGGGTTGGATTCCCCTATCTGTGTACAAGCTTCTTATGCTGTTTATATGCATTTTTATGCACTTAAGATCTGTTTTGTGAGCTTTTGGTTTTGGGACCTAGTTACTTTGCTTCTGAGCCTTGGATAGTCGGGTCGGGCTGTCCCGTAGCATGCTGCGCAGGAATTCCTTCTGTTTATACTCCTTAGGGTCTCCCTTAGGACGTTATTTGACCGACGGGTCTGTTAGCTGTCTCTACGGCTTCTGTTGTGGGATCCTCGGATCCATAGGACCTTATGTGAGTCCTTCTGTTGTGTTAGCTTGTTACTAGTGTCCCATTCTTCTGTTTCTGATCTGAAGTCCGACTGTGTTTTGAAGTGATATTCCGTTCTGCTCTCTGCCTCTGTTTTGTGGTTTCATTCAGTCTATTTATTGACTCCGCTATCCTCTCTGTTTATAAGTATTCTTCTGCTTCTGTTTTGAGTGGGCTTCCTTGAGGAAGTCTTCTGCTGCTGGGCTGTTTAGCTCACCCCTTTACTTTGTTGCAGATTGAGCTCGTGGGATCTTCTCTTCTCGTCCCCTTCTGGAGCTTCGTTATTTTATGTGTCTTTAGACTTTTTGCTTGCGCTTTGGACGCTTTAGTACTTTGTGTAGCCTTCGGGCCTCTCTCTTTGTATTTGACTTATAAGCTTTGGATCTTGTAAACTCTTTGGTATTTATCAAGTTTTTATTCGGTTTTGGGATTCGTTTGCTTAGAGCCTTGCGACGTTAGGTAGTAGACTCGCGGCGTGTAACGGCCCTAACTCCTAGGCCGGTTTTGGGGTCGTTACATTTAGTGGTATCAGAGCCAGGTTGCTCGTTCTTTGGTGTCTGTGGGGTTTTCTGCATGTGTGGGTGTCTGAAAGGTCTGCTGTTTGATGCTTGATGGTTTCTGATAAATTTTGATGTTGTATCTTCAGTATGCCTCCCCGACGTTCAGGACGTGGTGTAGCTGCAGGCGATGCTCCCCAGGGGGACATTGCAGAGATTGTGCAGCAGGTGGTGACCCAGGTGCTGCAGACTGTAGGGGCCACTGCTGGTCAGGCGGCAGGAGCCGGTAACGCGGGGGGCAACAACGTGAAGGCGCTTCGGAGTTTCTGAAGCTGAAGCCACCTCTTTTTCTAGTGGTGACCCACCGAGGCGGATCCACTGATCACTGCATTGAGGACCTTCTGCGGGTCATGGGATGTGAGGAGGATCAGAAGTCGGATTTCGCTACCTTCATGTTTCAGAGTGAGGCGAAGGAGTGGTGGAAGTCGGTCGAAGGGAAGTACCCCCACCCATGGACATGGGAGCAGTTCAGGGGCTGCTTCAATCAGCAGTTCTATCCCGATTCTTCAGGGATCAGAAGATTGTAGAGTATGGGGAGCTTCGCCAGACGAAGGAGATGTCAGTGGACGACTATGTGAGGAAGTTTATTTCCCTTTCGAAGTTTGTGCCTGAGCCGGATGATAACCGGAAGGCTAGGAAGTTTGAGGCTGGGTTGAGGGGTGACATTCGAGCTGCTGTGGCACCTTTTCGCCACAAGACTTTCCGGGATGTGGCCGATGTGGCGTTGGTGGTGGAGTCTGAGCTGCAGGCTAGGCAGCGGTATGAGAAGAGGGACCAGAGGCCCGATAAGGGCAAGGACCAGAAGAGGAAGGGTCGTGGAGGAGCCGAGAGGCGTGAGCAGACTTCTTCTCAGAAGAAGAAGTATAGAGGAGACCGGGGTTCTTCTTCAGCATCCCCTGCTGTGGAGAAGTGTGCGGAGTGTGACCGTTTCCATCCTGGGCGGGAGTGCTACAGGAAGTCCGGGGCGTGCAAGTGTGGTTCGCTAGACCATCGCATTGCCCAGTGTCCACAGGCTAGAGGTGGAGGTAGCAGTGGCGGTTCTGAGGGCCGAGGAGCTGGTTCAGGGTCCGGGCAGAAGACTGATCAGAAGAAGCCCCAGACCCAGGCTCGTGTGTACGCTCTAGCTGGTGAGCGAGACCGTGACTCAGGCCGAGTAGTGTCAGGTATTCTTCAGATCTCTTCTCAGCCAGTTTTCTGCTTGTTTGATTCAGGAGCTACCCACTCCTTTGTGTCTGCTGATTTAGTGGGTAGTCTCGGGTTGTCTGCTGTGCCCTGTGATGTGGATTTGTGTATTTCTAGCCCGCTGAGTGGCGTACCTGCTTGTGTACTTGATTCTGTGTGTAAGTCGGTTCCGGTAGTGATTATGGATAGGAACTTGTCTGCTGATTTGATCCCTATGCGTATGTCTTGCTTCGATGTGATTTTGGGCATGGACTGGCTAGCAGAGCACCATGCCCATATAGATTGTGCAGCTAGGAGAGTTGTGTTTGATAGACCGGGTGAGACCCGTTTTGCTTTTGTGGGGAATCCATTCCTTGTGCTCCTGTGTTGGTGTCTGCTATGCAGGCAGTCCGTTCCTTGAGGAAGGGCTGCCAGGGTTTTCTCTGCTTTGTACCTGAGGTTAAGGAGGGATCCCGGTTGGAGGATATACCCATTGTGTGTGAGTTTCCTGAGGTGTTCCAGGACGATGTGCCAGGACTACCACCTGATCGTGAGGTGGAGTTTTCTATTGAGTTAGCGCCAGGGAACTCAGCCCTATCTCTAAGGCTCCCTATCGCATGAGTCCGGCAGAGCTTAAGGAGCTGAAGGTGCAGCTGCAGGATCTTCTGGATAAGGGCTTCATTCGCCCTAGTGTGTCTCCATGGGGAGCACCGGTGTTGTTTGTGAAGAAGAAGGATGGCTCCTTCAGATTGTGCATTGACTATAGGGAATTGAATAAGGTTACCATCAGAATCGGTATCCTCTTCCCGCATCGATGATCTCTTCGACCAGTTAGCAGGGGCGACAGTCTTCTCGAAGATCGACTTGCGTTCTGGATATCATCAGCTGAAGATTAAGGCCGAGGATGTGTCTAAGTCTGCATTTAGGACCCGGTATGGGCATTATGAGTTCTTGGTCATGCCTTTTGGTTTGACCAATGCCCCGTCGTTCTTCATGGATATGATGAACAGAGTCTTCAAACCTTTCTTGGATTCTTTTGTAGTTGTGTTTATTGACGACATCTTGGTGTACTCCAAGAGTGCTGAGGAGCATGAGGAGCATTTGAGGATGGTTCTACGGACGTTGAAGGAGAAGGAGCTGTATGCTAAATTGAAGAAGTGTGAGTTTTGGTTGTATAGAGTGGTGTTTCTTGGCCACGTGGTTTCGAAGGATGGCATATCAGTGGACCCAGAGAAGATTAAGGCAGTTATGGAGTGGGCGAAGCCCACTAGTGTGTCTGAGGTGCGCAGTTTTCTGGGATTGGCTGGGTATTATAGGAAGTTCGTGGAGGGCTTTTCTAAGATTGTATCTCCCTTGACTCGTCTTCTTAGGAAGGATGTCAAGTATGATTGGAGTGAGGCGTGCCAGGAGAGCTTCCAGGAGTTGAAGAAGAGGTTGACTTCGGCTCCGATTTTGACATTGCCTTCTGGGACAGAGGTCTTTGAGGTGTTCTGTGACGCTTCCCACAGAGGGTTGGGTGTTTTAATGCAGCAGGAAAGATGGTAGCTATATGGGTTCACGACAGTTGAAGCCGTATGAGAAGAATTATCTACCCATGACTTGGAGCTAGTGCTGTGGTCTTCGCCTTGAAGATCTGGCGGCACTTTTGTATGGGGTGACGTGAAGGTCTACACGGATCACAAGAGTCTCAAATATCTGTTCACGCAGAAGGAATTGAATTTGAGACAGCGGCGCTGGTTGGAGCTGTTACATGACTACGATCTGGAGATCCTCTACCATCCGGGTAGAGCGAATGTGGTGGCGGATGCCTTGAGCCATAGGGGTGCTCCTGGATTGCTTGTTCGTTGTCAGGGGTTCAGAGGTCTGCTATTGAGCTTCAGCGTATGGGGATTTGGGTTGTTCGGTCTGACCGTGCTGGGATGATTGCTTCGATTCAGGTCCAATCTACTTTGATTGAGCGGATCAGAGAGGGTCAGAAGGCTGATGCTGAGTTGTGTAAGATCAGAGAGAAGTTGGCAGATGAGCAGGAGTCAGAGTTTTCTGTGTCCAGCGATGATTGTCTACGCTTCAGGGGCAGAGTTTGTGTGCCTAGTGGAGGCGACCTTAGGCGGGAGATTATGCAGGGGCTCATGGAGCTCCTTATTCTGTGCACCCAGGAGGGGTGAAGATGTACCGGGATCTCCGGGAATCCTTTTGGTGGGCGAATATGAAGAGGAGATTTCTGATTTTGTGGCTCGTTGCCAAACCTGTCAGCAGGTGAAGGCTAAGCATCAGCGACCTGCGGGCCTTCTGCAGCCTCTTCCCGTTCCTGAGTGGAAATGGGAGAGTGTTGGCATGGATTTTATTGTGGGGCTGCCTAGGACATCTTCTGGGTACGAGCGCTATGGGTGATTGTGGACCGGTTGACGAAGTCAGCTCATTTCTTGCCTGTGAGGAAGACCTTCAGCCTTGAGCGCCTGGCTCGGCTGTATATTGATGAGATTGTGAGGTTGCACGGTGTGCCGGCGACGATCGTTTCGGACAGAGATCCGAGATTTGTATCTCGCTTCTGGCGGAGCCTGCATAAGGCGTTGGGGACGAATTTGGCTTTCAGTTCGGCTTATCATCCTCAGACCGATGGGCAGACGGAGAGGACGAATCAGATTTTGGAGGACATGTTGAGGGCGTGTGTGCTCGACTTCGGGGGCAGCTGGGATCAGCATGTGACATTGATTGAGTTCGCCTACAACAATAGTTTCCAATCGAGCATTGGGATGGCTCCGTATGAGGCATTGTATGGTAGGCGCTGTAGATCTCCTATTTGTTGGGATGACCTGCGGGAGAGGGCGATAGTAGGTCCTGAGTTGGTGCAGGGAGCTGTGGACAAAGTCAAGACTATCAGGGAGCGTTTGTTGGTTGCCCAGAGCCGGCAGAAGAGTTATGCAGATCAGAGACGCCGTCCGCTTGAGTTTCAGGTGGGAGACCACGTGTACCTGAAGATCTCTCCAGTTCGGGGTGTGGTTCGTTTTGGGAAACGAGGCAAGCTGAGTCCTCGGTTCGTAGGGCCTTTTGAGGTGCTTGGGAAGGTTGGGCCGGTGGCTTACAGATTGGCATTGCCACCAGCTCTAGCAGGAGTGACGTGTTCCATGTGTCGATGCTCAGGAAGTATCTACATGATCCTTCGCATGTGATTGACTATGGTCAGCTTCGACTCAGAGATGATTTCACTTATGAGGCAGTTCCGGTCCGCATTTTAGCACGGGATGTTCGTCGGCTTCGTAGCAAGACACTGCCTATGGTTAAAGTGCAGTGGTCTGACCAGTCCGAGCGTGAGGGGACGTGGGAACTCGAGGAGGAGTTGCGTGCCAAGTTCCCTTCCCTTTTCGAGCAGTGAGGTATTGAATTTCGAGGACGAAATTCCTTTTAAGGGGGGAGTGATGTAATACTCCGTATTTTTTTTTACGTTTGCAGATTTCATGACATAACGTTCCGGTTTATGTCATTACTTATGTTTGTGTGATGCTTTGTTTAGTTGATGGGACGTTCGAGGTATTTAAATAAAAGACAGGGGCAAGGAGGTCGTTTCCCTTTCTTTTATTTGGTAAGCCATTAATAAAGAAAGTAGAGTCCATTATGTTATTTCCTCGCTCAGTTTTTCCCGATCAGTTTCAAGACGTGGTGTGTTCTCCTCGCGACAGTTTTCAGCATCCTCCTCTCCTTCTCCTTTGAGTGCTAATTCCTGGTGCATTGCTGGTGCGTCTGAGATCGAATTCCGGTTCTGTGTGATTGCTCTTCCTCTGCGGTGGTTCAGGTTTGGCTTCCCTTTCGGTTTTGGTGGTGTTCGCTTCTGTTTTGAGAGAGGCAGTGTTCTGATTGATTGGATTGTTTGCTGGCTGAATTCAGTGTTGTCTGGTGCATTTCCTCTGCTGCGTTCTGTGCGTTGAGTTGCTGGTAACGTCTGGCCGGATTCTGCGCTTCGAATTCAAGTAAGTGGGGGATGGAATCGGGGTAGTTTGCTCACCCTCGGGGATTGTTTTAATACCTGTTTCGTATCCGATTTCGTGTGTTGCTTGTGTGTTTTCTCATTGGTTTTGCGTTGTTAATCGTTTGGCTAAGCCCCCGAGGGTACTGATTTACCATTCTGTGAGTTTTGTGTGAGTTATGGTGATTTTTGGCTGATTTCTGCTCGTCTGATCGCTCTGGATTTCGTCAGTTTCGCGCTGTCCGAACGTCTGTCCGAACTTGTAAGTTCGGACAGTGCATCGGGCGCGTTTTGTTTTTGAAGGTTTTGAGGTGTCCGAACATCGGTCCGAACTTCAAAGTTCGGACCTGACGCTAGGATGGATTTTCGTAAAAGTTTCGACGTGTGTCCGAACTTGCAAGGTCGGACGCAAGTTCGGACACTAAGATGATTCTGGCTTTTAACTCTCGACTTACGTCCGAACTTTGACGTTCGGACGTAAGTTCGGACATTTGTATCTCCGCGACCTCTGATTCTCGGCCTCTGTCCGAACTTGCAAGGTCGGACGCAAGTTCGGACATGCCACTGTTTTGAGCGTAACTCCTTTGTTTTAGCTCCGTTTTGAGTTCCGTTTGCGGGGTTGGATTCCCCTATCTGTGTACAAGCTTCTTATGCTGTTTATATGCATTTTTATGCACTTAAGATCTGTTTTGTGAGCTTTTGGTTTTGGGACCTAGTTACCTTGCTTCTGAGCCTTGGATAGTCGGGTCGGGCTGTCCCGTAGCATGCTGCGCAGGAATTCCTTCTGTTTATACTCCTTAGGGTCTCCCTTAGGACGTTGGTTGACCGACGGGTCTGTTAGCTGTCTCTACGGCTTCTGTTGTGGGATCCTCGGATCCATAGGACCTTATGTGAGTCCTTCTGTTGTGTTAGCTTGTTTCTAGTGTCCCATTCTTCTGTTTCTGATCTGAAAGTCCGACTGTGTTTTGAAGTGATATTCCGTTCTGCTCTGCTTCTGTTTTGTGGTTTCTTTCAGTCTATTTATTGACTCCGCTATCCTCTCTGTTTATAAGTATTCTTCTGCTTCTGTTTTGAGTGGGCTTCCTTGAGGAAGTCTTCTGCTTGTTGGGCTGTTTAGCTCACCCCTTTACTTTGTTGCAGATTGAGCTCGTGGGATCTTCTCTTCTCGTCCCCTCCTGGAGCTTCGTTATCTTTATGTGTCTTTAGACCTTATTTGGCTTGCGCTTTGGACGCTTTAGTACTTTGTGTAGCCTTCGGGCCTCTCTCTCTGTATTTGACTTATAAGCTTTGGATCTTGTAAACTCTTTTGGTATTTATTCAAGTTTATTATTCGGTTTTGGGATTTGTTTGCTTAGAGCCTTGCGACGTTAGGTAGTAGACTCGCGGCGTGTAACGGCCCTAACTCCTAGGCCGGTTTTGGGGTCGTTACAGTATGTACCGTAGCTCCCTTACTTCATTATATTAACTTAGACATTGTTATGTTAGTAATATACCTCGAAAGGTAATTGGAGTCGGTGTTCCCGGTCTCCTGGGCTCATGCCCTTTATTTGTACATTAGGTACTTGTTTACTTGCGCTATTTAGCGTTCAGTTTGTGTGTTTTGTAATATCAATTTAGTTGTTTGCCATTGTTTTAATTTACACATTCATTCATCACTGACAGTCGTCACAATAGTAAACAACATGTCTTTTACACATATTGATACTTATCATTTTTACATTGCAGAACGCCAATGGCGGTAGCCATTCTTCTACTTAGAACTTGTCTCGTAATCAGTACGATTTGATAATACACATAAAACTTAATCTTGACGTTTGTCCGTTTTTAATTGTACATAACCGTACGTGGCACTCCTTGGTAAAGGTAGTGCTCAGGGGTGGTAATTATTCATGCATTAAGTGTTGATTCGCGTTTATTGTTGCGAATGGTATTGGTAATAGCCGTATTACGGTAGAATTGTTCTTTTCACTTTTGGTCCATTTGTGGACTGATACGTTTTACTAATTCTCTGGTGCTTATCACAAGTTGGCATTTACTGGTAGTGTGTTTTGTCGGTACTGATTGTTATATGATCGTATTCCCTCCATAATTTTTATTTTGTATGATTTAATATATACAATGCAAACTGTTAGTCATAAGTTTCCTTATTTAATATCTTATTGCTAAATTGTTGCTAGTTGTTTGTAATTAGTATACTTCAGTTTTGTTTATCCTGACTGTAATTAATTGTGGCAACTTGTGAGGAGTCTTATGAGTCATCCGACCCAGGTGTGATCAGCACCAGTGTTGAACTAACCTTCCACCCTAATTTGTGGCTGGTTTCCCTTGATCCCCGGGAATCAAGTTTCACCTTCCACTTCCAATTCGGCCATTAAATGGTTTGATAATTAAGTTATGTTATCTTGTCTCTTAAGTCGGTGTCATTTAATCCGCTCTTGTTTGGTAGTTATACTTGTTATGGGCTGGTGTGCCCCTTTTTTATTGCGTTATTCGGACTCGTCGGGTCCTTTAGAGGTTGTAGGCCTCGTATCTTAGCGGTTTATTGCAACAATTGTAGTTATGTAGTTTATATTAGAGTTGTACAATTGTTTTGTGATTATTGGTAGCCATGGTGTTGTACCACTGGTCTACACAGATTCCAGAATTGCTTGTAACGATAATAGCAGTGGTAGCTGCAGTCGTAGTTGGTTGCAACACTTGTAGTAGCAAGTGCGCGGGGTAGACGGAATTATTGGTACATTGTTTAAATCAGCGCTTGCAGTGGCAAGCGCGCCACACAAGTAGAGTTGTCAGTTTAAGACTAATTTGTCTTACTATCGCATTGGTTGCTCAAGTACCGTTAGAATGATTGTTCATGAAAAAGACGGTATTTGGATGGGAAAATTTTCCTAACCACATTGTCATTAGATTGACCAAGTCCTCCCTCGCATTAGATTCACAAGAGCATAAACGCTCGGAATTTGTTTCTCCATAAGTGTCGTCATGACAAGCTTCTAACGTCACAATATTGTGTTTACACAAGATTAGGATTGGAATTTGAACATAACAGGATGGTACAAATTTTTTTTTCCACGTTTTCAATATAATCTCTTTTTTTTTACAGTTTGGTATTATGATACAACGGTATGGTGGTTAAAGGTCCCCATTGCGGGCGACGGTCTCACGGAGCTCAAGGTGCTCCCGGTCCGCTTGCCCGGATGTTTTGGGTGATCCTTTCCACGACGTTACGGTAATAGTGGCGCTCGCCTCTGGCGGTGCCTATTGCTACAACACTTGGTCGTTAAGGGTGGTATGGTACTGAGTTTTTATTTATGTTTCAGGAGTAGGAATTATTCATTCGGTGCGAGAGCATTTAGACGGTTTGTTGGGCTTGGTAGCCCTCTTCCCTATGTTTGGGGATTATATTTCTCAGTTGTATTATACTCATTGGGTTGTGGCGGGAGGGGTACTGTCGGCGGTAGTCCGTACTGGACTTCCACATGAAAGTGAACTGTCGCCAATGTACTCATGACGTTTGTGTCTCCTCCTGGCTGAGCTCTCAGCTGGTCCGTAACGGGGATAATTTTCCCGGGCCTTTATGCCCTTGGCCAGCTTCCTGGCTCACACCACCACTAGACTTCGGTATTACCGTTCGTCTTATCGATATCACATCATATCACAATCAACTCGTTTGTGCGCCTCAAGGGCTAACACTTGCAAGCCAAGGGCTTTGCTAACACATAATTCCATTAAGGCAAAGACGTTTGGTACCTCACAAACGTTTCCCGTGTTTCCCAAGTCCTAAGCTCACTGTCTTAACCTAGTATCTCGTCATCAGAGCGGTACTCCGCTCTGATACCACTTTTGTAACACCCCTCTCAAATAAACACGTAATAGTCACTGCGTTAATAGAAAAATAAAACGTCTTACAGCGGAAGAATAAACAACAACATTAAAACTCACTTAGGTGTCACCTGCCATTACTCGCCCATGCGAGTAACGAAGCAGAAACTAAATCCAACACTAAAACAATAACACTACTAAACCGCTGTGACAACAAGATATCTCCTATACATCATACTACGTCCACATCCATAACAGTCGACAAGTGAGCATCTACCCAAATTCCACATGAATACAGCCGTACCGTCATACACCCACAGACTGATGTCGTTATACAAATAAATTCCCTGTGCGATAATTAAAGTAATCCTAACAACCCTGTTCCCGCACTTCGGCTTCGATGGAGATCAGCAACCTGCACAATGAGTGTAGTCTCAGCGATAGACGCTGAGTATGCCGGGCCTGGACCCTATTGGTCACTTGTCATTTTTAACCATCTTGTTATTAGATTGGTTTCATGCTTTACCATTTTACAGATATAATAAATACTATAGCAAACATGCATAAAATACATAACCATCCATCCAATCCAAACAGTCATCATAAATATACGCAGCGCAGCCACACTTCATACAATACAATAACATCATTTATTAGCATCATCACGTTTTACAACACTCGGCCCCCCGGGCCCTCACATATCGTTTGGCTGGTTAGCACTGTTGGGCGTCAATTAGGACAACCCGAAATATACTCACTTGGACAGTAGTCCCACGTACACACAAGGTGCTCACTGCCCTGATGATCCAAAGACTTTGGGACTTATTCTCTTTGCCTTTGTAAAGGCGTCCATTTAGGTGGCCAAGGGCCTGGTGCCAATGGTAGCACACTCCGCCTGACGATCTATCTAGGTTCGTTCGAGATTAACTAGGGTAAACCCGATACGGGATAACCAAGAGATCTCTACGCGCGACCAGCAGCTAGTGACTGTCTGGATTAAGGTATGTCATCACATTCATTCACACTCCACTGTTAACTTCATTAGTTAGGTAGTCAGTTACAATTTTAATTATGGAGAACATCACTTATTTTGTTGGCTGCCCTGTGGGTCTTACACATGCCTAGAATGATTCTAGGTAGTATTTATGTTCGAGTCGAAGCTCTAGGGACCGACAATGTCGTGTCCCGTTCTTAAGTGTTTTACTTAGGTTATAACTACATACTTGTAATGCTTAGCGTATTAGGTCAGGCAACAGTAATCACAATCACACATCTCGCATATGTAGTTTTATATAAGTCGATCTATAGTCGACGTAGTATTAGTCCCGTAGGACGTTCATGCATAAATAAATAATGCAGTAAATACAGATATCCATCACACACATAATCACACACGTTATCAAAACAAATCCGAGCCCGAAGAATTCCTCAGGACAACCCGGATCAAACCCCTTTACATACCGTACACCTTAGACCAGGAAGCGCAGTGTAGACCACTAAGCTTTCTTGAGCGCGCATGTCTGACAGGCGATCTAACAATACGAATAACGCTAAGTGTCAATCCACATGACAATATGATTCGGTATTTCCGAATAATGTCAGTAACCCCGGTATTACATCCCCGGATTTCAACTGTTATTAGTTAATGTATCGTTATCCTTAAAAACTCCTTACTCGTAGAAAGTATTAATATTCGTTTAAACAATGACGTCGGTTTTTATACGAACGTCGTATTTAACGTTTACAAACTTAGGAATTATAATTTCCAACCGTAGTATTTAATACGCGTTACACTTAATACATTTCGTTCGTTCTTGTATAATTCATTCCACTGTTACATCGCATGCATTGGTATGGTTATAACCTATAGTTGCATGAATGGTTATATTTTATAACCTATGGTTGCATGCGTTTCCATGCAACGTTAGTTTATATTACATAGTATATTACCATTCTTTAATATACCTTGTTTTCTTAATGAAATAAGAAACTTTGTATTATGTACATATTATTCCTTATACAAGGTTTATTTAAACCATTCCAAAATCATATATTAACCATAGTATTTATGTCATTGTATACTGTAGTTTATATCTTCATTTTGATATATAAATATATGCATGCGCCAGCATGTATAGTTTATATACTATACTTTCGACCACATAATATTATCTTGTGTTACACTTATGCCATGATATCATATAGTATGATATTTTATACGTCATTTAACTTCATAACATATAGTTTTGGTAACTATATATATATATGTATATGTACCGTAAATAATGTACACATATAATACACTTGTACTTCTTTTGTAACACCCCATCTCGATCCAATCGTGGTTATCACAAACTTATCACCATATATACAAACTCTGCAGCGGATTCTTATACATTCCAGGACCTTGCCACGGTCTGACTACAGAATATACCGAACATTAGTACATACAAATCTTAACCAAAAACATATCCTTCTTACAATCCCCTCACATCCTATACATCTTACTAACTCAAATTGCCATACGAGTGTACATGCACAACTCGTAGGCCACACTTAACCCGTAACGCTTGTACCCCATCTTACTCTCGTGACGGCGGCCTCCCGACGTTCACCTGTGTAGTAAAAACAGCCCCCAAAGGGGGTCAGCACAAATGCTGGTACGATCCTCTCATGGCCCCCAAGCTAACGTGGCTACGATGACTAATTGTCGATAGCATTGAGGTTGATTATATGCACAACATAATAGAAAGTGCAGTAAACAACAATCCAAATATGAACAATCAAAGTTCAAACATAATGAACGACTTAAATGCGTTCCCTTAATTAGGAGTTAATTATTTAACTCCTTAAGTTATGTTTCCTCTTAATCTTAGTCCATCCTTATCTTACCTCAATCTTACTCTTATCTTAGCCTTAGAAACAACCATCCTTTAAAAAGGAATGGATGTAGCTTATCCCAGTCTTATAATACAAACCATCCTTTAAATAGGAATGGTTGCAACTTATCTCAACCTTATCTTATATATGCCAACCGTTCTCTCATTAGAACTGGTTAACCCTTAGTTCGTTGTTTCTTTTCGTAGGGCTTGGTTAACCCTTAGTTCGTTGTTTATTTTCGTAGGGCTTGGTTAACCCTAGCCAGCAGCAGGTCACTTACCGGCAATAAACAACATTCTTAATTGTTGGGGATGTAGGCTAGATCCCCCCACGCCATCTTAATGCCACCTACCTTGGACTGGATGTCCAATGTAGCTGAGCCGGCAACCGACCCTAGGCAACAAGTCCGAAGACAAGTCCTTAAGCGGAAGTCGGATCTGCTTTAGATACCGACCCCCTTTCCTTAGCATGCATGACCGGAGTCAGTCCCGGGTTCCTCACTCCCCCCAAGTACCAGTTAGTAGAAGTCTTAAGACAATGTTTGTTGGTTAAACCTCTTTCGGTTTTTAACAAACTAATATTAGGGAGTGTTCCTTAGTCTTACACAATTCCTTACTAAACGTTAGTTAGTAGGTTCTCACGGTAAGTTGTGTTAGTTTTCAAACATCACACAACAATACAATAAACATAATGTTTCGGTTGCATGCTTAATCCTGTTTAGTGAGCACACAAAAACAAATAGCACACAAGCCGAGGGACACCTCGTTAGCAAGCAGGTCACAAGAAGAACTGTACCGTTCACCGTTGGTCGTTTGGTTGCTTACTCTCCTCCGGAGCCCAAACTCTCAAGTCCTAAAACATTGATTCAGTTTTAGGTTGTTAATCACTTAACTTAATTCAACTTAATTAACTTACTTAACCCATAATGATTCCCCGCCTAACACCTCTTAAGTTTTACAACTTGTTCTTACAACTTAACCTTAAACTTTTAAGTTTATACTTAACTTAATCCCTTAGGTCTTTATACCTCTAATCATCAATGCCCTCTTAATGGGGTACCATTAATACCTCCAAACTTTCTTAGGGTTTCTTTTTTTTTTTTTACAACTTAAGGGTCGACCGACCCTACTGACCGACCTTACCCAAGGTCGGTCCATTCCAAAACATATCACCGTTTGAAAATTTTACCCCGACCGACCTTGCAAGTCCGGTCCCCAAGGTTGGTCCATTCTCGAGAGTTTTCCCCGTGGAAAATTTAGGCCCGACCGACCTTGTGAAGGTCGGTCCCAAGTTCGGTCGATTCCAGAGACCTATCCCCGTACAAAATTTTAGACATGACCGACCTTGTAAGTCTGGTCCCAAGGTCGGTCCATTCCAGAGACTCAATCCGTACCTGAAATTCAAGCCCGACCGACCTTGCAAGTCCGGTCCCCAAGGTCGGTCCATTCCAGAAACTCTTTCCGGTGGTGTAAACTGGGCTCGACCGACCTTGCAGGTTCGGTCCCCAAGGTCGGTCTGCTCCAGACCTTTGTTTTTAAATTCCCATTTGACTCCAAACTTCTCCACAAGTTCCCCCCATGTGTCCTAATACCATTTAGGCACTTAAACTCACCTTAGAACTTCCACCAAACTCTCCAAAACAATTTCCAAAGATCTTCTTAAACATTCTCTCAATCCTTTTAAAACTCCTAACACTTAGCACTTATTACCTTACATTTCCAACTTGTAACCTTTCCAAAACTTCAACCAAGTCACCTTGCATATCCATGCACCACTTCCTCCCTTTTCCATTTATTACCATCATTCCTAAACTCTTGACATCCTAACATTTCTTCCCATCCTCTTAGCACCTTAACTGTTCTTTCCTTTACCTGCCTCACCCTCCTAGACACCTACATCTCTTTTACTCAATTTACTCACCATCCACATGATCTTACACTCTTATACGTTCCTATTCAATCTACAACATTCTCCTCCAATCTTCACTCACATCGCCTAAGTCCACTCATTACCATCTAAACTAAAACCTCATTGTTCCACCACTAACATCCTCTTCACTTACGCAAGCTTCCCAAAACTCTCATTGTTATTGTTATAACCCAAGATTTGGTTATATTTTATTTCGTCACAAGTGGCCTTACACTATTATATTTTGGATTTAGGACATGGACGTCCTTCTGAATCAAACATGGGTAAGGGTCTTTCTTCCTTTCCATTTAAATTCTGGTGAGATTAACCTAATAACCTCTTATTATTTTATTTCTTTCCTTCTTAATTATCCCCACTACCTAATCACGTTCATTCACGATCAGTCGCTCAGCCCTAGAGACGTTCTTCTTCCTCCTCTCTCTTCACGTTCTGTTCTTCATCAATCTGTGCAAGTGCTACTGATTGGAGATTTGTCTGCTGCTGGAATTCTTCATCGTTTTGCTGCTTCCTTCGTGTTCAGGTTGGTGTTCGATGATTAGTTTTGCAATTAGATTAGGAACTTCTCCAATCCCTAACTTCTTTTCTCTGCAATCTGATTGTAATCAGTGGGTTCTCCGACGTCCGCGTCGATCTCTCCTCTGCTGTGGATTGCTGTTGTGTCACGTATCAGAATTCAGGTGAGGGTTTCGGCACAGTTTTGGATTGTAATTCTAGTTTCAGAGTTTGGGGTTCCGTTTTCTGAATTGGGAGTTTGCAATTGTGTTTTGCTCAGTGAAGTGGTTACGTTTGGTGGGTTCTGTAAAACCTTTTGAGGTGTTAAGACTTCATTGTGGTTATACTTTGTTCAAGTATTCTGTTTTGGGCCTTATTTGAATATGTGTTTAAGTTCGTTCTTTTAGAGCCTTGCGTTATTATGTAATAATACGCGGCGTGTAATACCCCTAACTCCTAGGCCAGTGTTTGGGGGTGTTACATTTAGTGGTATCAGAGCTCTGGGTTCTAATCTGCTGTTTTTTAAGTTAGCCAGTCAGTCAGAATGTCAGTGTTAGTGTCTGAGTTTAACTGCTTGCTGTTGGACTTTCGAATGCCGCCAAGAAGAGCTAATAACCCTCCAGGGAATGTGGCTGATGCTGTTCAGCAGTTTATGACGCAGCTCATGCAGACCATGGCTGCAGGGGCGGTCCAGCTGGAGGAGGACCAGCTGGCGGAGCAGGCCCAGCTGGGGCAGACGCTGGAGGGAGGAACGTGAAGGCGCTTCAGGAGTTCATGAAGCTGAAGCCGCCGTCGTTTGATGGGGCAGGAGATCCCCAGGAGGCCAGCCACTGGCTGTCAGAGGTGGAGGATTTGCTGCGGTGATGGGCTTTGAGGAGGAGCAGAAGGTCGACTTCGCCACCTTTCTGTTCAAGGCCGAAGCCAAGGAGGGTGGAGGTCAGTGATGGGGAAGTTCCCACAGCCATGGACGTGGAGCAGTTCATTGGGGTTCACACAAGCAGTTCTACCCCCGTCTACAAGGATCAGCGCATCCTGGAGTATAACCGACTACGCCAGGGTCGGGATATGAGTGTGGAGGAGTACGTCCGGAAGTTTATCAGCCTATCTAAGTTTGCACCTGAGCCTGACGAGCATAGGAAGCCAGGAAGTTTGAGCGGCCTGAGGCCGGACATCCGTTCTGCTGTGACGCCGCTGCGTCACAAGACCTTCAGGGACGTTGCTGATGTCGCCCTGTTGGTAGAGGCTGACTTGAGAGGTCGCCAGTCTGGAGGGAAGGATCAGAAGAGGAAGCAGAGGTCCGATGACAGTGATAGGAGGGATCAGTCCGCTTCTCAGAAGAAGCAGTCTACTGGAGACCGCTCTGGGGACCGTTCACGAGATAGAGGGGGTTCGTCTTCGTCAGCTCCTGCTCCGAAGTGCCAGGTCTGTGGCAAGTTTCACAGAGGTCAGGACTGCTACAGGAAGTCCGGGGCCTGCTTCAAGTGTGGATCCATGGGGCATCGGATTGCTGATTGCCCTCAGGCTGAGAGGAGCAGAGTAGCTCTGGAGGTGGAGCTGGAGGATCTGCATCTGGGTCTAGAGATCGAGACCGGGCTGAGCAGAAGAAGCCCCAGGGCCAGGCCAGAGTGTACGCGATGGCTGGGAGAGGACCGATCGACTGACAGAGTTGTCACAGGTATTCTCCAGCTGTCATCTCGTTCTGTTTTCTGTTTGTTTGAATCTGGAGCCACCCACTCTTTTTTCTGCTGAGTTGGTGGGTGAGCTCGGTTTGCCTGTTGTGCCTCTGGGTGTTGAGTTATGTGTGCATAGTCCACGTTAGGGACTCTTCTATGTTGTTGAATTCTGTTTGCAAAGATAGTCCTGTGTTAGTCAGAGATAGGACTCTGTGTGCTAACCTCATCCCGATGGAGATGACTTCTTTTGATGTGATTCTGGGCATGGATTGGCTTGCTGCGCACCATGCCCATTGATTGTGCTGCTGCGAGAGTCACTTTTGAGGAGCCGGGTCAGCCCCGCCTAGTTGTAGCAGGGAATGGACTCCCGTGCTCGCCGCCAGTCATATCTGCGATGCAGGCGTTCCGTTTTCTGAGGAAAGGATGCCAGGGATATCTGTGCTACATCCCTGAGGTTCGCAAGGATGCAAAGTTGGAGGAAATTCCAGTGGTCAGAGACTTCCCAGATGTGTTCCAGGATGACGTACCTGGGCTTCCCCCTGTCAGAGAGGTGGAGTTCTCGATCGAGCTCGCACCTGAGACTCAGCCCATTTCGAAGGCCCCATACCGGATGGCGCCTGCTGAGCTTAAAGAGTTGAAGGTCCAGTTGCAGGAGCTGCTGGACAAGGGCTTCATTCACCCGAGTGTGTCGCCTTGGGGAGCGCCAGTGTTGTTCGTTAAGAAGAAGGACGGTAGCATGCGGTTGTGCATTGACTACAGGGAGCTCAACAAGGTTACCATTAAGAATAGGTATCCTCTCCCGCGCATTGATGACTTGTTCGACCAGTTAGCAGGAGCTAAGGTGTTTTCGAAGATCGATCTGAGGTCGGGATATCATCAGCTGAGGATTAAGGCAGACGATGTGCCTAAGTCCGCTTTCAGGACTCGTTATGGACACTACGAGTTCCTAGTGATGCCATTCGGTCTGACGAATGCGCCTTCTGTATTTATGGACATGATGAACCGGGTGTTCAAGCCGTTTTTGGACCAGTTCGTTGTAGTATTTATTGATGACATCTTGGTGTATTCCAAGAGTGCTGAGGAGCACGAGGAGCATCTGAGGACCGTTCTCCAGACTCTGAGGGAGAAGGAGCTGTATGCGAAGCTGAAGAAGTGCGAGTTCTGGCTAGATCAGGTGGTATTTTTGGGGCATGTGGTCTCCAAGGATGGTATCTCCGTGGACCCGGAGAAGATCCGAGCTATTACTGAGTGGGCCAGGCCTACTAATGTTGGGGATATTCGTAGCTTCCTTGGACTAGCGGGCTACTATCGTAAGTTTGTAGAGGGCTTCTCCAAGCTAGTGATTCCGTTGACTCGTATGCTTCAGAAGGATGTGAAGTTCGAGTGGAGCGATGCCTGTGAGCAGTGTTTTCTGGAGTTGAAGAAGAGGTTGACTACTGCGCCGATCTTGACTCTTCCGGAGGGGACCGAGGGTCTTGAGGTTTTCTGTGATGCGTCCCATAGGGACTTGGATGTTTCTGATGCAGCATGGGAAGGTAGTAGCATATGGCTCTCGTCAGTTGAAGCCATATGAGAAGACTATCCGCCCACGATCTGGAGCTGGCTGCGGTGGTCTTTGCGTTGAAGATTTGGAGGCACTACTTTGGGGCAGCGTGCAAGGTATACGGACCATAAGAGCCTCAAGTATCTGTTCACATCAGAAGGAGTTGAACTTGAGGCAGAGGAGATGGCTGGAGTTGTTGCACGATTATGATTTAGAGATCCTCTACCATCCGGGTAGGGCGAATGTGGTTGCTGATGCGCTCAGTAGGAGGGGTCCGTCTGGGACTGTTTGTGCCTTGTCCGGTGTGGAGAGGTCTGCTCAGGAGTTGCAGCGCATGGGTATCTGGGTTGTCCGTCCAGAGAGGTCTAGGATGTTAGCAGCACTGCAGGTTCAGCCTACCTTGATCGACAGGATCAAGGCCAGTCAGGAGCTTGATGTCAGTCTGGGTAAGATCAGAGACGAGATAGCTGCGGGTCAGGAGTCTGAGTTCAGGGTTTCAGAGGATGGCTGTCTGAGGTTCCGAGATCGTGTCTGTGTGCCTGCAGATGACACTTTGAGACGGGAGATCATGCAGGAGGCTCATGGAGCTCCGTACTCGGTACACCCAGGAGGGGTGAAGATGTACCGGGACCTACGTGAGACATTCTGGTGGAGCAACATGAAGAGAGACATTTCAGACTTTGTATCCCGATGTCGGACCTGTCAGCAGGTCAAGCTGAGCATCAGAGACCAGCTGTTTGCTTCAGCCTCTTCCCGTTCCGGAGTGGAAGTGGGAGAGCGTCGGTATGGACTTCGTCATGGGACTGCCGCAGATCCGAGGGGTTTTGATGCAGTTTGGGTCATTGTGGACCGGCTCACGAAGAGCGCTCACTTCCTACCAGTCAGGAAGACCTTCAGTTTGCAACCGTTTAGCCCAGTTTGTACATGGATGAGATTGTGCGTCTACATGGGGTTCCTCTCGCTCGTCGTGTCTGACAGGGATCCGAGGTTTGTGTCCAGATTCTGGCAGAGTTTGCATCAGGCTTTGGGGACGAGGTTGTCCTTCAGTTCAGCTTATCATCCTCAGTCAGACGGGCAACAGAGAGGACGAATCAGGTCCTAGAGGACATGCTCAGGGCATGTGTACTCGACTTTGGGGGCAGCTGGGATCAGCACGTGGCACTGATAGAGTTCGCGTACAATAACAGCTTTCAGACCAGTATTGGGATGGCACCGTTCGAGGCTTTGTATGGCAGGAGGTGCAGATCACCCATCTGTTGGGATGATCTGAAGGAGAGAGCTGTGATTGGTCCAGACTTGGTTCAGGATGATGTGGGCAAGATTCAGTCCATCAGGGCGTCTGCTTGTGGCTCAGAGTCGTCAGAAGAGTTACGCCGATCAGAGGAGACGACCTCTGGAGTTCGAGGTGGGCGACCATGTGTATCTAAGGTTTCTCCGGTTCGTGGAGTTTGTCCGGTTTTGGGAAGAGAGGCAAGCTTAGCCCTCGTTTTGTGGGTCCTTTCAGATCCTAGAGAGGATCGGACCGGTTTGCCTATCGTTTGGCTCTGCCTCCGTCTTTAGCAGCAGTGCACAGTGTGTTCCACGTTTTCTATGCTGAGGAAGTACATTCCGGACCCATCTCATGTGATCGACTTCAGTCCGCTTCAGTTGAGGGAGGACTTCACGTTTGAGGCAGTTCCTTCGAGGATCCTAGCTCGGGACGTCCGTAAGCTCAGAAGTAAGACCATGCCCTGGTGAAGGTGCAGTGGTCGGGTCAGTCAGAGGAGGAGGCGACCTGGGAGGTCGAAAGCGAAGTGCGTTCTAAGTTTCCCGCCCTTTTCGAGCAGTAGGTATGTTTTAATTTCGAGGACGAAATTCTTTTAAGGGGGAGGTGATGTTATAACCCAAGATTTGGTTATATTTTATTTCGTCACAAGTGGCCTTACACTATTGTATTTTGGATTTAGGACATGGACGTCCTTCTGAATCAAGACATGGGTAGAAGGGTCTTTCTTCCTTTCCATTTAAATTCTGGTGAGATTAACCTAATAACCTCTTATTATTTTATTTCTTTCCTTCTTAATTATCCCCACTACCTAATCACGTTCATTCACGATCAGTCGCTCAGCCCTAGAGACGTTCTTCTTCCTCCTCTCTCTTCACGTTCTGTTCTTCATCAATCTGTGCAAGTGCTACTGATTGGAGATTTGTCTGCTGCTGGAATTCTTCATCGTTTTGCTGCTTCCTTCGTGTTCAGGTTGGTGTTCGATGATTAGTTTTGCAATTAGATTAGGAACTTCTCCAATCCCTAATTCCTTTTCTCTGCAATCTGATTGTAATCAGTGGGTTCTCCGACGTCCGCGTCGATCTCTCCTCTGCTGTGGATTGCTGCTGTGTCACGTATCAGAATTCAGGTGAGGGTTTCGGCACAGTTTTGGATTGTAATTCTAGTTTCAGAGTTTGGGGTTCCGTTTTCTGAATTGGGAGTTTGCAATTGTGTTTTGCTCAGTGAAGTGGTTGCGTTCAGTCTGCGTTTGAGGGTCTGCATTGTCTGGATTCTGCTGCTCCAGATCGGGTTTCGTCTCTGCTGTTAATCCGAGGTAGGTGGCTTTCGGATTCGATCCGTGTGTTCAGCCTTGGGGAGTTTGGATTCTACCAGTTAATTCAATGATTTGATCCTGTGTTGGTCTGTGTCTTATGTCTGTTTAATGCCTTTTCAATGGATTAAACCCCCAAGGTTGTTTTGTAATGTGTGTGTTGATTTGGATTGGTTTTTGTGCCTCTGTTCGTTTGAATTCGCTTCTGATTTCTGAGGTTTTCGGCATGTCCGAACTTCCGTCCGAGCTTTGAAGTTCGGACATAACACCCCCAAATTGGGATGGCACCGTTCGAGGCTTTGTATGGCAGGAGGTGCAGATCACCCATCTGTTGGGATGATCTGAAGGAGAGAGCTGTGATTGGTCCAGACTTGGTTCAGGATGCTGTGGGCAAGATTCAGTCCATCAGGGAGCGTCTGCTTGTGGCTCAGAGTCGTCAGAAGAGTTACGCCGATCAGAGGAGACGACCTCTGAGTTCGAGGTGGGCAACCATGTGTATCTGAAGGTTTCTCCGGTTCGTGGAGTTGTCCGGTTTGGGAAGAGAGGCAAGCTTAGCCCTCGTTTTGTGGGTCCTTTCGAGATCCTAGAGAGGATCGGACCGGTTGCCTATCGTTTGGCTCTGCCTCCGTCTTTAGCAGCAGTGCACAGTGTGTTCCACGTTTCTATGTTGAGGAAGTACATTCCGGACCCATCTCATGTGATCGACTTCAGTCCGCTTCAGTTGAGGGAGGACTTCACGTTTGAGGCAGTTCCTTCGAGGATCCTAGCTCGGGACGTCCGTAAGCTCAGAAGTAAGACCATGCCCTTGGTGAAGGTGCAGTGGTCGGGTCAGTCAGAGGAGGAGGCGACCTGGGAGGTCGAAAGCGAAGTGCGTTCTAAGTTTCCCGCCCTTTTCGAGCAGTAGGTATGTTTTAATTTCGAGGACGAAATTCTTTTAAGGGGGAGGTGATGTTATAACCCAAGATTTGGTTATATTTTATTTCGTCATAAGTGGCCTTACACTATTGTATTTTGGATTTAGGACATGGACGTCCTTCTGAATCAAGACATGGGTAGAAGGGTCTTTCTTCCTTTCCATTTAAATTCTGGTGAGATTAACCTAATAACCTCTTATTATTTTATTTCTTTCCTTCTTAATTATCCCCACTACCTAATCACGTTCATTCACGATCAGTCGCTCAGCCCTAAAGACGTTCTTCTTCCTCCTCTCTCTTCACGTTCTGTTCTTCATCAATCTGTGCAAGTGCTACTGATTGGAGATTTGTCTGCTGCTGGAATTCTTCATCGTTTTTCTGCTTCCTTCGTGTGTTCAGTTGGTGTTCGATGATTAGTTTTGCAATTAGATTAGGAACTTCTCCAATCCCTAACTTCTTTTCTCTGCAATCTGATTGTAATCAGTGGGTTCTCCGACGTCCGCGTCGATCTCTCCTCTGCTGTGGATTGCTGCTGTGTCACGTATCAGAATTCAGGTGAGGGTTTCGGCACAGTTTTGGATTGTAATTATAGTTTCAGAGTTTGGGGTTCCGTTTTCTGAATTGGGAGTTTGCAATTATGTTTTGCTCAGTGAAGTGGTTACGTTTGGTGGGTTCTGTAAAACCTTTTGAGGTGTTAAGACTTCATTGTGGTTATACTCTTGTTCAAGTATTCTGTTTTGGGCCTTATTTGAATATGTGTTTAAGTTCGTTCTTTTAGAGTCTTGCGTTATTATGTAATAATACGCGGCGTGTAATACCCCTAACTCCTAGGCCAGTGTTTGGGGGTGTTACAGTTATATTCCCTAGTTCATAACTAAATCACCTTAAAGCATTATACATCTTTTCATCCAATTTTTTGCACAAGTTTAACCATTACTCATACTATGAATTTGGTGTGTTCAATACACCCACCTAAATTCTAATTTCCTCATAGACACTTCTAGGTCATTCAAAACCTCAAGAACTCCTTAGTTAACTCATTTCCTGAAATACCCCTAATATTATAACATTAGATTAAGGGAAATAATCCCGTAATAATTAGAAATATATATATATATACATATATATATATATATTTATGTATTAAGGAGACATATAACTCCTAGAAGAATTAAGTAACATATAGGTTCATAGACAGTCAAAAACATTATTACTTGTCGTGAATCTAATACCACATGTAATACATTATTACATGTGTTAAATACCACAAGTATACCTTATTATAATTATATAAATAGTTTATATACCCTAAACAAACTAGAGCCACAAACATGTACCTATATACACACACTCCTAAATCAAAAATGTCATAACAATTCATATAAATACAATACGGTCACACTTGCATATATACACCACAAATATTACAACATTATAAAGGGGGAAAAGTTTCAAAACTCCCTCCAATAATCCAGCCGGCTCCACCTGCACAAACCTGCACCAAAAGCAAATAAACATCATTAGCATAAGTTAAATTAACAATAAAAGTACAACATGGTACAAGCTTCTCTACCTTACCATACTTCCCAGTCCTGATCGTAGATGCTGCAACTATCACTTTCATTCTTTTCTCCTCTCCAAAACCGATGACAACTTCTGCATCCCATCATCCTCTTTTCTGTCCTGATCTGTTCACACCACAACTCCCCACTCTCTGCTCATCTTGTACAACAGCAAGTAATAAGGAAGCTACTTCCTTTCTTTTCCCTCACGCCCTCTACAGCCCTGCTTGCCAAATCCTTTTCCCCATCACAGTAGCATTACAGTAGTTCTTCTTCCCCCTGTTACACCCACGCACCACAGTAGCAGTAGTGGAAGAATTACAAACCGGTAAGCTCTTCTTCCTTTTCCTTCCCGGTTGAACTTTCCTTACCAGATTCCTACATTATTCTTGCTAGAGTAATACTGCTCTCCTCCTCCACTCTAGGGCAAACCACAAGGAGCCCCAAGTGAATTCATCATCGGCTCAACAGAGCAACAGCAGCGACAGAGAAATATATATATATACAATGTAACATATTACCATGTGTTTCCACTAGCTCCTTACGGTTTTCCTTCCTTCCCAAGACTGCTTCTTCCATTTCTCTACCTCACTCCAGTTCTTCCTCCCTTTGACAGTAGCAAAACACTTAGCAACTCCATCTGCACACCTCAGTACAGCAAAGGATAGGCACGGTAATACTCTGCATCTCCTTCTGTTTTATTTCTTCTTCACAATTTTTTTTTTTCAGCCTTCTTTCTGTTTCTTTTGCTCACTGCTGGAGCTGTTTTCCAGCCCTTCTACTGAGCAGAAACTACACCAAACCGTCCCATTAAATGAGCCTAAAACAAGATGCAAGACTTGCTGTAAGAAACCTTCAACAACCAAGGTAAGAAAACCAGCATGAGCATGGCTATGTAAGCTGCTCTCTTTCTGCATGTTTCACGAGACAAAAAAAAATATACATACTGAAACTCTCCCCTTGTTTTAACAGTCCAAGAACACCACATAAACACCAGTAGAAGGAAGAAATTCTCGAACTGTAACGGTAAGGAAACCTCCAACAGTACATATCCTTCCTTGTCATGTTGGTACCAGAGAAAATGCCATCCTCTTAACACTCCTTCCCTGCTTGTGCATTCACGTTTCAAACCCTGTCCCAGCTCTCCTTCGTGAGCTGAAAATTAACACCTCCAGAAGAAGCCCCCTGCAGATTTGGCAACGGAAGAACAAAAAAACTGGAACAGCAAGCAGGAGGGATCTCCTTGGTCTTATACGGTAGGAAAGAGCCATATTAATACACACTGCTTCCTGTCGAGAGTGCTAGTTCTTGACATTTTTCTTTCTGTTTCTGATGTCCGTGTTTGAACGCTATCCCAGCCTTTTCTGCTCTGCCAAGCTACAACCATTTGACATCAAGAAAAGAGGGTGGAATCAAGTGAACCAAGCTGACACGTAGAGCCTTCAAAATAATAATAAAAAAAAAAACAAGGTAAGGGGAGTACGGTTAAAATTTAAATACTTTGAAAGATTGCTAAACCCCATGCTTTTATATACTGAATGCGATGAGTATATACATATATATATATATATGCCTACGTGAGTTCTGGTAATAGATAAGGAGGAAATAACTTGAGAAAATCTTGTAAAAACCGTAACCAGAGGCATACCTGTTTACATAAATAGGCTGAGAAAATTGTGCTGGTGAGAAATTTGTGGGATCCTTGTGGTGACTAACAAGGTAAATGATAATTCTACTCATTCTTGTTATACCGTAAAAGGGTTGTTAAAAAAAAAAAATCGGTTATATTGGAAATGTATAGTTACACGTTTAGTATTTGGGTGCATCTTACCGAAATATATATACATGGGTTAGAAGAAAAAAAATAATAAAACCGTAGAATATATATACGGTAGTTAAATCAAAATATATATGAGAATGATAAGGAAATAACTTGAGAATAATGGTAAGGGAAAAATCCTGTATAAACCGTTTCTAGTATAATCCTAGAGATATTTTATCGACATTTCAAAATAATTATTATGCTATTTTTAGGGTCATATATTTAGACCACCCCATTATAATTGTTTTAAGCCTCAAATAGTCGTTAAATTAATTTATAAGTTGATTTACAAAGTCATATAAATTTCTGGTGCAAAACCATTCCTTTTTTTTTTCCTCTAGCGATCATAGTTACTTAATAACACCTCAGAAAAACATAGACATAATTATAAGCTTATATCATGGCTTAAATGAATTTCCAAAACCTTGTACGAATATTTTACATAAATAAATAAATCATTTATGGGGGGTAAAATATAAATAAATGAAATATAGGGCATAAATGGTAATAGTAACCGGGAGGAATGATTTTAGAGATTTTAATAAGTATAACATGTGAATTTTATGGAATTAGTGGTTAATTGTAAAACTAGGAAATCATGGGGGTATTCCCGTAAAAAAAAAATATAGCAAACGGGTCAAAGGATAAATTAAGAGGCCAACCTTGACCACATATGAGAGTTGACCACATTAAATGATAAAATAGTTATTTTAAATGTTTAAAGAAATATTAAGTTTTAAAAAAACTAATTATAAAGTGATTAGTGGTGTTTAAGTGATTACCAAAAATATAGTGATTTAAATGAGAATATTAAAACCCTTGGGTTTATTGGGAATTAGAAAAAAAATTGGGTTTAGAATGAGGATTTAAATAATTAAGGTGTATAATATAAGGTTACGTAATGGAATGAAAGTTTATAAAATAGAAGGGTTTGTAGTGTAACCATGAGGAGGATGTGGGGAATAACAAAATTCGAATAGTCTACGGGGTTACTCGTAAACAAATATATATACATATGTATAATAACGTTGAGACATCTTAGATTATAAATTAAAAGATCGGAAATATAACAATTATAGAAAATGGGGTAGTTTTGTAAATAAACGGAACTTATGGGAATAAATTAGGATTACCGGAGTACAAAGGTTACTCGGGAATTTTCAAAGTATAGACAGCTTATATATTATAAAGTTCGAATGATATAGTGTAACTTTATGTTAAAACAAAGAAGGATATATTATGGGAGGACTGTCACGGAGCCATTGTATATCATGTACAATTTCATAAAGACATGGCTAAGTTGACAAATGTTGGAAATATATTACTAGGTTGGAAATTTATTACGAGGGGCGCTATAATAGACATAATGCGGAATTGCAATTCATAGTTATCAAAATGCAAGTATAAACGTGAAAACGACGACGATAATAATTTAAATATAGAACGGTTAGATAAGTTCGAGCTATGTAAGTATACTGATATTCGAATCACGTGTATACCAGAGGTGCGAGAGGGTAGACACGGGCATAACGAGCGCTAGAGATTTCACGGGGACTTTTACGTGAGCGCTCATCGGTGAAAGGTATGTTCATTGTGTGGTTCGAACCTCTGAGGGAAGCCTTGGTTCGGGTGTTGCTTGACTATGACAAGAGCGATATGGTTGCTATGCATGTTGTATGGATTAAATGTTGATTTCTACGCGATTATTATTGTGCACGACGTCTTCGGACAACATTACTGTGATTGTTCGTTTGATTGGAATTTTACCGTCTGAAAAACATTATCCATATGGACCTAAGTAAAACCCTTAGGAATGAGACTCGGGATCCCCAGTCTCTAGAGTTGAATACCCGAACATGACTATAACCTAGACTAATTCTAGGGAAGTCCATGAGACTCCAAAGTAATAAAGGGTAAATACTTCTCCAAAACCTAAGCACTTACTTAGAGTAGTTGATTAAGGATTAATCACATCTTGGAGAGTGATGGTTAAGGTACATGGTATGGAAATCCAATTAGTTTCGACTAGTTGGTTGCGCATTGGTGATCACCGGAGTATAACGTCCGTATCGGACCGACTCCCTCTATATTCTGACGGGCCTAGATAGACTGTTGGACAAAGGGTGCCGCTTTTGGCACACGGCTTCGGCCATTCATGGACGCCTTGACTAGGCAAGTGGAAGCCCCAGGATCGAATGATCCTTGGCAATGAGCACCTCGTGTGTACGGAAGGACTACTGTCCAGTAAGGTTACTTACGGGTTGTCCTAACATGACGCCCTCGGTATTGGAAATAAGACTTAATGGTGACTAACATAATTCAGAGGAAAACTACGATTACCCTAGTGGAAATAATTGCGTGTTCGTATGGTTGTCATACAATGTTGTATATCGCAGGTTGTGTATTGTGTGTGGTGCATGGATCATTACATTGATGGATTGCTATGTGTTTAATCTATGTTATGTACTGTCATTCATAAAACTTGTAAAATGAACCAGCATGTAACTAACCTCATGTTCAGACGGCTAATTAACCTAAGTGACCTAAAGGGTCTAGGATTACACTTTAGCATATTCAGCGTTTCGCTGAGCCTATACGGCACCCCATTACAGGTACTTGATCGTGTTGCGAGCCGGAGTGCGGGATCGGGGTAGGCAACCTCGACTTTTGTGTTGCATTCGGACTCTTTCTTTTGTATTTTGCAACATCATTTGGGGATTCTATTAGCAGCTCACTGTCATACTTTTGGAGAGCTAGTTAGCAGCATACCTCTCGAGATTACTTTAGGGTTAACAATTCCATTTTTTTGAACTATCGGTATAGTTAGGTAGGCTGCTCACTAGTAAATATTTGGATATTAAATGTTGTAATTCGGTATTAGCTTATCACCTCGTCATCACAGTGGAAATGGTTGTAATAATGATTTAGCTGTAGAGATGGACGCTTCATTGCTCGCATGGGTGAGCAATGGCGGTAACACCCGGGTTTTAGACGACTAGGTTTTAAATTCCGCTGCGACGCTTTTATTTTCTGCTACGATTCGCGTTAGTTAATATTGCATTAGGGGCGTAAATAACGGGGGGTGTTACAAAAGTGGTATCAGAGCGGAGTCCCGCTCTGATGACGAGAAGTTAGGTTTACGACAGTGAGCTTAGGATTGGGAAAGTACGGGAAACGTCTGTGAGGAGCGAGCCGACTTGTTCTAGTGTAATTACCTTCTTGTGACGCAAATTGCGTGATTTACTTGCCCTAGGGCATATCAATATCCACTATCTACATACGATAGATTACTGAGTAATCATACTATATACCATACTACAGATGTCTGGTAGACCTAGAGGCCGAGGAGCAGGCCGAGGGGGTGGTGAGGGCCCCACTATTCCGGGCCTCGCCGAGACAGTGGCGGCTGTCCTCACGCAGCTTGGAGCACATGCAGGAGGAGGACCAGCCCATCCACTACCACCCCGTGAGACGAATTGGCTTAAGGCCGTCACGGAGACCCGACCACCGACATACGCTGGAGAGCCCGACCCGATAGCGTTAGAGCGCTTCATAGTGGAGCATGAGAAGGCCTACGAGGCCCTGCGCGTACCAGCCGACCAGAGAGTCGCCATTGCTGCCTTCCACTTGAAGGACGCAGCCAGCACGTGGTGGCGGTTAGTGAAGGACATCCACCTCGCCTCACCTGACTTCACTGGACGTCATTCGTAGAGCTGCTGAGGGGTAAGTATTACCCAGCTCATCTGAAGCAAAAGAAGCGTCGTGAGTTCGAGACGCTTACTCAGGGCAGCATGACAGTGGACGAGTACTACGCTCGGTTCACTAGTTGCTAGACTTCATACCCGGCGTGGACTACTCAGAGACCGTGAAGGTCGAGAAATTCCGGGGCGGACTGCTATTCCGCATACAGGTTGCCATGGGGGCTACACTCTACACGACTATTCAGGTATAAGAAAGAACACCTTAAATCTTGTCTAATTGAATTATTGATTGATTGAGCGAAGACTGATTTATGAGATTTCAGGAGTGTTATGATGCGGCCTCGAGGACGGAGCTGATGCTCCAGACTCGAGAGGAGACTCTCGGACCGAGGAAGAGGAAGAACCCGGAGAGGGGGTCTGAGAGTGGGGGAACTTCTCAGGGCGAGAGCTCAAAGAAGGGAAAGTAAGAACTTACCTCCCTGGGTACTTGGTTACCTTAAGACTTAATTGATATGATCATTAACCCTTAAACCTTTTACAGGAAGTTCTTTGGCAAGAAGAAAGGACACTCAGGACATCAGGGCCACCACAAGTCTAAGGGAAAGGAGCCCATCCCGCAGTTGACCGGACCACCCCTAGAGGCCCAGCCACTGAGGTCCATGCCACCCAAGGGTAAGTATACCCTACCTTCAATATGAATCGAACTTTCTACCCTATTCATTCCTATACTAACTAAATGATGATCTCCATCAGGCACCGGACAGCCCCGACGCCACTTCTACTGCAAGCGTTGTGGGAGAGATCATCCCGGGGTCGATTGCAACGGCCGCATGGTGGAGTGCCGATATTGCAAAATCCAGGGCCACCGAGAGTTCGAGTGCCACAAGAACCCAAGTAGCCGAAACTATCTGCCACCTCGAACCACTCAGAGGACCTCAGCTGGAGGATCCGGAGTCCCACAGCCCACACATCTCGAACGTTCTACTGTTGATACGAGACTACAGAAGGGGAAGGGCGTGGCCCAGGGACCGACGACACTAAATTCTGCGGGAGCATCAGGCGCTGAGGCTAGTGCTCAGCGCGCTCCAGGTAACTCTAGACCCAAAAGTGTGCATTAAAAGCATGTTTGTGTGTTAAATGCTTTCCACCATGTTCTGTGAATTAAATCGACTTAGTAGAACTTAATTAGGAGAACTCTCACATTTTAGGTAGCTTTGATATTTATTACTCCCTACCTTCAAGACCAAGACCACCTATACACCTCGACGAAGAACGGGAGCATCCATACGAGAAATGCAAAGTCATCCAGCCGGGCATGATTCTACTCAAAGAATTCTTAACCCTCAATGAACAAATCCATATCCTAGATGAGTGTAGAGACTTGGGTAGAGGGTTAGGAGGTTTTTATGTACCAGGATATGTTAGTGGGTCAAAAATGAAATTACATATGATGTGCTTAGGTAGAGACTGGGATCCGCAAACACGGACTTATCACGAGGTTAGGAAATTAGAGGGGATGCGAGTGCCTAGGATACCCGAAATCTTTAAGACCTTAGTGAAGAAGGCGGTAGAGATTGCGCAGCAGCTTGAAGAAAACCCGATACCCAACATTGAAGCCGACATATGCATTGTAAACTTCTACGAGAAAGAGGGACGATTGGGATTACACCAAGACCGAGATGAGACGACCGAGTCCATCTCCAAGGGAATTCCAGTAGTATCGTTCTCCATTGGTGATGACGCAGAATTTCTATACGGCGATCAGAAGAGAATGGACCTAGCACATAAGCTAGTCCTAAGATCAGGAGATGTATTAATATTTGGTGGAGATTCGAGGTTAGTATACCACGGGATCAAGCGGATCAAGCTGAACACCGCACCACCAGCTCTGGTTAACACTACCCACGTTCGACCAGGACGATTGAACTTGACCTTTAGAGAGTATTGATGTATTATTTCTAAGTTGTAAACCATGTATGCAAGATGGTGTAATGATTAATGCATTAATAAAAGTGACATTTTGGTGACATTTTGACATTTTTCTAAACACTTATCCACTCATTTCTCCTACCAATCTTAATTCAGGCCATGAACCCGAAAGGGAATGTACCCTCAATATCCTCAACATGACACAGGCCAAGGAGTATGGCAATGTCATTACTGGTAAGACTCATGGCAAACTAACCACTTCCGATTAAAGAGATTTAAACCGTAGTACTAACCTAGAAAATCTTAACACTCAGGTACCTTTCCTGTAAACGACATCGAAGCCTCAATCCTATTCGACACAGGGGCAACCCACTCCTTCATATCCTCTTCTTTCGCGAAGAAGTTGGGATTGACCCCCGAGCCACTTCCAGACTTCTCTGTCACCTTGCCATCGAGAGAGAAAGTGACGTGTTCGGGATGTTACACCGACCTACTAATCAACATACGAGGCGAGACATTCCCAGCTGAATTGATAGAGTTTAGAGGCTTGGGATTCGACATTATCATGGGTATGGATTGGCTACAGAAGCACAAGGGCAGACTACACTGTGCAGAGCATAGATTACTACTCAGGAGCCCGAGTGGCAAGACCGTTTCTTACCGCAGCATTCCTAGAGAGCCGACATTCAAGCTGGTGTCCGCCTTGACCTTGATGAAGGAGGTGAGAAAGGGACAGCCAGCATACCTATGCTATGTGCATGATACGAGACAGGAGAAGCAGATGGAGTTGGACATCCCCATAGTGTCCGACTTCCCTGATCTGTTTCCTGACGAGTTGCCAGGCATGCCACCTGCGCGGGAGGTTGAGTTCGTCATCGACCTAGTACCGGGGACGGGGCCTATAGCTAAGGCACCCTACAGGATGGCACCAGCCGAGATGAAGGAGTTAAAGGTTCAGCTTGAGGATTTACTGGAGAAGGGATTCATCAGACCGAGTGTGTCTCCATGGGGAGCACCGGTATTATTTGTGAAGAAAAAGGATGGGAGTATGAGACTTTGCATTGATTACCGAGAGTTGAATGCAGTCTCTGTGAAGAATAAGTATCCTCTACCACGTATCGACGATCTATTCGACCAGTTGAGAGGAGCTTCTGTTTTCTCGAAGATCGATCTCAGATCAGGCTACCACCAGATTCGTATAGCTGAGGGAGACATAGAGAAGACAGCTTTCCGTACACGCTATGGCCATTATGAGTTTACTGTGATGCCGTTCGGATTGTCGAACGCGCCAGCTATATTCATGGATCTCATGAACCGTCTATTCAGAGAGCAGCTCGACACCTCAGTGGTGGTTTTCATCGATGACATCCTAGTCTACTCTAAGACTAAGGAGGAGCATGAGGCTCACCTGAGACGAGTCCTAGAGATCATGAGAGAGAATCAGCTCTACGCCAAGCTCTCGAAATGTGAGTTTTGGCTAGACAGTGTAGCATTTCTTGGACATATCATTTCAGCCAGTGGCATATCAGTTGACCCAGCAAAGATAGAAGCAGTTAAGACTTGGCCGAGACCGAAGACAGTCACCGATATTCGTAGCTTCCTAGGTTTGGCCGGATATTACCGGAGATTCGTCCAGGATTTCTCCAAGGTGGCCAAGCCTATGACGAATCTGATGAAGAAGGACGCTCAGTTTATATGGACAGATGATTGTGAGCGCTCCTTTCAGACACTAAAGGACCTACTGACGTCGGCACCCATACTGACTATTCCTGAGGGGACCGATGGGTTCGAGGTGTATTGTGATGCTTCAGGTACGGGATTAGGGTGTGTACTCATGCAGCATGGCAAGGTTGTTGCTTATGCCTCTCGCCAGCTGAAGAAGCATGAAGAGAACTACCCTACGCATGATTTGGAGTTAGGCGCAGTGGTATTTGCATTGAAGATTTGGCGTCATTATTTGTACGGAGTCACAGTGACTATCTACTCCGACCACAAGAGCCTTCAGCATCTCTTCACACAAAAGGAGCTGAATATGAGGCAGAGGCGATGGGTCGAGTTCCTAAAAGACTACGACATCGACCTGAAGTACAAGGAAGGGAAGGCGAATGTAGTAGCCGATGCCCTAGCAGGAGAGCTCACTCCTTATATGCCATGTCAGCTAGCAGCAGCTTAGTCGACGAAGTACGCTGTGCCCAGGATGGCGACCAGTACATACAGACCATTCGGCAGCAGTTGGTTGACGGCATCTTCCAAAGGCAGAAATACGACTTCACACTCAGTGACGACGGGTTGATCAGATTAAATGGCAGATTATGTATTCCAGAGTCGAGCCCAGAGTTAAAAGAGAAGATTTTACAGGAAGCCCATTGCTCATCCTTATCCATCCACCCAGGTTCCTCGAAGATGTATAAGGACCTAAAGGTCCATTTCTGGTGGAGTGGTATGAAGAAGGATGTAGCGGAGTTTGTTAATCGCTGCTTGACTTGTCAGAAGGTCAAGTTCGAGCACAGAAGACCAGGAGGATTGGTGCAGCCTATGCCCATCCCGTATTGGAAGTTTGAGGACTTGTCTATGGACTTCGTAGTCGGCCTTCCCCCGACTAAGGGAGGCGCGAACACCATCTGGGTTATTGTTGATAGATTGACTAAGGTGGCGAAGTTCATACCCATCAAGGACACCTGGAAGGTCCCGAAGTTAGCGGACGTCTTCCAGAGAGAGATCATTAGGCACCATGGAGTACCTAAGACTATAGTGTCAGATAGGGATTCTCGATTCCTTTCGAGGTTTTGGGGACAAGTACAGGAGGCCTTGGGTACCAGGCTAAAGTTGAGTACCGCTTTCCATCCTCAGACAGATGGTCAGAGCGAGAGGACCATCCAGACACTAGAGGACATGCTGAGAGCATGCACGCTAGACTTTCAGGATAGCTGGATAGATCGCCTACACTTGATTGAGTTCGCCTACAACAACAGTTATCACATCCATTCAGATGCCGCCATTTCAGGCGTTGTATGGCCGACCTTGTAGGACACCTCTCTGCTGGGATGAAGCCAGCGAGAATATTGTCTTAGGCCCTGATTACCTTGAGCAGATAAAGCAAGATGTGCTGCAAATCAGAAAGAACATGAAGATCGCACAGGATAGACAGAAATCGTATGCAGATCTTAAGAGGAGAGCACTTGAGTTTGCAGTTGGCGACAGAGTTTTCCTTAGAGTCTCGCCTATGAAGGGTATCTTCAGGTTTGGGCAGAAGGGCAAGCTTAGCCCTAAGTACGTAGGGCCGTACCTTATCACTGAGCGAGTGGGCCCTTTAGCTTACAGGTTAGACTTACCTGCCGAGCTTGGGAGAGTGCATGACGTATTCCACGTGTCTCAGCTGAAGCAATACGTGCCTCACCCCTCACACATATTAGAGCCCGAACGACTCGAGCTAGACCCTGCACTTAGATACGAAGAGATCCCGATTCGCATCTTAGACTCCAAGACTAGAGAGACCAGGAACAAGACCATCAGAATGGTCAAAGTTCTATGGTCGAATCATGAGATCGAGGAGGCGACATGGGAGTTAGAGGACTCCATGCGAGAGAAGTATCCAGCCCTCTTCTCTTAGCGGCTGTTCAATACTTCGGGGGTCACGGGGCGTAACCCTTTTTAAGGGGGGTAGAGCCTTTGGCATATTAGCCATTTTGTGTTGTTGTGGTGTTACTTTATGGTGTGTATGTTGGTTGTTTATGGTGTATGTAGATTGTTGTATTGGTGTGCTTTAAGCTCCTGAGATGTGTTTGGTGATGTGTACGTGCCTAGAGCACTTGAACTATTGAGTATGGATGTCCTTCGGGACTTGTGACATATATATATGACATATGTATTGGTTTGGATTGGAAATTGTTGGTTGAATAGAATGGATTACATTGGAACCTTAAAACTGATAGGCTGGGCGGATACCTTGAGGTTTCATTGGGTAGCTTTGTACGTATTCGATTTAGACGACTTCGAGACGAAGTCCTTTTAAGGGGGGTAGACTGAAATACCCCTAATATTATAACATTAGATTAAGGGAAATAATCCCGTAATAATTAGAAATATATATATATATATACATATATATATATATACATATTTATGTATTAAGGAGACATATAACTCCTAGAAGAATTAAGTAACATATAGGTTCATAGACAGTCAAAAACATTATTACTTGTCGTGAATCTAATACCACATGTAATACATTATTACATGTGTTAAATACCACAAGTATACCTTATTATAATTATATAAATAGTTTATATACCCTAAACAAACTAGAGCCACAAACATGTACCTATATACACACACTCCTAAATCAAAAATGTCATAACAATTCATATAAATACAATACGGTCACACTTGCATATATACACCACAAATATTACAACATTATAAAGGGGGAAAAGTTTCAAAACTCCCTCCAATAATCCAGCCGGCTCCACCTGCACAAACCTGCACCAAAAGCAAATAAACATCATTAGCATAAGTTAAATTAACAATAAAAGTACAACATGGTACAAGCTTCTCTACCTTACCATACTTCCCAGTCCTGATCGTAGATGCTGCAACTATCACTTTCATTCTTTTCTCCTCTCCAAAACCGATGACAACTTCTGCATCCCATCATCCTCTTTTCTGTCCTGATCTGTTCACACCACAACTCCCCACTCTCTGCTCATCTTGTACAACAGCAAGTAATAAGGAAGCTACTTCCTTTCTTTTCCCTCACGCCCTCTACAGCCCTGCTTGCCAAATCCTTTTCCCCATCACAGTAGCATTACAGTAGTTCTTCTTCCCCCTGTTACACCCACGCACCACAGTAGCAGTAGTGGAAGAATTACAAACCGGTAAGCTCTTCTTCCTTTTCCTTCCCGGTTGAACTTTCCTTACCAGATTCCTACATTATTCTTGCTAGAGTAATACTGCTCTCCTCCTCCACTCTAGGGCAAACCACAAGGAGCCCCAAGTGAATTCATCATCGGCTCAACAGAGCAACAGCAGCGACAGAGAAATATATATATATACAATGTAACATATTACCATGTGTTTCCACTAGCTCCTTACGGTTTTCCTTCCTTCCCAAGACTGCTTCTTCCATTTCTCTACCTCACTCCAGTTCTTCCTCCCTTTGACAGTAGCAAAACACTTAGCAACTCCATCTGCACACCTCAGTACAGCAAAGGATAGGCACGGTAATACTCTGCATCTCCTTCTGTTTTATTTCTTCTTCACAATTTTTTTTTTTCAGCCTTCTTTCTGTTTCTTTTGCTCACTGCTGGAGCTGTTTTCCAGCCCTTCTACTGAGCAGAAACTACACCAAACCGTCCCATTAAATGAGCCTAAAACAAGATGCAAGACTTGCTGTAAGAACCTTCAACAACCAAGGTAAGAAAACCAGCATGAGCATGGCTATGTAAGCTGCTCTCTTTCTGCATGTTTCACGAGACAAAAAAAAATATACATACTGAAACTCTCCCCTTGTTTTAACAGTCCAAGAACACCACATAAACACCAGTAGAAGGAAGAAATTCTCGAACTGTAACGGTAAGGAAACCTCCAACAGTACATATCCTTCCTTGTCATGTTGGTACCAGAGAAAATGCCATCCTCTTAACACTCCTTCCCTGCTTGTGCATTCACGTTTCAAACCCTGTCCCAGCTCTCCTTCGTGAGCTGAAAATTAACACCTCCAGAAGAAGCCCCCTGCAGATTTGGCAACGGAAGAACAAAAAAACGGAAAGAAGCAAGCAGGAGGGATCTCCTTGGTCTTATACGGTAGAAAGAGCCAATATTATCCACGCTTCGCTTCCCGAGAGTGCTAGTTCTGACATTTTTCTTTCTGTTTTGATGTCCGGTTTGAACGCTACCCAGCCTTTTCTGCTCTGCCAGCTCCAAAACCATTGACATCAAGAAAAGAGGTGTGGATCAAGGGAACCAAGCTGACACGTAGAGCCTTCAAATAATAAAATAAAAAAAAAACAAGGTAAGGGGAGTACGGTTAAAATTTAAATACTTTGAAAGATGCTAAACCCCATGCTTTTTATACTGAATGCGATGAGTATATACATAATAATAATATGCCTACGTGAGTTCTGGTAAAGATAAAGGAAATAACTTGAGAAAATCTTGTAAAAACCGTAACCAGAGGCATACCTGTTTACATAAATAGGCTGAGAAAATTGTGCTGGTGAGAAATTTGTGGGATCCTTGTGGTGACTAACAAGGTAAATGATAATTCTACTCATTCTTGTTATACCGTAAAAGGGTTGTTAAAAAAAAAAAATCGGTTATTTGGAAATGTATAGTTACACGTTTAGTATTTGGGTGCATCTTACCGAAAATATATATATACATGGGTTAGAAGAAAAAAATAATAAAACCGTAGAATATATACGGTAGTTAAATCAAAATATATATGAGAATGATAAGGAAATACTTGAGAATAATGGTAAGGGAAAAATCCTGTATAAACCGTTTCTAGTAAATCCTAGAGATATTTTTCGACATTTCAAAATAATTATTATGCTATTTTTAGGGTCATATATTTAGACCACCCCATTATAATTGTTTTAAGCCTCAAATAGTCGTTAAATTAATTTATAAGTTGATTTACAAAGTCATATAAATTTCTGGTGCAAAACCATTCCTTTTTTTTTCTCTAGCGAGCATAGTTACTTAATAACACTCGAAAAACATAGACATAATTATAAGCTTATATCATGGCTTAAATGAATTTCCAAAACCTTGTACGAATATTTTACATAAATAATAAATCATTTATGGGGGGTAAAATATAAATAAATGAAATATAGGGCATAAATGGTAATGTAACCGGGAGGAATGATTTTAGAGATTTTAATAAGTATAACATGTGAATTTTATGGAATTAGTGGTTAATTGTAAAACTAGGAAATCATGGGGGTATTCCCGTAAAAAAATATAGCAAATGGGTCAAAGGATAAATTAAGAGGCCAACCTTGACCACATATGAGAGTTGACCACATTAAATGATAAAAGTTATTTTAAATGTTTAAAGAATATTAAGTTTTAAAAAAAACTAATTATAAAGTGATTAGTGGTGTTTAAGTGATTACCAAAAATAGTGATTTAAATGAGAATATTAAAACCCTTGGGTTTATTGGGAATTAGAAAAAAATTGGGTTTAGAATGAGGATTTAAATAATTAAGGTGTATAATATAAGGTTACGTAATGGAATGAAAGTTTATAAAATAGAAGGGTTTGTGTAACCATGAGGAGGATGTGGGGAATAACAAAATTCGAATAGTCTACGGGGTTACTCGTAAACAAATATATACACATATGTATAATAACGTTGAGACATCTTAGATTATAAATTAAAAGATCGGAAATATAACAATTATAGAAAATGGGGTAGTTTTGTAAATAAACGGAACTTATGGGAATAAATTAGGATTACCGGAGTACAAAGGTTACTCGGGAATTTTCAAAGTATAGACAGCTTATATATTATAAAGTTCGAATGATATAGTGTAACTTTATGTTAAAACAAAGAAGGATATATTATGGGAGGACTGTCACGGAGCCATTGTATATCATGTACAATTTCATAAAGACATGGCTAAGTTGACAAATGTTGGAAATATATTACTAGGTTGGAAATTTATTACGAGGGGCGCTATAATAGACATAATGCGGAATTGCAATTCATAGTTATCAAAATGCAAGTATAAACGTGAAAACGACGACGATAATAATTTAAATATAGAACGGTTAGATAAGTTCGAGCTATGTAAGTATACTGATATTCGAATCACGTGTATACCAGAGGTGCGAGAGGGTAGACACGGGCATAACGAGCGCTAGAGATTTCACGGGGACTTTTACGTGAGCGCTCATCGGTGAAAGGTATGTTCAGTGTGGTTCGAACCTCTGAGGGAAGCCTTGGTTCGGGTGTTGCTTGACTATGTGACAAGAGCGATATGGTTGCTATGCATGTTGTATGGATTAAATGTTGATTTCTACGCGATTATTATTGTGCACGACGTCTTCGGACAACATTACTGTGATTGTTCGTTTGATTGGAATTTTACCGTCTGAAAAACATTATCCATATGGACCTAAGTAAAACCCTTAGGAATGAGACTCGGGATCCCCAGTCTCTAGAGTTGAATACCCGAACATGACTATAACCTAGACTAATTCTAGGGAAGTCCATGAGACTCCAAAGTAATAAAGGGTAAATACTTCTCCAAAACCTAAGCACTTACTTAGAGTAGTTGATTAAGGATTAATCACATCTTGGAGAGTGATGGTTAAGGTACATGGTATGGAAATCCAATTAGTTTCGACTAGTTGGTTGCGCATTGGTGATCACCGGAGTATAACGTCCGTATCGGACCGACTCCCTCTATATTCTGACGGGCCTAGATAGACTGTTGGACAAAGGGTGCCGCTTTTGGCACACGGCTTCGGCCATTCATGGACGCCTTGACTAGGCAAGTGGAAGCCCCAGGATCGAATGATCCTTGGCAATGAGCACCTCGTGTGTACGGAAGGACTACTGTCCAGTAAGGTTACTTACGGGTTGTCCTAACATGACGCCCTCGGTATTGGAAATAAGACTTAATGGTGACTAACATAATTCAGAGGAAAACTACGATTACCCTAGTGGAAATAATTGCGTGTTCGTATGGTTGTCATACAATGTTGTATATCGCAGGTTGTGTATTGTGTGTGGTGCATGGATCATTACATTGATGGATTGCTATGTGTTTAATCTATGTTATGTACTGTCATTCATAAAACTTGTAAAATGAACCAGCATGTAACTAACCTCATGTTCAGACGGCTAATTAACCTAAGTGACCTAAAGGGTCTAGGATTACACTTTAGCATATTCAGCGTTTCGCTGAGCCTATACGGCACCCCATTACAGGTACTTGATCGTGTTGCGAGCCGGAGTGCGGGATCGGGGTAGGCACCTCGACTTTTGTGTTGCATTCGGACTCTTTCTTTTGTATTTTGCAACATCATTTGGGGATTCTATTAGCAGCTCACTGTCATACTTTTGGAGAGCTAGTTAGCAGCATACCTCTCGAGATTACTTTAGGGTTAACAATTCCATTTTTTTTGAACTATCGGTATAGTTAGGTAGGCTGCTCACTAGTAAATATTTGGATATTAAATGTTGTAATTCGGTATTAGCTTATCACCTCGTCATCACAGTGGAAATGGTTGTAATAATGATTTAGCTGTAGAGATGGACGCTTCATTGCTCGCATGGGTGAGCAATGGCGGTAACACCCGGGTTTTAGACGACTAGGTTTTAAATTCCGCTGCGACACTTTTATTTTCTGCTACGATTCGCGTTAGTTAATATTGCATTAGGGGCGTAAATAACGGGGGGTGTTACAAAAGTGGTATCAGAGCGGAGTCCCGCTCTGATGACGAGAAGTTAGGTTTACGACAGTGAGCTTAGGATTGGGAAAGTACGGGAAACGTCTGTGAGGAGCGAGCCGACTTGTTCTAGTGTAATTACCTTCTTGTGACGCAAATTGCGTGATTTACTTGCCCTAGGGCATATCAATATCCACTATCTACATACGATAGATTACTGAGTAATCATACTATATACCATACTACAGATGTCTGGTAGACCTAGAGGCCGAGGAGCAGGCCGAGGGGGTGGTGAGGGCCCCACTATTCCGGGCCTCGCCGAGACAGTGGCGGCTGTCCTCACGCAGCTTGGAGCACATGCAGGAGGAGGACCAGCCCATCCACTACCACCCCGTGAGACGAATTGGCTTAAGGCCGTCACGGAGACCCGACCACCGACATACGCTGGAGAGCCCGACCCGATAGCGTTAGAGCGCTTCATAGTGGAGCATGAGAAGGCCTACGAGGCCCTGCGCGTACCAGCCGACCAGAGAGTCGCCATTGCTGCCTTCCACTTGAAGGACGCAGCCAGCACGTGGTGGCGGTTAGTGAAGGACATCCACCTCGCCTCACCTGACTTCACTGGACGTCATTCGTAGAGCTGCTGAGGGGTAAGTATTACCCAGCTCATCTGAAGCAAAAGAAGCGTCGTGAGTTCGAGACGCTTACTCAGGGCAGCATGACAGTGGACGAGTACTACGCTCGGTTCACTAGTTGCTAGACTTCATACCCGGCGTGGACTACTCAGAGACCGTGAAGGTCGAGAAATTCCGGGGCGGACTGCTATTCCGCATACAGGTTGCCATGGGGGCTACACTCTACACGACTATTCAGGTATAAGAAAGAACACCTTAAATCTTGTCTAATTGAATTATTGATTGATTGAGCGAAGACTGATTTATGAGATTTCAGGAGTGTTATGATGCGGCCTCGAGGACGGAGCTGATGCTCCAGACTCGAGAGGAGACTCTCGGACCGAGGAAGAGGAAGAACCCGGAGAGGGGGTCTGAGAGTGGGGGAACTTCTCAGGGCGAGAGCTCAAAGAAGGGAAAGTAAGAACTTACCTCCCTGGGTACTTGGTTACCTTAAGACTTAATTGATATGATCATTAACCCTTAAACCTTTTACAGGAAGTTCTTTGGCAAGAAGAAAGGACACTCAGGACATCAGGGCCACCACAAGTCTAAGGGAAAGGAGCCCATCCCGCAGTTGACCGGACCACCCCTAGAGGCCCAGCCACTGAGGTCCATGCCACCCAAGGGTAAGTATACCCTACCTTCAATATGAATCGAACTTTCTACCCTATTCATTCCTATACTAACTAAATGATGATCTCCATCAGGCACCGGACAGCCCCGACGCCACTTCTACTGCAAGCGTTGTGGGAGAGATCATCCCGGGGTCGATTGCAACGGCCGCATGGTGGAGTGCCGATATTGCAAAATCCAGGGCCACCGAGAGTTCGAGTGCCACAAGAACCCAAGTAGCCGAAACTATCTGCCACCTCGAACCACTCAGAGGACCTCAGCTGGAGGATCCGGAGTCCCACAGCCCACACATCTCGAACGTTCTACTGTTGATACGAGACTACAGAAGGGGAAGGGCGTGGCCCAGGGACCGGCGACACTAAATTGCGGGAGCATCAGGCGCTGAGGCTAGTGCTCAGCGCGCTCCAGGTAACTCTAGACCCAAAAGTGTGCATTAAAAGCATGTTTGTGTGTTAAATGCTTTCCACCATGTTCTGTGAATTAAATCGACTTAGTAGAACTTAATTAGGAGAACTCTCACATTTTAGGTAGCTTTGATATTTATTACTCCCTACCTTCAAGACCAAGACCACCTATACACCTCGACGAAGAACGGGAGCATCCATACGAGAAATGCAAAGTCATCCAGCCGGGCATGATTCTACTCAAAGAATTCTTAACCCTCAATGAACAAATCCATATCCTAGATGAGTGTAGAGACTTGGGTAGAGGGTTAGGAGGTTTTTATGTACCAGGATATGTTAGTGGGTCAAAAATGAAATTACATATGATGTGCTTAGGTAGAGACTGGGATCCGCAAACACGGACTTATCACGAGGTTAGGAAATTAGAGGGGATGCGAGTGCCTAGGATACCCGAAATCTTTAAGACCTTAGTGAAGAAGGCGGTAGAGATTGCGCAGCAGCTTGAAGAAAACCCGATACCCAACATTGAAGCCGACATATGCATTGTAAACTTCTACGAGAAAGAGGGACGATTGGGATTACACCAAGACCGAGATGAGACGACCGAGTCCATCTCCAAGGGAATTCCAGTAGTATCGTTCTCCATTGGTGATGACGCAGAATTTCTATACGGCGATCAGAAGAGAATGGACCTAGCACATAAGCTAGTCCTAAGATCAGGAGATGTATTAATATTTGGTGGAGATTCGAGGTTAGTATACCACGGGATCAAGCGGATCAAGCTGAACACCGCACCACCAGCTCTGGTTAACACTACCCACGTTCGACCAGGACGATTGAACTTGACCTTTAGAGAGTATTGATGTATTATTTCTAAGTTGTAAACCATGTATGCAAGATGGTGTAATGATTAATGCATTAATAAAAGTGACATTTGGTGACATTTTTTAAACACTTATCCACTCATTTCTCCTACCAATCTTAATTCAGGCCATGAACCCGAAAGGGAATGTACCCTCAATATCCTCAACATGACACAGGCCAAGGAGTATGGCAATGTCATTACTGGTAAGACTCATGGCAAACTAACCACTTCCGATTAAAGAGATTTAAACCGTAGTACTAACCTAGAAAATCTTAACACTCAGGTACCTTTCCTGTAAACGACATCGAAGCCTCAATCCTATTCGACACAGGGGCAACCCACCCTTCATATCCTCTTCTTTCGCGAAGAAGTTGGGATTGACCCCCGAGCCACTTCCAGACTTCTCTGTCACCTTGCCATCGAGAGAGAAAGTGACGTGTTCGGGATGTTACACCGACCTACTAATCAACATACGAGGCGAGACATTCCCAGCTGAATTGATAGAGTTTAGAGGCTTGGGATTCGACATTATCATGGGTATGGATTGGCTACAGAAGCACAAGGGCAGACTACACTGTGCAGAGCATAGATTACTACTCAGGAGCCCGAGTGGCAAGACCGTTTCTTACCGCAGCATTCCTAGAGAGCCGACATTCAAGCTGGTGTCCGCCTTGACCTTGATGAAGGAGGTGAGAAAGGGACAGCCAGCATACCTATGCTATGTGCATGATACGAGACAGGAGAAGCAGATGGAGTTGGACATCCCCATAGTGTCCGACTTCCCTGATCTGTTTCCTGACGAGTTGCCAGGCATGCCACCTGCGCGGGAGGTTGAGTTCGTCATCGACCTAGTACCGGGGACGGGGCCTATAGCTAAGGCACCCTACAGGATGGCACCAGCCGAGATGAAGGAGTTAAAGGTTCAGCTTGAGGATTTACTGGAGAAGGGATTCATCAGACCGAGTGTGTCTCCATGGGGAGCACCGGTATTTTGTGAAGAATGGGAGTATGAGACTTTGCATTGACCGAGAGTTGAATGCAGTCTCTGTGAAGAATAAGTATCCTCTACCACGTATCGACGATCTATTCGACCAGTTGAGAGGAGCTTCTGTTTTCTCGAAGATCGATCTCAGATCAGGCTACCACCAGATTCGTATAAGCTGAGATAGACTTTCGTACACGCTTGGCCATTTTACTGTGATGCCGTTCGGATTGTCGAACGCGCCAGCTATATTCATGGATCTCATGAACCGTCTATTCAGAGAGCAGCTCGACACCTCAGTGGTGGTTTTCATCGATGACATCCTAGTCTACTCTAAGACTAAGGAGGAGCATGAGGCTCACCTGAGACGAGTCCTAGAGATCATGAGAGAGAATCAGCTCTACGCCAAGCTCTCGAAATGTGAGTTTTGGCTAGACAGTGTAGCATTTCTTGGACATATCATTTCAGCCAGTGGCATATCAGTTGACCCAGCAAAGATAGAAGCAGTTAAGACTTGGCCGAGACCGAAGACAGTCACCGATATTCGTAGCTTCCTAGGTTTGGCCGGATATTACCGGAGATTCGTCCAGGATTTCTCCAAGGTGGCCAAGCCTATGACGAATCTGATGAAGAAGGACGCTCAGTTTATATGGACAGATGATTGTGAGCGCTCCTTTCAGACACTAAAGGACCTACTGACGTCGGCACCCATACTGACTATTCCTGAGGGGACCGATGGGTTCGAGGTGTATTGTGATGCTTCAGGTACGGGATTAGGGTGTGTACTCATGCAGCATGGCAAGGTTGTTGCTTATGCCTCTCGCCAGCTGAAGAAGCATGAAGAGAACTACCCTACGCATGATTTGGAGTTAGGCGCAGTGGTATTTGCATTGAAGATTTGGCGTCATTATTTGTACGGAGTCACAGTGACTATCTACTCCGACCACAAGAGCCTTCAGCATCTCTTCACACAAAAGGAGCTGAATATGAGGCAGAGGCGATGGGTCGAGTTCCTAAAAGACTACGACATCGACCTGAAGTACAAGGAAGGGAAGGCGAATGTAGTAGCCGATGCCCTAAGCAGGAGAGCTCACTCCTTATATGCCATGTCAGCTAGCAGCAGCTTAGTCGACGAAGTACGCTGTGCCCAGGATGGCGACCAGTACATACAGACCATTCGGCAGCAGTTGGTTGACGGCATCTTCCAAAGGCAGAAATACGACTTCACACTCAGTGACGACGGGTTGATCAGATTAAATGGCAGATTATGTATTCCAGAGTCGAGCCCAGAGTTAAAAGAGAAGATTTTACAGGAAGCCCATTGCTCATCCTTATCCATCCACCCAGGTTCCTCGAAGATGTATAAGGACCTAAAGGTCCATTTCTGGTGGAGTGGTATGAAGAAGGATGTAGCGGAGTTTGTTAATCGCTGCTTGACTTGTCAGAAGGTCAAGTTCGAGCACAGAAGACCAGGAGGATTGGTGCAGCCTATGCCCATCCCGTATTGGAAGTTTGAGGACTTGTCTATGGACTTCGTAGTCGGCCTTCCCCCGACTAAGGGAGGCGCGAACACCATCTGGGTTATTGTTGATAGATTGACTAAGGTGGCGAAGTTCATACCCATCAAGGACACCTGGAAGGTCCCGAAGTTAGCGGACGTCTTCCAGAGAGAGATCATTAGGCACCATGGAGTACCTAAGACTATAGTGTCAGATAGGGATTCTCGATTCCTTTCGAGGTTTTGGGGACAAGTACAGGAGGCCTTGGGTACCAGGCTAAAGTTGAGTACCGCTTTCCATCCTCAGACAGATGGTCAGAGCGAGAGGACCATCCAGACACTAGAGGACATGCTGAGAGCATGCACGCTAGACTTTCAGGATAGCTGGATAGATCGCCTACACTTGATTGAGTTCGCCTACAACAACAGTTATCACGCATCCATTCAGATGCCGCCATTTCAGGCGTTGTATGGCCGACCTTGTAGGACACCTCTCTGCTGGGATGAAGCCAGCGAGAATATTGTCTTAGGCCCTGATTACCTTGAGCAGATAAAGCAAGATGTGCTGCAAATCAGAAAGAACATGAAGATCGCACAGGATAGACAGAAATCGTATGCAGATCTTAAGAGGAGAGCACTTGAGTTTGCAGTTGGCGACAGAGTTTTCTTAGAGTCTCGCCTATGAAGGGTATCTTCAGGTTTGGGCAGAAGGGCAAGCTTAGCCCTAAGTACGTAGGGCCGTACCTTATCACTGAGCGAGTGGGCCCTTTAGCTTACAGGTTAGACTTACCTGCCGAGCTTGGGAGAGTGCATGACGTATTCCACGTGTCTCAGCTGAAGCAATACGTGCCTCACCCCTCACACATATTAGAGCCCGAACGACTCGAGCTAGACCCTGCACTTAGATACGAAGAGATCCCGATTCGCATCTTAGACTCCAAGACTAGAGAGACCAGGAACAAGACCATCAGAATGGTCAAAGTTCTATGGTCGAATCATGAGATCGAGGAGGCGACATGGGAGTTAGAGGACTCCATGCGAGAGAAGTATCCAGCCCTCTTCTCTTAGCGGCTGTTCAATACTTCGGGGGTCACGGGGCGTAACCCTTTTTAAGGGGGGTAGAGCCTTTGGCATATTAGCCATTTTGTGTGTTGTGTGTTACTTTATGGTGTGTATGTTGGTTGTTTATGGTGTATGTAGATTGTTGTATTGGCGTGCTTTAAGCTCCTGAGATGTGTTTGGTGATGTGTACGTGCCTAGAGCACTTGAACTATTGAGTATGGATGTCCTTCGGGACTTGTGACATATATATGACATATGTATTGGTTTGGATTGGAAATTGTTGGTTGAATAGAATGGATTACATTGGAACCTTAAAACTGATAGGCTGGGCGGATACCTTGAGGTTTCATTGGGTAGCTTTGTACGTATTCGATTTAGACGACTTCGAGACGAAGTCCTTTTAAGGGGGGTAGACTGAAATACCCCTAATATTATAACATTAGATTAAGGGAAATAATCCCGTAATAATTAGAAATATATATATATATATATATATATATACATATATATATATACATATTTATGTATTAAGGAGACATATAACTCCTAGAAGAATTAAGTAACATATAGGTTCATAGACAGTCAAAAACATTATTACTTGTCGTGAATCTAATACCACATGTAATACATTATTACATGTGTTAAATACCACAAGTATACCTTATTATAATTATATAAATAGTTTATATACCCTAAACAAACTAGAGCCACAAACATGTACCTATATACACACACTCCTAAATCAAAAATGTCATAACAATTCATATAAATACAATACGGTCACACTTGCATATATACACCACAAATATTACAACATTATAAAGGGGGAAAAGTTTCAAAACTCCCTCCAATAATCCAGCCGGCTCCACCTGCACAAACCTGCACCAAAAGCAAATAAACATCATTAGCATAAGTTAAATTAACAATAAAAGTACAACATGGTACAAGCTTCTCTACCTTACCATACTTCCCAGTCCTGATCGTAGATGCTGCAACTATCACTTTCATTCTTTTCTCCTCTCCAAAACCGATGACAACTTCTGCATCCCATCATCCTCTTTTCTGTCCTGATCTGTTCACACCACAACTCCCCACTCTCTGCTCATCTTGTACAACAGCAAGTAATAAGGAAGCTACTTCCTTTCTTTTCCCTCACGCCCTCTACAGCCCTGCTTGCCAAATCCTTTTCCCCATCACAGTAGCATTACAGTAGTTCTTCTTCCCCCTGTTACACCCACGCACCACAGTAGCAGTAGTGGAAGAATTACAAACCGGTAAGCTCTTCTTCCTTTTCCTTCCCGGTTGAACTTTCCTTACCAGATTCCTACATTATTCTTGCTAGAGTAATACTGCTCTCCTCCTCCACTCTAGGGCAAACCACAAGGAGCCCCAAGTGAATTCATCATCGGCTCAACAGAGCAACAGCAGCGACAGAGAAATATATATATACAATGTAACATATTACCATGTGTTTCCACTAGCTCCTTACGGTTTTCCTTCCTTCCCAAGACTGCTTCTTCCATTTCTCTACCTCACTCCAGTTCTTCCTCCCTTTGACAGTAGCAAAACACTTAGCAACTCCATCTGCACACCTCAGTACAGCAAAGGATAGGCACGGTAATACTCTGCATCTCCTTCTGTTTTATTTCTTCTTCACAATTTTTTTTTTTCAGCCTTCTTTCTGTTTCTTTTGCTCACTGCTGGAGCTGTTTTCCAGCCCTTCTACTGAGCAGAAACTACACCAAACCGTCCCATTAAATGAGCCTAAAACAAGATGCAAGACTTGCTGTAAGAAACCTTCAACAACCAAGGTAAGAAAACCAGCATGAGCATGGCTATGTAAGCTGCTCTCTTTCTGCATGTTTCACGAGACAAAAAAAAATATACATACTGAAACTCTCCCCTTGTTTTAACAGTCCAAGAACACCACATAAACACCAGTAGAAGGAAGAAATTCTCGAACTGTAACGGTAAGGAAACCTCCAACAGTACATATCCTTCCTTGTCATGTTGGTACCAGAGAAAATGCCATCCTCTTAACACTCCTTCCCTGCTTGTGCATTCACGTTTCAAACCCTGTCCCAGCTCTCCTTCGTGAGCTGAAAATTAACACCTCCAGAAGAAGCCCCCTGCAGATTTGGCAACGGAAGAACAAAAAAAACTGGAACAGCAAGCAGGAGGGATCTCCTTGGTCTTATACGGTAGGAAAGAGCCATATTAATACACACTGCTTCCTGTCGAGAGTGCTAGTTCTTGACATTTTTCTTTCTGTTTCTGATGTCCGTGTTTGAACGCTATCCCAGCCTTTTCTGCTCTGCCAAGCTACAACCATTTGACATCAAGAAAAGAGGGTGGAATCAAGTGAACCAAGCTGACACGTAGAGCCTTCAAAATAATAATAAAAAAAAAACAAGGTAAGGGGAGTACGGTTAAAATTTAAATACTTTGAAAGATTGCTAAACCCCATGCTTTTATACTGAATGCGATGAGTATATACATATATATATATATGCCTACGTGAGTTCTGGTAATAGATAAGGAGGAAATAACTTGAGAAAATCTTGTAAAAACCGTAACCAGAGGCATACCTGTTTACATAAATAGGCTGAGAAAATTGTGCTGGTGAGAAATTTGTGGGATCCTTGTGGTGACTAACAAGGTAAATGATAATTCTACTCATTCTTGTTATACCGTAAAAGGGTTGTTAAAAAAAAAAAATCGGTTATATTGGAAATGTATAGTTACACGTTTAGTATTTGGGTGCATCTTACCGAAAATATATATATACATGGGTTAGAAGAAAAAAAATAATAAAACCGTAGAATATATATACGGTAGTTAAATCAAAATATATGAGAATGATAAGGAAATAACTTGAGAATAATGGTAAGGGAAAAATCCTGTATAAACCGTTTCTAGATAATCCTAGAGATATTTTATCGACATTTCAAAATAATTATTATGCTATTTTTAGGGTCATATATTTAGACCACCCCATTATAATTGTTTTAAGCCTCAAATAGTCGTTAAATTAATTTATAAGTTGATTTACAAAGTCATATAAATTTCTGGTGCAAAACCATTCCTTTTTTTTTTCTCTAGCGATCATAGTTACTTAATAACACCTCGGAAAAACATAGACATAATTATAAGCTTATATCATGGCTTAAATGAATTTCCAAAACCTTGTACGAATATTTTACATAAATAAATAAATCATTTATGGGGGGTAAAATATAAATAAATGAAATATAGGGCATAAATGGTAATAGTAACCGGGAGGAATGATTTTAGAGATTTTAATAAGTATAACATGTGAATTTTATGGAATTAGTGGTTAATTGTAAAACTAGGAAATCATGGGGGTATTCCCGTAAAAAAAAATATAGCAAATGGGTCAAAGGATAAATTAAGAGGCCAACCTTGACCACATATGAGAGTTGACCACATTAAATGATAAAATAGTTATTTTAAATGTTTAAAGAAATATTAAGTTTTAAAAAAACTAATTATAAAGTGATTAGTGGTGTTTAAGTGATTACCAAAAATATAGTGATTTAAATGAGAATATTAAAACCCTTGGGTTTATTGGGAATTAGAAAAAAAATTGGGTTTAGAATGAGGATTTAAATAATTAAGGTGTATAATATAAGGTTACGTAATGGAATGAAAGTTTATAAAATAGAAGGGTTTGTAGTGTAACCATGAGGAGGATGTGGGGAATAACAAAATTCGAATAGTCTACGGGGTTACTCGTAAACAAATATATACACATATGTATAATAACGTTGAGACATCTTAGATTATAAATTAAAAGATCGGAAATATAACAATTATAGAAAATGGGGTAGTTTTGTAAATAAACGGAACTTATGGGAATAAATTAGGATTACCGGAGTACAAAGGTTACTCGGGAATTTTCAAAGTATAGACAGCTTATATATTATAAAGTTCGAATGATATAGTGTAACTTTATGTTAAAACAAAGAAGGATATATTATGGGAGGACTGTCACGGAGCCATTGTATATCATGTACAATTTCATAAAGACATGGCTAAGTTGACAAATGTTGGAAATATATTACTAGGTTGGAAATTTATTACGAGGGGCGCTATAATAGACATAATGCGGAATTGCAATTCATAGTTATCAAAATGCAAGTATAAACGTGAAAACGACGACGATAATAATTTAAATATAGAACGGTTAGATAAGTTCGAGCTATGTAAGTATACTGATATTCGAATCACGTGTATACCAGAGGTGCGAGAGGGTAGACACGGGCATAACGAGCGCTAGAGATTTCACGGGGACTTTTACGTGAGCGCTCATCGGTGAAAGGTATGTTCATTGTGTGGTTCGAACCTCTGAGGGAAGCCTTGGTTCGGGTGTTGCTTGACTATGTGACAAGAGCGATATGGTTGCTATGCATGTTGTATGGATTAAATGTTGATTTCTACGCGATTATTATTGTGCACGACGTCTTCGGACAACATTACTGTGATTGTTCGTTTGATTGGAATTTTACCGTCTGAAAAACATTATCCATATGGACCTAAGTAAAACCCTTAGGAATGAGACTCGGGATCCCCAGTCTCTAGAGTTGAATACCCGAACATGACTATAACCTAGACTAATTCTAGGGAAGTCCATGAGACTCCAAAGTAATAAAGGGTAAATACTTCTCCAAAACCTAAGCACTTACTTAGAGTAGTTGATTAAGGATTAATCACATCTTGGAGAGTGATGGTTAAGGTACATGGTATGGAAATCCAATTAGTTTCGACTAGTTGGTTGCGCATTGGTGATCACCGGAGTATAACGTCCGTATCGGACCGACTCCCTCTATATTCTGACGGGCCTAGATAGACTGTTGGACAAAGGGTGCCGCTTTTGGCACACGGCTTCGGCCATTCATGGACGCCTTGACTAGGCAAGTGGAAGCCCCAGGATCGAATGATCCTTGGCAATGAGCACCTCGTGTGTACGGAAGGACTACTGTCCAGTAAGGTTACTTACGGGTTGTCCTAACATGACGCCCTCGGTATTGGAAATAAGACTTAATGGTGACTAACATAATTCAGAGGAAAACTACGATTACCCTAGTGGAAATAATTGCGTGTTCGTATGGTTGTCATACAATGTTGTATATCGCAGGTTGTGTATTGTGTGGTGCATGGATCATTACATTGATGGATTGCTATGTGTTTAATCTATGTTATGTACTGTCATTCATAAAACTTGTAAAATGAACCAGCATGTAACTAACCTCATGTTCAGACGGCTAATTAACCTAAGTGACCTAAAGGGTCTAGGATTACACTTTAGCATATTCAGCGTTTCGCTGAGCCTATACGGCACCCCATTACAGGTACTTGATCGTGTTGCGAGCCGGAGTGCGGGATCGGGGTAGGCACCTCGACTTTTGTGTTGCATTCGGACTCTTTCTTTTGTATTTTGCAACATCATTTGGGGATTCTATTAGCAGCTCACTGTCATACTTTTGGAGAGCTAGTTAGCAGCATACCTCTCGAGATTACTTTAGGGTTAACAATTCCATTTTTTTGAACTATCGGTATAGTTAGGTAGGCTGCTCACTAGTAAATATTTGGATATTAAATGTTGTAATTCGGTATTAGCTTATCACCTCGTCATCACAGTGGAAATGGTTGTAATAATGATTTAGCTGTAGAGATGGACGCTTCATTGCTCGCATGGGTGAGCAATGGCGGTAACACCCGGGTTTTAGACGACTAGGTTTTAAATTCCGCTGCGACGCTTTTATTTTCTGCTACGATTCGCGTTAGTTAATATTGCATTAGGGGCGTAAATAACGGGGGGTGTTACAATACTCGGAATCTTTGTCATTATAACAGAAAAGCCTTAGAAAAACACGTGCCACTGTTGTGCCACTCATACCACATATTCTTTGTTAATGGCATATCAGTAGAAATGTGACTACTAAAGTTGTAAAGTTATTGTGTTATGGTGGGGATGGTGCTAAAGCTACAACAAATTATTGGTAGAGGCATGAGTACGCTCCTACAATGGATAGTTAAGGAAGAGAACAACTGATTTTTGATTGCTTTGGATAAGGATTATTGTGTTTCGCTTATCTACATTCAACTTGGTTATGACAATGAGAAAATTGATGAACCATAGGGAGAATGTTAAACATTTTGGTAACATGGTCCACCGATCTCTAATCCTAATGTAGATCTTAACTTCCTGGACAATCCCAAATAAAAGTAACCCAAACCCATTCCTATAACCCGAACCCATCTTCCTAAACCCTATCTTCCCATTTATTTCATTACAAAATTTAAAAAAACTAGCTATGACAATTGTTCACTCACCCTCCCCATTAGATGACCAACTTGTATGTTTTCAGTCCGTTCATTTTTTTTCTTAATCCTACTATTTTCACCCAACTTTGACCTCACTCATCGTTAGCCTGTAGAAATGTCCCTGTTCATACCCCCAATGGAGATTTTCTATACAGGCTACTCTCAATTTGACTTCTACCCTTTGATAGAAAGAATTAAAATGTAATTCGTGGGTGAATGGTGTTTTGTAATGCAAGTGAGTGGGTTTTATGTCGTTCCACTGGGACGTGGAGTAAGTCTACCCTATTACTAGTTTAGTCATGTACATAAATATATATAAAAGTGCAAGTATTGTAAATTTTGAGTTTTTGTTTGTCTAGGAAGATAAGTGGAAATAAAATAAAGCAGTAAAAGTAACATAATTGGCTAAACTAGGTGTACCCTGGGATGATTTTTACCCCTTTCACCCTTAACCACCAAATTTCAATTCTTGAACTCAAAGCTAAACAACAAGAACACTTAGTTAATTAATAGCCAAATCATGATCATACTAATCCTAACCAATTGAGTCAGAACCTGGCGGGTCATTCAAGTACCTGGTCAATTGATAACATTGAGCATAAATTCTCACTAAGTTACAATGAAATCTATCTCAGAATCACATGTTGATAAACTCCATTGATTAATTAGTTTCTTAGGTCTAGATTTATATCTCAAAATCTCATATTGATAGAAACCCACATTAAGAACCCTAGAATCTACCTGGAAATCACATGTTAACAGATTTGGAGCAGAACCAACCGAATCCAACACATCAATATGAATGTAAGTAAAACTCTCAAGAAAATCTCAAAATCATATGTTGATAAGCTAAAAAGTCATAAATGCTCAACACCATCATTCATTAACAACAAGAATTAAAATAAAGCCATAGATAAGTTCAAGAATCAACAATGGTGGTTTTAGAGATTTTGGGGTAAATTCCCATCCCTAGGTACAAGGAGGCTAATCCTCCATTATTGCATAAATACGAGAGATAAAGAAAGAGAGGAGAGAGAGAAGAAGAGAGAGAGAAGAAATAGCCATAGGAGAGGTTGAAGAAGAGCTTCAATAGTGGGGAAGTTCATCCACTTCTTCTCCTCCTTCTTCTAGCTCCAAAGTGCTCTTCTTCTCTCTATTTTCATCTTTTATCGGCCCTCAAAAGTTGGAAAAGATAAATCCGAGACTTGTATTTTAAAGCACAGAGTATGAGTAGATTTTTTGTCCGACCGACCCACTGGGGCGGTCCTATGGGGTGGTCGGCACTGGAAGAAGAAACCACGTGTGGAACTTAAGCCTAATTGACCCAATGGGTCGATCCCGTGGGTCAGTCCAAAGTAAAATTTAAATTAACAAACTGATCGATCCATTGGGGCAATCATGTGGGTTAGTCGATTCCACAATTTTCTTTTTTGCACCAAATTCTTCTCGAAGTGTCCCGTTGACTTGACATACTTCCCAAAACACTAATTATTAGCCACAACATTTATTTGTGTCTTCTTTGCATGCTCCTCTTTTGTCTACTTTGTTCCTAGCTAATCTATTCACATGTTTAAACAATAAATGTGTAAGAACACCAATAAAACATAAAAGTAAAGGAAAACTAGCTAAATTGAAGAAATGGGCAAGATAAACATTGGTAAAACACAAAAAACAAACACTTAATACATGCTCATTTATCTATTTATCACTCTTTAAGACCCTAAATCCCTCATTATTATGACCACCATCTCTCCCTGACTATCTCATATTATCTATTATTGACTCTAGTACACCAAACCCTCCCGACATATTCTCTCCCTTGGAGCTCCACGATGGTGCTTCAAACTCTCCTCTTTTTTTTTAAGCTGGGCAACCTTCTCCCATCTTCCTCCCTCTACTGACACTAAGATTGATATCCTCTTTTATGATTGATCACCTGCTGAATTGATCTTCCCTTCGTTCCCCCATTATGAAATCTCATTTCACCATTTTACCTCTAACTAAATGACCATCACCCAATTTCTCTGGGGTTTCTTCTCATTTGCAAGCAATGTGGTGCTCATTTTCTGGCCCTTGGACCCACAAACATTAGATTTTCCTTGGTGAATAAAATTCTACCACCTCCAATATCTATTGCTCCTCCTGTGGCCTTTGAAGCATGTGACGTTGAGATCGCGGTACATATTTTTTTAGTTTTTTTGTTAGTAATTGCAATTGTTTTTGGTTCAATTCCTATTCTTAGATTGATATAGTTTTATAGTTGTGCATAAGTTATGATTGTTACCTTCAATCTTGATGAAATAAAATGTATGCATGGAGCAATAACTTACCTACTAATTTGCCCCTTATTTTTATAATGATTAACTCTCAGGTTATGAGGTAATTTTTCCATTCTTTCACCTCCTTATTTGTAAAATATAACTGTTTTGGAGTACTTTCTAACATAAGATTGGGGCTGAATCTGTCGCAAGCTAGAAATCGACCTACAATCGAGCTCGGTTGCAAGTCGGTTACACCGCGAGTCTCCCTCCTCTTAATCCTATAAATAAGAGCCTTCACTCTTCCAAATCACACCTAACACTCCATTTTTGGCCTTCTTCGATTTGGATCTCTCTCCTCTTAGTGTAGTTTTCTCACTTTTATCTTTTCTTATGCACTTATTTTGGGGTGGTGACACCCCTAGGCCAATGTCAAAATAATGTTTTGGCACTAAAAAAGTGATGGTTCCTTATCTTTAGAGCGTAATGCTTTTGAGACTAATCACATATGAATGACCTTACAGACTGTGAGCTACATATCAACGTTGATGCCATGGGTCCCGACCATATATGATAAGGAATATATGGTTTTGACTCGAGTGGTGCTTAATTTCTGACTACGTGTTTAGAACCAGCTAATCAAATTATTCCTTTCAACCCCATAATAATTTGGAAAGATCCACAGTAATGTGCAATGAAGGGAGTGAATTTGGGGTCGTTGCCATTGTTATGCCTTGGTGTTTCTAATGCCACATGCTTTCTTTATTAATTGCCCAACATTTAGGTACAAGCCGAATAAATGTTATCATCCCAAGGCCTTACTATCCCTGTGATACCCCCATCCCCACATCAGAATATGTGTAGTAATGTCTGGTTTATAAGGTTGCATATGGGTTGACTACAATAACAAGACCTACTTTTAAGCCATAGAGAGGATAAAAGACATAAAGTGACTAGTTTTCAAGCCCAAATGGCGATGGAGCTAGGTTGTTGGACAATTACCCATTTGAGTGTCACAAATGATATCAAAGTCAACTCAAGATCGTGTCAGGATAAACTATCGGACACCAACCAAGGAGGTCTATGACACTTGGATTCTAGGCTTGTGACAAGGATGTCGCGTTCTTTGAGTGAGGATGTATGTGACTGATACCTCCATTCCACATCGAGATATGAGTAATGTGTGTGGTTCATAAGGATGCATAAGGGTTGACTACAACAATAATGCCTTCCACTTTTTAAGCTCAAGTGGGGATAAAGGATCTAAAATGACTAGTTTTCAAGTCTGAATGGCTTGGGAGCTAGGTTGTTGGACAGTTACCCATATAAGGTGTTACAATGCAAAACAAAAATCATGAAAGAAAAATCCAAAAAGACAACTACTAGAGTTCTACGGTTCGATTACCCTTCACTATGAAAATTTACGGTTCCTCCTTTACCGCAATACCTGATCCCCTCCATAGATCAACCACAACAAAACCCCCAAACACAACTCACTTACAAGAGCATATACCATAGAAAAATACCATCCATACAACCACCACCTTGTAGAAAGTAAACACATGAAAATGTCATCATTCTTCTAGAAAGGCCTTGCTTTTCCAGAGTGGCATTGCTCTTCCACAACAAGATTGTTTTTTTGTAGCAGGGAGGTTCCAGTATAGTTACATAGTCTTCGGTATACTTTTGGTGCATCTTTTCTTTGTTGTGGTCCTTGGTCTTAAATGAATGGGAAAATTACATCCCCCACCATGGGGTTTGGCGTAATTTCACAACCCACCCACATAGTTTCGGTATTTACTTTGCCCACCCACAACGTTACCACCGTTTTGCATCCGTCACCCCAAACCTCACTTTCGTTACCCCTGTCCATGTGGCGACTTCTAATTCGTCTCTACTCAGCTGACATGTCACCCACTATCAGAATTTTCTCCTCTCTATCGACACTCTTGCTTGCGTCTCTGGCTATCTACTCACTCTCAAGTCGACACCTTCAATGGTGGCTCTGCCCCCTTCGATTTGCTCCCGCATCTGATCCTCTCCCTGGACCATACTGTGCGCTTCTCTCCTCCCTTGCGCTTTGAGTTGGTGCTCTTCTGTTGTGCCCTAGCCCGCCGCTGGTACCTCTACTCGAACCATAGCTTTTCTTGTTATGGTTATTATGTTATGTTTCCCTACTGGCTTGCGACGAACTGGTTCGACTGCTCCTTATTATGTTCTTCCATTGCTATATTTAGCATTGCCTGTTGCTATATGGGTCGATTTTGAACCCCATATGTGTTTGTTGTTTCCGACTGTCGATTGTGAACCCTAATTTCTGATTTGGGGGTCAATTTTGAACCCTATCTGTATCTGTTGTTTTCGAATATCGATTGCGAACCCTAATTTCTGATTTGTGGTTCGATTTTGAACCCTTGCTGTATCCGGGTCGGTTTTGAACCAAAACTGCTGATTTGTGGGTCAATTTTGAACCCTCAATGTACCTACTGTGTTCTAGGTAACTGTGAACCCTAACTTCTGTTTTGTGGGTTGATTGTGAACCCTTATTTGCTGCAATATGTCATCATAGAACAGAAGAAGTAGTGACAGTCCCAGCCACTTTACATTTGTTAATGTGAAGTGTTATTGCAAAAGGAATGCTCGGTTGTTCGTTGAGGAGACTTTTGAAAATCCTTCAAAATTGTTCTATCGATGTGATTGTGCTAATGGTATCTTCAAGTGGTGGAATGAGTTGGATCACAATATGCATTTACCGAGGCCTGAAATCTATAGTGAGGAAGTCAACTCCAGTGTTGCAAACACCAATATGATCATTCAACAACAGTTGTGTCAACTCAAAGACGAGTTATAGGAGTTGAAGAAGGATCTTCAAAGTGATAGAGCTAATCTTAAGTCTGAATGTAATAAGTTACTGTTTTTGTGTTATGTAGCAGTCGTTGTTATCGTGTTGTTGTTCTTTAAGGTAGTTTAGTGTACTTGTTGTAGCACACTTAGAATGTACTGGTTGTTCGAAAGTTGTAAGGGTGAAGCAAGAACTTGTGACATTATGTAAGTGATATTCTATTCTAATACAAATGTTCCATCTTCTGTTTGCAATTGTTGTCCACAACATTATATGTTGAGCGGTTTTTAACATTTACCAAGATGATGAAAATAGAACTACAGTCTCAAGTTGTAACAACCAGAAACTCCTTTTTTCACATGCATCAGTCAAACAAATGTTGCATTACAACAACCAAAAAAAGACAGCAGTGCAGGTTTTATAATTACAACCAGAAACTTCTTCAAAATTGTCAAGTACAATGCAATATCTCCCTTCAGCAATGCTCAGATTGTACCAATGCTCAGCATGAATAAGACAGTAGTGCAGGTTTTATAATAACAACCAGTTTTAAGTTTGAACAACCCCCTTCATATTAAAATAAGCAACAATCTCAGTACATAATGTGCACTTTCCAAAATACCAAATAGGTTCTGGTCATCATCCAGACCTCAAAATAACCAGTACATAACCATTGTTAATACATTTGCCACAGAAATTAACTCCACACACAACACTACTGGTTCCAATTACAACAAAATAACAGAATCATAACTGTACTACACAAAAGCATCCATAACTGCTGAATCCATTGTGCCCCATGGACCATCGAAGTTTCCTAAATGTCAAGTACAATCAACTTCACAAACCTGCAAGTACAAGCACACAAGTATCAAGTTGGTAGGTATACTGGTGTCCAAAGTGCATACAAAGTATTACTTATGTTGTCAAATACCTTGTGACCGCGTGTTCCTCTTCTTGCGCTGCACCGTTGTTGAAGTGGAAGCTGCCGCATTGGATTTTTTCCGCTTATTCCCTTTGGAACAGATGTTCTATCTTCCTGCGTAGCACCATTTCCATCACCACACTCTGTTGCTAGAAATAGACCATCGCCTTGACCACCACCTCTGTTTGTCTGGCCTGTGCATGTCCGAGAATTGTGCCCCCTTTTCTTGCACTTGGCACATGTCACATGGCTAGACCCCTTAGCCGTCGGTCTGGCCTCACCCTCTTCTCTTCTTCTGTTCTTCTTGGGCCTACCGGGTAACTTTCTAAGAAAAGGGGGGACAGAATTTTTAGGCCTTCGGGCTCTGGCCACAACATTGCGTCCGGATAGGAAAGATTGCTAGTGCGTACGTGGCAGCATACATGGACATAGAAAAACATGGATCCACAAACTGATCCTTGTCCAATCTCTTCCAGTTCAGAACTGCACATGCGTGCTTACACGGAATTCCTGATTGGTCCCACGCCATGCAGTCACAATGACCATCTATCAAATTGACAATGTAATGCCTGCTCATGTTTGTAACTTCAAACTCATAGTCACTACTTGTTGTATGGGCACATCTGCAACCAGCTTTGGTGTTTTTGTACAACATCTTCTTCGCATAGGGGGTTATTCTCCCACCCATCTTGTTTATGGACTCCCTCCAGTCATTGAGTTTCTTTATCAAGGTGCGTCTAAGGTTTTCCAAAAGAGAAATGGGGCTGCACCTTATGCCAGATAGTTTACTGTTGAATGACTCAACAAAATTTGATGTTGTTTCTATGACTTTAACCTCTTTTGGCATATGGAACCTGACCCACAGGTTGTGATCCACCTCCCGCAAGTACATGTACGCCCCTAATGACACCTCTTCTATCTTCTTCATCACATCTCTGAGGCCAACTATTGTGTAACATTGTGTAGCTTCCCAGAACAAATTTCTCAACAAAGCACCTGATAATGTGGATAACATAATTTTGTCAGTTGTTGTTTGCATGAAGACTTAATAAGATGTTGTCTAAACACAACTTAATAAAGCACCTGGGTTATCGTTTTTGAAGTTATCGTACAAATGTCTGCAACATATTTTCCTGGTTACTTCAGGCAGTACAACTTCAAGTGCAGGTTCTACACCTTGCCAAAGGTAACATTTGACCACCAGACACAATATTAACAACAGACACAACGTTAACACCAGACACAATATTAGCATCAGACACAATATTAACACCAGTTACAATAGTCACACCAACAAAAAAACTACAAGAAAACATAATTAAGTTCGCTAAAGTACCTTTTCCCTATCAGAAATGATAACCCACTTCCTCCTTGCAGCATCATCAGCAATCAGTCTCAAGTTGCTAAAGAAGTAGGTCCAGGTCTCCGTAGTTTCGCTTGCCACAATGGCGAACACTACAGGAAATATTCCATTGTTTCCGTCGATCGATACAGCACTCAACAGTACACCACCGTATGGCCCCTTAAGTTGGCACCCATCTATTCCGAGAAATGGCCTGCACCCCCTCAAGAAACCTTCCTTAAGGGTGTTAAAGCATATGAACCTGAAAGTAGGTGGGCCATTAAGGTACTCTTGGTACTGAAGATCTATGATGGACCCAGGATTCCGTTCAAGGGCAATCTTTGTGTATTGGTGGATGTTAGCATAAGATTCACCGTGGTTTCCTTGAAGCAACTTCATAGCTTCTTTTTTAGCCCGAAAACACTTCATGTAGTTCACTGTTACACCGAACTTAGTCAGAATGAAATGCTGAATGGCATTCAGAGTCATTGTAATGTTGGCTCTCAACTCAGGCAACACCTTCCTCATTATCCACTTTGATGTGGCTTCAGGATTCCATGACAGCCTCGAGCAAGTGTGCTCTGCCCTCATTGTCTTGATCATGAAGGTGACATTATCTGGTAAGAGAGAAGCATGTAGCCTCCACTGACAACTGTCGAGATTATTACACAGAACCGTGTATTTCCATGGATCGTTCGCAACCCTGTGAAGATCTATCCCTTCTTGCACAACATAGTCCTCCATAACTTCCCTGAATATGTCCTTATTCAGAAACATCTAACGAGGTTCAAGTTTAATCGTGTCATCTGGCTGTAACTCAAATGGTTTACCCTCTCGCAGATACCTCTCATCACCAACAAAGCCTTCATCCTCGTCACCAGAAAAATACCCACCTTCCCGCAAGGTTTCTAGCTCAACCAAATCTATATCATCCCCATCTTCATCATGTACAGATTCGTCCTCACTTTCTTCAGATGATATGAAATCTTCCTCTTTATCAGATTTTTGATTCCAAGAGTCGTCAGAAAAAGAGGGATATGGGTCTTCAACATGTTCTTCAATGTTTCCCACACTCGGCAAGTTTGAAGTTTTATCATCAATAGCGGGGATGATCATCAAATTTCTGGATGTCCTTGTGTCTGCTGCTGCATTATCATTAAGGCTGTTATGGTTAGATCCAACCCTAGGACTTGAAAAGTTAGGTGTGCCTGATCCAATGGGATCAACGGATTCAGCGGCTGCTCTTGTTCTTACAGACTTGATGGAATCTTGTTGCACTCTTTCAGTGGCTGCAGACGGCAATGGGTTTTGTGATGAGCAAGAACCATGAATGAGATTCAGACCTCGAGGCCTCCTCTTCTTATGAGCTTTTGGGGCTTGAGGAGGTGTAAGTTACGAGGTTCTTGCTGCGGAAGTAGTGTTTGTGGGGGTTGTGCTTGAAGTGGTGGAGCTTCAATAGGTTGTGTTTGAGGGGGTTCAGCTTTGGGAGATTGTGTTAGAGGAGGGGGGTTGTGTTTGAGGGAGTTGTCTTTGAGTGGGTTGTTCTTGGGAAGGCTGTGTTTGAGGTGGTGAAGTAGGACATATTTCCTTCATATCATTTACCCAATCTTCAATATCAAGCTCGTCATCATGACTACTCTTCATTGCCTCCCTTGTACTGGCATCTTCCAACCAACGTTTATATGCGGTCATGATTTCAGTTTCCTTTGAACCATCTTCCACGATAACTTCAATGAGCTCCTTTCCCTCAGACAGTGCAAGCATGTTCATCAGCTGTCTGTCAGATCCTATCTCAATGTTCCTCTTACTTTTTGGGTGTTCGTAGAAGAACCTTGGGTTTCGTGGTTTTGTCACATTGCACTGTTTGTCAATGACCTTAACACAATCATCAATTAATTCTACAGTTGAGTATCTATCTGGATCGAAGGGCATCTCAACCTTGTATCGGCCACTCTTGTATAAAACTTCAAGTAACACTTCCATTGCTGCCAAAGAAAATGTCCATTCATCAACATTAGTAAAAATGGAATACCAACATATAGCATAAGAAGATGCAGTTATGTGTCACAGTTGACCCAGAAAACTTCCTCTTTATCAGACATGGTTCAAAATCAACCCAGTAAACATCAGGCAATGCAGAAAACAACAGATACATCAAGGGTTCAAAATCGAACCACAAATTAGAAATTAGGGTTCACAATTGATAGTCGAAAACAACAGATACAGATAGGGTTCAAAATTGACCCCCAAATCAGAAATTAGGGTTCACAATCGACAGTCGGAAACAGCAAACACATATGGGGTTCAAAATCAACCCATATAGCAGCAGGCAATGCTAAATATAGCAATGGACGAACATAATAAGGAGCAGTCGAACCAGTTCGTCGCAAGCCAGTGGAGAAACATAACACAATAACAACAACAAGAAAAGCTAGGGTTCGAGTATAGGTACCAGCAGCGGGCTAGGGCACAACAGAAGAGCACCCGCTCAAAGCGCAAGGAAGGAGAGAAGCGCACAGTATGGTCTAGGGAAAGGATCAGATGCCGGAGCAAATCGAAGGGGGCAGAGCCACCATTGAAGGTGTTGACTTGAGAGTGAGTAGATAGCCAGAGACGCGAGCAAGAGTGTCGATAGAGAGGAGAAAATTCTGATAGTGGGTGACATGTCAGCTGAGTAGGAGACGAATTAGAAGTCGCCACATGGACAGGGGTAACGGAAGTGAGGTTTCGGGTGACGGATGAAAAAAGGGTGGTAACGTTGTGGGTGGGCAAAGTAAATACTGAAACCATGTGGGTGGGTTGTGAAATTATGCCAAACCCCATAGGTAGAGATGTAATTTTCCCTAAATGAATTATATCCAGTCACCAAGAGACAAACATATCAGTTGTTACTTTAACAACATAAAAAAATTTCAATCTTTTTTATATAATTAACATAAATGGTTGATTAGGTTGCGGATTCATTTGATACTTCTAACATATTGGCTACAATATCTTTCACCTAATAAAATTATTAAGAATGATATAATGAAGAATGACATTATATGTGAGCAAACAAACTAACCAACAAAACACGTACATATTCATGAGCATAGGTTAAAAAACAGAGAATATAAAATCAGTCACTCAATGAAAAATGTAGATAATATATATGAGCCATAGTCGTCAATGTTGCCCCTCATGATTTGGAAGTACCAAAGAATTATTTCAATCAATCAAACACGATTTGTTGTCAGAAAACCATCCGCAATGTGTTTGCCCCTTTAGAAATCAAGATGACAATAAACATCATTTGGATCAATTTTAAAGCATAAAACATGAAAAAGTCACTTGAAACCATAGGACCAACTGTGAGCGACAAAATGAAACGCCCTAAGCCTCAATAACAATACCAATACCAAACCCTAAATTCTTGCTAATATTGATGAGGAATAGGAACTGCTAACTTGCTGACAAAGATTAAAATAGTTAAATGAATATTAATCATCAAAGAAGAGAGAAATGAAAGTTTTTTTTAGATTTTAGGTCTAAATATCTTATGCGGCTTCAATTTTCTTATCTCAACCTTATTTCACATACATACAACAATACCAATGTGATGATATATCATCCTGAAGTTTAATTGTTGTAAATTCTATATATTGACTAACCCATTTAAGAAAAATGGTTCACAGAATCGCGATCCGAATCGTAGGAGCGTATGATTCTATGATCCAACCACACTAGGCCGATCCGGATCACTTAATAGAATCGGAATCAGGTGAGACTGGATCAGGATCGGTAAAATCATGTAGGATTGGTGGGATCACGATCATACTACGATCCCATAAGTCCTACCTAATATTTAAATTAAAATTTGCTTGTAGATCCCTCAAAATCTTGCCTAGTCACAGTTTAAACATTATATTTATCATATGATCTACTTAAATCAGTATAAGATTCAACTATTTATGCTCAAAGGTCAATTTTAAAAAATAGAATTAACAATGTTAACATGACCTCATGGTAGGTTTTGAAAATAAGTAATATATTCAGACTTTATGTACATCTAAAGGCTAAAAAATAGATACATTTCAATAATTTTGTGAATAGAAAATTAATGTTATATACTTACTACTATATTAACAAAAGTTCTAATATAAGTCTACAATAATATATATTCTAATAGAAAATTAAATTATTCAAAATTTCCATTTTTATATTTAGTATGTCGTAGGAAAACCTTCCAAGGAGACTTTTTAAATATTTACTACTTATTTTATATTTATGTCTATTTTCAAAAATTGTAATGCACTATTTTAGTTTTTAGTTTCCTAGCTATTATACTTGGGTTGGATGTTATTTGTTGACAAATAATTTATTTTGTTACCTAATTCCTCTACTTGTGGATTCACAAAGTAATTTTTATATTGTGTTGTTTAGGTATATTTATTGTTAATGAACTTGTATATTATGCTTTGATGATAAATTTTATTTAAAATATTAAATCATTTAGTGATGAGTGAAATATTTTTTTCCCATGTAGATGATGAAGATTTTTTACTTGATTTATTATCATGTTATCTTGTTTAGGGATTTAGCAATGAAGTTTTAAATTTTTGGTGACATTATTTTGATTTCACAAACGCAATATCTTATTTGTGATAGTTGAAGAGTTTATATTTTTTTAGAACAATTAAAAAAAATTTAACTAAATTGAACTTAGAATATTTAAATTAATTGTATAAACATATGATCACAATAAGATTATATTATACCAATTTTGTAGGATTATATGATCATACGATCCGATCATTCAACGATTCGATCCTAAGGGTCTCCGTCGATCTGACGTAGGATGGTCTAAGTCAGAAAAGATTTAGAAGTACTACACAAACCACAACATATTCAACTGACGACACATGGATTACCTTCTCCATCTTCTCTCAATACGACATTAAAAGTCGAACTACTGCTATCATACAGCACAAATATGGGTAAACTGCTATCAGAAAGTCAAGTACCCAATTCAATATATATATATAATGTTATGATACAATAAATAGATTGATATTTGTCTATTCCGATGGGTATACAAATCTTTCATGTTCAGACAAAAGAAACCCATCCTACGACAGAGGTACAGGGCAATCGACCTAAAGAGCTCCTATTATTGAATTAACCCTAGTTATTTTAGGTTGGACTTCGCATTCAATGATTGTGGCTCCAACAATCCATGTACTACGTACAGTACACATGGCTCTATTGATTGATGTGTTTGGTTTTTAGCATGATGCCAAACTATCTACGTAGATCGTGATTCGAAATATATCATAATCATGAGTTTCGCACGGCGCATGTTCTCCACGGCGCATATAAATCAGTGAGGCTTTGCACGTGGTCTGTTCTCGACAACATGATAGGATGTCGTTCTGGTACTGGGCTGGATCTTGATATATGTCGCATCGTTTTCAGATGTGTGTTTGTGATAAACCATATTTTCTTAAGGCTGATCATATATAAATCGCCACGAGACTAAAGACGTATTAGAATTGCTTTTTATATACATATAATACGTGCGAGGCCAAATAGCCACAACAGCGGAATAGAAAAGAATTGCAAAGACCAGAACTACAATTCATCCTTACTTTTCTAGTCCTAACCCTACATGTATGTTATGGAGATAGTCCATCCCTTAGTTCTGACATTTTATTCTACTGTTGCATCTATTTGTAACCTTACTAACACAGAAAATTTACTGAAGTCTGAAAAAGATTTCGTTTGCCCCGACATCCTCCTGGAACTATCTTTAGAGGTATTCTGTGAACACCAGTCCGTGTCACCCCTTAGGTTTTCATCAGCAGTCTGACATCTCTGACAGAAACTCTCTCTATGATCACGGATTATCTCTTCAAGATTGCCAAGGGCACGTCCCTCGTCATAGACGGGGCATCCAAGCTCTTTCGCTAGTAGTGTCTGCCTCGCTTTCTCCTTCACATAGGCCTCATTGGGATCAATCTCCGGTTTAGAAGCCCCCCCAACCGGCTCGAAAGCTGGGGGAAATTCAGGGTCCTCGAAGAGATTCCTAAGGTCGTCACCACCCACTCCCTCCTACGCCAGCTCTATTTGGGGTAGAACAAGCTCTGAACCTGGCCGGCTACACCCTATATCTGCAATCGCACCACTGGAACCAGTGTTAGCCTCCATCACCTTAATGCAACCAATCTAACCATACAACTTGTCACCTTCTACAGCTCCTACCTGCTCATTCCTAACAATATCATCCACAACCGGATCAGGAATCACCCCCCTTCGACGGGTCACGGATGGAAATTGGCACCCGGTCTCCGTCCCCCACTACCCCGCAATTGGAAACGCGCGTGGGAACGTTCTGAGCATGAGTGGGGAGATTGGGCTGGCCACATCCAAGGAAGTAACCACCCATACCAGACTCATACGACCCAAGATAAGTACCTCCCCATCCATACCCTTGACCCCACCACCAGCTTTGACCTGGGCCTTGCATAAGCAAACAAGCCCAAACTCCAACCGAAGGAAATACCCACCCTAGGTAATAGGCTAGCGAGCCACTCCAGAGATGACTTTGCGCCCCACTATCAGAATTACCAAGACGATCCTTCCCTCTATCATCATTCCCACAGTAGCCCTCGGCATTCCCTGTCTTGGAAGAAGGGCGTGCCGATTTTTCATCCTTTCCCAACGAATCCTCCTCGTGCATAGAGCAAGAGTCGCGATAACATCATTTAACGACAATCCTAACACGTGCTCGCACTTTCAAATTTCCAGCACCCTTCACGCGCTCGAGATTCAGCTTGGCGCACGAACCGTCAACCACCACCTCTACAGCTACTAGAGGAAACACCCCTCACTAGCATCGCCGCCACCAGGCCTCCCGCTACCTTCTCCATCGATAGCCTTCTACATCGCCTTAGCACTTGCTTCTATTAGAGACACAATCTTTGACGGACCATTTGACTTATCATCCGAACACCCAATAACTCCAGCTGGCGGCAGAAAAGTCTGGCACCACCCCTTAATAATTCCTCTTTTCACCGCATATCTAGCCCGACAGGCGAACAACTTGTGCACCAAGAAAACACGACAATGGATCCTCTCCACTGCCATCGCCCCTCGCGTGACGTTCTCCATCAAGACACAAGAAAAATCCAGATTGTTATTAGGGTGACGTTTCCTGGAGATAAAGACCCTCTTGATACTCCCATCCATACGGAGGAGCCAACGAATAACTTTAGAATCAACCTCTCTACCGAGGCTATCAATGAACAAAGAAACACCTCGACCTTCAAACTCAGGAGAGCAATCACCCTCCCCCTCCGCATCCTCCTTCTGGCCTCTCAGTGGCTATAGAGGGCAGATTTTAGGCTCAACGCCTTGGACCCACCACACCGACTATAATTCAACCTCGCCGACCTTCGAACTCACCTAGGAGAGAAATGAGACCCCTCCCGCCATCTAGACAACGACCTAGCTCATCTCGAAGAAGAACTAGACCCCTTCCAAAGACATCTCCTCTGAAAGCCACTATTGGATCTTTCGCGCCGCCTCGACCTCCCTGTCCTCCGCCCTGGCTCACGTGAACATCATCTCACCCGCCCCTTCAGTATCTCGCGACCTCTCCATTTCTCTCACGACCTCTCCATACTCATGGGCGTGAACTTCTGTAAGAACTCTATAGAATTGCTATATATAAAGAAAGTATATTCAAGTAATATTTACTAAACTAATTAAAGTATGGATATTTGCCAATTTAGTGTATGTAGTGTCTATTAGTCTCGACATCTTTTGGATGTTTTTTACTATTTTATATATAGTAATATGTTATTAAGGAGAAACACATTACTGTTAGAACCCTGTGTGTTGCAGATGATGGAGTCTATCCATGAGCAAAGAGTCAATCAAGGGTGACAGTTAACCTATAACAACAAGCACAATCCCTGGAAATAGAGGCTGCCATAAAGAAGAACTCGATTATAGAATGAAAGAGTCTATCGTCGAAGGAAGGTGCTCAACGAGTCTGTCTATTGTTACTGCAAGCGAAAATTAAGGAGAACGTCTTACCTGATCGTTGCTAATGATTGGAAGCCTTAATATGTTAGCTTAGGCCTCAAAATATGACTTGTGGAATTCACACAAGCGCAACATGAAGTCAAGTCTAAATGTCTTGGTTAGTGAACGTTACTGACCTGATAAAAATAGAGAACTGACTCCTTCCAACGCACATGAGAGAAATCCTATTTATGAGCAAGTAATATAAGTTATTATTCATGGTTTTGTGCACACATTTACTAGAGCTTTGAGAGAGCATTGTAATCAAATTTGAGAGAAGTGTCTGTCACAATTGTTAGCTTTGTTCCTTATAAGATTCATTTCTAGATTTGTACTAGGCACTTCCTAAGTTACTTTCACTGTCCCTTGAGCTTATAAGAAATTTAGTAGGATTTATGAGAGTACTCACTAAGTTGGTCTTGTCTACTTAGTGAGCAGTGTATTCTCTTTTGTTAAAAGTAATAAAAGAGTATATATTGTGTAAGTACATCTTGTCAATTAACTTTATCCATTACTTCTCAATCAAGACAGTTTATCCAAGTCACACAACCTATACAGGTTGTGTTAGTCCCCAACGATCCTACAATTGGTATCAGAGCCTCGTTTGGCTAACAATATCTCAACACCATGGCAGATCTATTTGCAAACCAAAACAATAAAATGCATTTTGAGCATGCAAGGCTCACATTCACATATTATGATCATTGAAAAAATGAGATGGAGCAACACCTAGAGTCCATCGATTTTGAACTATAGGAGATCATAATAAATGAAGACACACTTGTTCCTCCCAACAGAAGCCAGTGGACTTTAGTAGAGAGAAAAAGACATGAACTGAATCGCTAAGCACACCGTGCCATATACACATGCCTTTCTGAAATACCCCGACCTTATATATGGCGATTAAATTATCCTAATAGGTATTTAAGAGCCTAATAATGATTAAGAAGTATTGGTAAGGGAAAATAAATCCGAAAGAAATAAAGAAACGCTTAAAAAGCGAAAAAGCTAAATAAGCGTTAAATAACCATAGGAGGTATGAGACCCCGGTTAGCGTATTATATGGATTCTAAAGGTTTAATAAGACCTAAATAATGTATGGGAACGATTCCCGAAGAAAACGGATCCAAGAAATGTATTAAAACGCTAAAAGAGCTTTAGCGCACGTTTTTCGAGGAAACCCGAAAACGTGACTTTAAGTGGTCAAACAGACCCGTAAAAATTATGAATCATTAAAATATAGTTATCAAGCATTTATGGAAGCTTAATAACCAAAAAAAATAAAGAAACGAGAAAATTCCGGAAAACGGGCCCGGTTAGTGAATAGTACCTAAACCGGGTAAAATAACGAGCGTTTTCTGTAAAAGACGAAAAACGCTCCAGCTAGTATAACAGTGGAGGCCGGTTTTTATCAGTCAAATAACTCCCTCACACACATATGTAACTAGCTAATTAAATAAGAGAGCAAAAAGCTAAAAGTGATAAAGTAAAAGGGGTACTTACCCTTTTCTCTCACCTCACTCTCTCATTTCACTCACCCCTCTCTTTCCTTCCTTCTCCCCACCGTACTCTCCCTCTTCCTCCTCCCTTGGGCTGCGATTTTGAAAGCTCCACAAGAGCTCCAATGGCAACCTCATCTTCTCCTCCTTGCTCTACCTCCATTTGAGCTCCAATCACAAAAATAACTACATATTTGAACTCCCCTCACTCTCTCTACACTACACTCCTCTTTCGGAATTTCAAAATGAGGAAGTTCATTTTCGTGGGTATACCCCATTCAAAGAGAAAAGCACACCACTATGGAGCTTGGAGTCTCCTCTTTCCAACAAGGTAAAAATCTCCATGAAAACCTTAAGTTTTCTTCATCTCCTTTGGTAGCCGATTTTTACCCTTGTGTAATGCCTTGTTCTCTCTCTCTCTTTTGAGCATAAATTTCACCTTGCAATGGTGGTGGATTCTCCTTCTTGAACCAAGGGCTAAAGCCCCTCCTAAAACACTCCAAAGGTAAACCCTAGAATTTGTATTTTAAACACTCCAATGAATTAGTGTTAATTTAAGGGTTAGCATTTTAATTGCACTTATTTTGTGTACATTGGGTGATGGGAATGGAGTTTGGCAACTCCATTCCCCATGTAGCCGATTTTGAGGCAAGAAAGGAAGAAGGAGGAAAAATGTGAAAGAAAGAAGGGAGCATAAGCTCAAGGTAAGAGCCCTTTCCTAATGATAAATTCTATTGCATTAGAGTAATGGGAATGGGTAAAATATTTAAAGAACCCAAAACCTCGTACTAGTATTGAGAATTTTGAAGTTTGAGTATTTAAGAGCAAGTATGTGGACTGTAGGCCTTAGAGCCAAATAATATATGAGTATTGTATTGTGGATTGAGGAAATATTGGTGTATTGGGATTTTGTATGTGTGCTGGTAGAACCCTTGTATGGGTATGGCTAGAATAGGCATGAATTTGGTGAGAAGGTGTATGTGTGGCTAAGTAAGAAAAGTAGCTGAGCTATGGCAAAACTTTGGTAGGAATATGTACAATTATGGATGACTTGGTGAATGGGAGAACCAAGGTGTGTATGGAAGTTAGTGGAGATATTTAGTAACTATGGATTGGTACTTGTAGTATGAGGAAGTGAAAGTGTAAAATCTGTAGCAAGAAGTAGTATAATGCATTGGAGGAACTAGGAGAAACTAGGTGTGCTTGGAGAGCCTAAAGTGTGAAGTAAACCACTTTGTAACAGATTTTGAAAGGAGCTAGATAATGGGAAGGATTGAGTGGAAGGTAATGTAATGAGGATATTAGTAGTGGTATTGGTAGTAAGAGTATTGAATGATAAAGGTTAGGTTGAAAATCTGTAGCATTTGAGGAAAGAGCAAAATCTGTAACATTGGTGAAATGGGAACTAGTATAAGTGTTGAGATGAAATGAGGAAAATATTGAGTAAGTTGTGTAAGAATGGAGTAGCAAGTTTGGTGGATGAACCAAGGTGATTTAGAGGGCTTAATTAGTGCCAAATCATGTGGGAAATTATTGGTAAAGATTGGGGAAACAATGGGTAAAGAAAACACCCAAAAACAGATTTTAAAACTGAAGTACTGGGCCGGACCGGACTTGCGACCGGACTTGCAAGTTTGGTCGAGCCCATATTACAAAGACGGGAAAGCTTCTGGAATCGACCGGACTTGCGACCGGACTTGCAAGTTCGGTCGGACCAGAAAATTCTCCCGTCTGAAACCTTCTGGAATGGACCGAACTTGTGACCGGACTTGCAAGTTCGGTCGGCCAGAAAAATTCCGCAGATGAGAGCTTCTGGAATAGACCGAACTTGCGACCGGACTTGCAAGTTCGGTCGGCCAGAAAAATTTCCGTAACACAGGCTACTGGAATGGACCGAACTTGCGACCTGACTTGCAAGTTCGGTCGAGCCAGAAATTTCCCGTACTGATAGCTACTAGAATGGACCGGACTTGCAAGGTCGGTCGCAAGTCCGGTCGAGTCAAAAAAAATGTTTTAATTATATGATTATAGTAATCATATATACATGTATAAATGCCTATATACACATATGCATATATATGTAGTAATACACCATTAATGAAGTAGTAATGGTAAGAAAGTAAGTAAAGGAGTAAGAAAACAAGTTTAAGAAGTAGTAAAGTAAAGGAAGGTTTTATAATCAAGTAAGAAAGTAATGAAGTGGTAAGTAAAAATTGAAAGTATCAATGAAGGAGTAAGTTAGATCAATAATAGATCATTGATCATGCTACTCCATGTATGTATAGGAATCAAATAGTTGATCTCCAAGGAACCGGTAGTGCGAATACGACGGTGTACGGTATGATTTCTTCATGCCCTGTATCCTAACTTGGTTACCCCGATTTGTGTGCTTATGTGATCACCAATAAGATAAATGCACGAATCGGATTTATATTGCACTTAATTGTGTTTGAACTATTTGTTCTTGTTGTATCTCCTTGAACAGTTAGTTTGTATAATTCATGAAATGAATGAATGGAAATGAGAAGTATGTGTAAGTATTGTGTACTTGTGTATTGTATGTATGTATGGGAATGAAGTACTGACTCCTACTAATTCCTAACATTCTAACTCCCAACTTGAGTAATGAGTAAAATTGTAACGCCCCTATTAACCATAAATACAGCGGAAATAAAACTCTAAGGCGATTACAGACCATCGGGTTCCAAACACCCGGCACCAAACCTCACCAATTACAACTTACAATCTACAAAAGCTACGGTCTGAACTCGAGAAAAACTTAACACAAACATAATAGAAATTAAACACATTAACTCTCCACAAAACCTAGTCCCATCCCAACGCTCATTCTCTTCGTGGCCACCTGTAAATCAATTCGTACCTGCAAGATGAAACCAAGCAGCCCACCCCAAAAGGGGCGGGTCAGTTCCCTGGAATGGAACTGGTACAATTCTCCAAAAACAAACTTATAAAACATAACTCTTCAAAATAAACAGTAACTTGAAATTAAACTCTTGAAAGTAAAGCAGGGAAACAAGGCACTTTAAAATCACCAAGCCAAAGATAACAAGTTAAGGATAAAGATAAATGATAGAAAAGGTAAAGTTAGTGAAACACAATCACATCATGTGTTAGTGAACATCCATTTCCTTAGTTAAACCCAATTCCCATTAGGAGTAGAAAAACTCAGATAGTCACCAAGGACTAGGAATGATAAAACAGATCCAAGAACCAAGAACTCAAGAGTGGAATAGTTTCAACTGGGAGAGATGGCCCCCACCGCCAATCACGTCCTTTTAGGACAGGGGATATACAGCCCCTCACTGTTTATCACGTCCACTAAGGACAGGGGATATACAGCCCCTCACTGTCTATCACGTCCACTAAGGACAGGGGATATACAGCCCCTCACTATCTATCACGTCCACTAAGGACAGGGGATATACAGCCCCTCACTGTCTATCACGTCCCTTTTTGGGACAGGGGATATACAACCCCTCACTGTTACCATTGAAGACGCGCGCACGTCGAAAGAAAGATTTCCAAGATTGACCTTTTCCAAAAATCCCGCTAGATCACCAACTACCCAGAGCAATACCAAAACACTCAGTCCTACAGAGTGCAGAAGCGTAAACCCTAAGCAGCCAATGTCTAACGGGCAACCAAGTAGAAGGAACCAATACCCAAGTGAGTTTCACATCCAAGGCTCAGTTAGTCACACAAGCTGAGTTAGTCACACAACCATTTCTTTTTTTGAAATTCCTCTTAAAGTCAGCTAGCGTTTTCCAAAACATTCCATAAGTCAATCATCAAAAATATCGGAGTACGAGAAATCGTACAAAACATTCCATAGAGTCCAAAACACAACAAGCTGAGTACGAGAAATCGTACAAAACATTCCATAAGGTCCAAAACACAACAAGCTGAGTACGAGAAATTGTACCTGGGTAACGCTGTAGCAGTTCTAATCAACTTGCGCAAACAATCAACAGTACTCTGAAGAATATTAAAGGTAGTCTATCATCAATCACTTGTAGCCTATGTTACGCTTAAATAAACTCCTTACTCTTATTTCAAAGTCTCAATTATCTTTTAAGCCCTCACTTAAATGTTATGTATAATCTTTGAGTTATCTGAGAACGTGGTATAGCCCAAGGTGGTAAGATCAAGGAATGTATTCGATTAACATTTGCTAATTGCCCACTCCTATCCACTTTATTCATACTTAACCAAAATCCTCACATTCAAGACTTTTGAGACCTCTATATCATAAATGTGTTTATGTTATATAATTAAATCTAAGAATTCCAATAGTAATCTTAAGCTGAATACCTTTATTCTTAATTTAGAATAAACATTGTATTATGACCTATGATGGATTCATCCCATAATACTATACTATTATTTCACAATGTAATGATTATGTATTTTATCAATATCTACTAGATAATCCCTTGTGATTAAGTTTTCCCCTTAACTTAATTAAGTTCTACATCTTGTATATTGGAACCATAGTGTTGTAGACGCATTATACCATAACCTAATTGAGTTACTAACTCATTTATCTTATCTTTAGTCCAGAAAGACTTTTTATTACATCCAGCTAATAATCTTGACATAAGATGTTAAATTACTTTTCATCTTGAAACAACTATATTATAGTTAACTTAGACTTATCGAACTCTTACATTTAGTATTCACAAGGTACATTATTTGCTTAATTATTACCTATATAATAAGGTGTTTAAATATAACCTTTTATGTATCCTTACTTACCTTTAATCTCCTAAATGTTTTATTTTTTACACCCATTCACTCTATAGACTATGTATAATCCTTTTGTACTAAACTTCAATAAACTTAAGCCTTAAATACGTTTTAAATTGTTTCACAAAACCTAAGGTTTCAAAGGAATAACTTAATAAATTAATTTCCTTTATTGTATTTAAGATGCACAATATATCTACATAGAGTAGTATTTATCAAAGAATTAAATTCTGGATTCGCAAGCGAAATTGTTAATTATTTAATAAGATAAACCATTATGAAAATTCTCATATTTTATATTCAAAACAACATATCATTATTTCCCATTACCGTAAAGTATATCAATATAATATCTTATGTAACTTAGTTTTATCTAATAAAAGGTTCAAAGGTTTTAAGTATCAAATTCCTATTTATAAACCTTCTATAAATTCTAACTGCTAAATGCCTCACTTAATTGTAAACTCACATCCTAAGTATTGGTAATAAATGTTATAAATGTATTTCATATGGCTTATCTAATGCCAAGAAACTTAAGGATTATTATTTAGATAAATTCCCAAATCATAGTCTAATATTTTTATATCATAACCCTTTTAAGGATTTTATCTTAAAACATTAAGTTATATTCCAATACCATAAATGTTAAGAAATGATTAAATCTAGACTTACTATTCCACCTCACATTTAGATGTAAAAGTATTTTATTTATTTATTATTGTTTATATATTAAGAACATTTAGATGTAAAAGTATCACATTTATTCATTAATTATATAAGTTCTATTTGTGTAAAATCTAATTACAAATATTCCTAAGTCCCAACTTATTAATTACCTAACCAAATTATAGATTTACATTATGGTCTTTGACAAATAATATTACACATGTATTCTAATATGGTTTATATAAATCTTAGAAATCCAAGATAACTCTTTAAGCTCAATTTCATAACCACAATTCAATACTAGCTCATATAATATTCTTTTAATAGTACTATGTATAGGTTTAGTTTAACTTACTAATCCCTTCGTATTATATTTCCTATAAGGTAACTAATTTTATTATATATATATATTTATATATACTAGGATTTGTTCAAAACATTATTTATGTAATATAGTATTTAATTATGTTTAAAAACTTTTAGGCATAACTACAACCGATATACGGTTTATAAAATAAAGTGTTTCCCTTTAATATATATAAGTATACCTGTATTAGAATTTAATTAAGACATTCCCTACGTAACTTATTATATTTAAACTATCTTATTACTAACTGCATTCCATGTATGTTCTATAAAGTATTTCCTTTAACTATATCTTAGGATACTAGCTCTTATAATATTTAGTTATTATAAGTGTTAATTTATTAGTTCATTGCTTTAACCTAAGTTACTATTTTATTCCTTTTATATATATGTATAGAAATATATATATGTATATATTTTCCTTAGTTTAAATTAAAAATATTAACTCCCATACAATATAGTAAATAAAATGTAGGATAATTAAATTCCTTAATTTATATAAGTTTCTACTTAAGTAAGTATATATACATATATGTAAATAATTTCACTTCTCTTAAAGCTAATACAAAAACATTTAAACTTACTGTTATAAAATGTTAATTTAGTTTCCTTTATTTTTCCCAGCTTAAAAGTTAATTAACAAACCATACTTTAATTTTTGGTTACATTAAAAACCTTATATTATAGGTTATTCTTATGAAAAACTCATAAACACAATTTTTAAAACCTTTTACCATTGCCCAAAAATTCCCAAATTTAATATACAGTAACTATAACATTTTAGACATATTATAAAATTTTTATTTCATAAAAATATCTTTTTAATTTAGCCAAATAATTCCAGAAAACCCGTAACTTGTAAAAATCATAACTTATGTTTAAAAACTCCAAAACCATAATAATTTACATCAAAATAAACTAGATTAAATAAGGAACCTATGGTTAAAATTTCAAGTCAAAATACATTCGGGAAGATATTTAAATTAACCCAACAAGTTAAGACTATTTACTGGAATTTATTAAAACCCTTATAAACTAATTCTGGAATGTTTTAATCTCGGCCGTCCAATCTCTTAAAACGAGATCGGACGGCCCCTGTACATCGAGTTCATCAGCGAATTCAATTACCAAACCGAGTACTAAATCCCGTTTTTCTCACAATCTACAGAACGAAATCGAGTGATTTTTGTTTCTATGGATTCGTAATCAAATTTCGGTTCTATTGGTATCAATTTCCCCAATTATAATGCAGAGTTCATCAAGATTCGAATTCGATTTGGAAGCTAGGGTTTATCTCGGTAATCGAATACAAATCTTACCAATTCTCCTAATCTAATACGAAATTGACTAAATTAACACATGGGTTAGATCGGAAATACCATTACGAACAGCAACAACGGAGAAATTTGATCGGAGACTCACCGGATTGTGCGAATTGGGTGAGTTTAAATTCGGAAACTGGGAAAAGACTCGAACTTTAATCAGTTCGTGGTGCCAACTTTGCGGATCTATAACTAGCAGTACAAAACGAGTTAGATATTTAGTAAGGGCTCATTGGAAAGAAGAAACGTAGATCTACGTATTGGTAGCAAGAACTAAACCTAACTCGCACCATACAGAAAGATATTGAAGTTACAAAACACGAGTTTACCTCTCTGTTTCGGTGTTTTTTATGTGCTGTTGAAACCGAAACTTTAGACCTCTATATCTCCCAACTGGTTACGAATCAGACTTGGGCATAAACACGAAAATTGTAGAGGGATTAGAGATCTTTACAACGAGCTAAAGAAATCGAATTTTGGTTGATTAACGAAGAAGTTATGATCGACGCAAGTTACCTGAAAACGAAGGGAAATCTGGAATTCTGGAAACAGCTTCGCAAGGTGGCTACTTTGGCTCGATTTTCCGGTTGACTCAGAAAGATTTAGGGTTTGTATGAGTAATGGTTGGAAAAGGAATTGAAGGAGAAGAGAATGGTGAAGACGGCATGGAAAAATATTGAGAGATGCAAAAGTTATAGCCGTCTAAAGTCAGGGCAAAGTAAGGGAAATCGGTTACCGAAAATCAGGGAAGAAATCGGCTAAGTGTGGGCGACCCATTACAGAGTGACACGTGGCATCTCTTAAAATTTTGATTCAAAACTTCAATCTAGCATAACTTTGGCTAGGATGATCCGTTTTTGACGTTCTTTTTATCGATCTTCATGGTTTTTCATAACCTATTTATTGGTATAGGTTTCATGACCTGGTTTGACCATTCTCAAAAGTCAACTCTAGCAAGGCTTAATAAGCTTTAAGGTTTCTAGAATTTTATATTGACTTTTATGTTTCAAAACAATGTTCCAACACTTCCTAAAATCTTTATAATATATTTGGAGTGTTTAGAAATTTTCCCAAGATTTATTGACTTATAAATCTTATTATTAAATTCATAATACTATACAATAATATATAATAATAGGGTTAAATAGGAGAAACCCCTAAAAAATTTCACAACCCCTAATACTAATTTAATATTCATAATTCCATAATAATTTAATATCATAATTCCATATAATAATTTCTACTTAGTGTTATTAAAGGTTTAATAAAAGCATCCCTAAATTTTAAATTAATTTAGGGGTATTTCAAAATGGAATGAGTTAAGTCCGATATAGTTTCGGCCACGCGTGAGGATAGGAACACAAGGTTGGATCCGAATCCTGGCTGTAATCTTTTCCATGGACCAATCCCTTGAATGGGTAGCATCCTGGATTAGTGGGCCACCCTAAAGCCCTGTGGTGGGATGTAGTATCCCTGCCCGGAGGTCATACCCGACTTAACTGGAAGTAAAGTATGTAAGAAGTAAGTATTGTATGTGTATTGGTCTTGACTATTGTAAGTCATTGACCGGAAGTAAAAGAGTACCGAACACCCGATTAACCCGGGTGTGTAATGAAGCTAACTGGACCTTTGTATGTATTGGAGAATTGTATCTCCGTATTGCATATTGAGTATGTAATGAGTATGTACCGTGTATGTATATTCTGGAAGATGGTAAGTAAGTACTAGTTAACTCGTATTGTCTTCCAAGCATGTACTGTTCTGTGCGTATGTATGTATACTTGTGTAGTATTGTAGTATCGTGAATGAAAGCATGTATGTATGTATGTACGAATGTATGTATTGCAAAATGATTTGCATGTATTCGACCAAATGGTCGGCGTACCCTCGCTAGTACGCGGGGTATGCGGTTATCATATTCAGCGAAAGCTGACCCCCTCGGGGGAACGTTTTTAGTGTGTAGGTACCCGGAGCGAATACGGTCAAGGTAAGAGACTGGTGGCGTGCCTTGTAATTAGAAGTATCTAGTTTGTGAGGAATGGGCAGCAGATTGACTCCTAGTGAGTGTGTATGAATTTGGGAGAAGTACTGTATTGATTTTGGAACCTAGTAAACTCGGCATGCATAGTGTATTATCTTGTACGGAGTTGTGGAGTATTGTATTGAATGGAGTACGGTATTGAATGGAGTAATGTATCGAATGGAGTATTGTAATATTCAGTATGTAATGAGAGTATGTATGGTATTAAGTAGTACTCGGATATTCCGGTCCATCAGACCGATGCTGTATGTAGCTGTAGTAGCCTTGTTAGTCACGTGGGTGACTAACGGCGTTGTATCACCCGATGTATGTAAGTATGTATCCGCTGCGTGACTCGGGAAGCACGAGGAGATTGGACGGTAATGATTGAATTAATAGTAGGGGTGTTACACTTTCTCTCCCTCAACAACACATAGTAAATCACTATATGAAATACCCCAAACATTAATTACCCTAATTAACAAGGGATTAATTAATGAGAAGAGATTAATGATTGATTAGTCACCAAAGAATAATGACTAATGAGCAATATTCACTAAATAATATTACAACCTCTAAACACACATATACAAATAAATATGTATAGTCCAAGATGGACATCAAACCACACATGAAATCTTGAACTAAAGAGACTACATTAAGAAGGAGAAAACAACTTCTAAAGTTAATACAACATGGAACACATTAATACATGTGCTAATATCACAAACAATATGATAAGATTATATTAATTATTTTATATATTCAAACTAAATTATAAGTGCAATAACCACTTATATATAGACCTGGCAAAGGTGACCCGAACCAGAAAAACTGAACCGATCCAACCCGATCCGAACCCGAACTTAAACCGAATAGCGTGACCCGAAATGTGACCCAAAAATCCGAACCGAACCAAACCAAAACCGAATCAAACCGAAATTTGGTATAACCGAATCCACCCGAACCGAATCCACCCGAACCGAATCAACCCGGACCCAATCCACCCAAATTTTTTGCTAAATCTAAATCTACTATAGTTGTTCCAACTGTAAAAATAATCTTGAAACCATAAACACATAATGGAAATTTAGACATCCAATAAGTGTTCATTGCTTTCAAATGATATATATAATATTGAACATCTTCAATCTTCAAGCTTCTTAAGCCTTGTTGTAATAAAACATTCATAAACTGTGTTGTTACTCTTCCCACACATGGATGTTTTGCTACAAACTATAGATGTTTTGCTTTACAATGTTTTATAATACAATACTAATTTTGATTTTAATAAAGTTAGATTTTTTTTATGTTTAGGACATGAGACTTGGGAATGGTTTAAATGTTGATAAAGTTTAATTATAAAACCTAAACTTTTTAGTTGAGACATATACTATTCAAGATTAATGTGTATATGCCTAAAGAAAATTATGCAATAAAATGAGGAAAATAAATATTCCAAATGGTAGATTATTGTGAATCGTGAGATAGACTAGCATTTTGGAGGATAAATAAGGTTTGGAGGATGAATAATCCCTACCTTATTCCATCTACCTTGACAACTTAACCTAAAATGTTTTATAAGACAATGTAATGTGTATCATTACTATTTTATATTACTCTATATTTTATAAACTTAGGTTTCTTTATATTTAGGACTTAGGAATGGTTTGAATGTTGATGGATGGGCGTGGGCGTGTGAAGCTTGTGCGAGGCGGTGATGGATGGGTGTAGATGCGTGACACTTGTACGAGGTGATGAGCTCAGGGTGTGACGGGCGCGGGATGACGGGAGGCACGACGTCGGGCGTGGGCGGGGTAGACTGGACGTCGATTGCCGAATATTGACCACTAATTCAAAAGCTTAATTTATACTTAGTCTATACAATTAATAGATGTATAGTTTAATTCATTTACAAATTTGTCATCTAGTTTGATTTTATCCAACCTATACACAATAGTCTTGATCTGATCAACAGTAACACTATATTAAAAGAATTTGGAGCGGCATATGAAAATCAATGCAATTATGAAGGTTGCTTAAAATTCGTATTTAAAAATTTTTGTCAATTAAACCCGGATAAGTCAACTGAATTTGACCTATAACCTGAAAAAACTGAATGACTCAAAGGCTAACCTGAACCGAAAGCACCCAAACCTGAACTCAACCAAACCGAAATCACCCGATTCTAATTTAAACCATTGAACCCAATCCAATCCGAACCGAACCGAATAGTAAATATCTACAAATTGACCCGACCCAAACCGAACCGGACCGAACCCGAACCGAGTGACCTGAATTGCCAGGTCTACTTATATATACACATTAGAACAAGGAAATAACATGTCACAACCTAACACATAAACATAGTCATAATGTACAACTTTAAAGGGCACAATATTAAGTTCCAAAAATATGAAACTCCCCCCTAAAATCAGTAAAATCGGCTGCCAAGGAGAGTCAAATAAGAGACAAAACAAGAGGAAACTAGACAAACCAACTTTACACACTTACAAACCTTTACGTTAACCCATTTTATTACAAATACTCATTTCCTCACAACTCTCTCTCTTGCCCATGCTCTTCCAATCGACAGAAACCCTATTCTCTCTTCCTCCCAGCCGGCTTCACCTCCTCCTTCACCATACTCATCTCCTTCTTCAAGCTTCAAAGTCCATTAATGGTGTTTTAAGCTCTTTTCACTCATTTTTGCCTTACACCCCCATTTTTCTTGAACAAAATCTCCACCCACCTCTTCCCTCTCATTCTAGTTCAATAATACTAGAGCATGGGCCATGGAAACTGACCTAAACCAAGGGTGAAGTGCTAGCTCAAGATCTTGCAAGTCAAGGTAAGAAAAATGACTTTAAACCCTTTCTTCCTCCATTTTAAGATCTAGAATTTCAACTAATGTTTCCCCACCTCTCCATGTCCTAAAATGACATGTCTAGGAGCTCAAAAACAACACCAAAACCATGGGGGAGGACCTAGGCCAAGTTCAGCACCAAAAAACAAGGTAACATGTGCTTTAAAAACCTCATCTCTTCCATAGGTTATTTTTGTCCGAAAATATACCATATCTTACACCATTTTTCTTCAATTTATCACACACTCAAATGAAGCTTCATCCACACCCAACCATGGCCGAACACAAGGGGAGAAAAATCCACAAAGAAGCCTCATAAAGTAAGTCATAAATCATGAATTTAAGCCATTTAACTTCCCATCACTTGGAGATCTACACAAGATATAATTACCTTCATATTTTCCTAGATTTTACTGAAAGTATTAGGGAAAATATCCATTGGAGAGTTCAAGGTAAAAATTTCTCCTTAATACACATTTTTGTGCTTTAAACTTCCTTACCTTTATTGATGGGATCGGGGTGCTGACCGAGTAGGTCTGAGGTGTTAGTCTCAGACCAACCCTACTTGGAGAACAAGTATTTGTAGAAGATAATTACTCGGAAGCTTTTGTTTTAAATTGACAAGATAGGATTCTGCTTGTATTGAAATTCAATGCGAATTACAACCTAGCTTCCTATCTTGGGATTCGACAGAGGTACTTTGTCTCATCCAACACTCGCTCTACTCTCGGCTTAGATCAATGCGTAACAAGGAGTAAAGGGGAGTGTTCTATGTGTGTTATCTAGGTAAATACCTAAGCTAAATGACAAAGTCTCACTAATATCTCTCGAAATGCTTTCTCTCTCAATATGACTTTCTCTCTCTCGAAATGTGGAAGTGAAAGCTCCAAGTATTACAAATGACTTCTACCAGCTTAAAAAGTGATAATACCTGAAGTAACTGCTCCTATTTAGTAGCCATAACGTTCAGGATGGTGCTCCACATCCTCTTGGTCAAGCATACTCCGAAATTGTCGCAACTACTCTGCAGAGGGACTCGTTCTAGCGCTCTATACCCTTGACCGCCTTGACTTTCGGGCCTGATCATATGTGAACGTGTGTGACTGTTTTTTTCATGTTTTTCTCCACGTTCTAACAGTAGAAGGTCGCCTTTAAGCTTCTAGAACTTTCCATGAGAATCTTGTGTCACAGAACGACTCCTTCCGCAGTCAGACTCGTTCATCGCCCAGACTTGCTCTGATGCTATTATCAGTGATATTTCTTCTGTCACCAGACTTACTCTATTGCCATAATCAGCAAAACCTTGGGTTCCAACCAATTCCCCCTTTTTGCTGATGATGGCAAAGGGAACCGAATCTTTCAAGATGACTAAAGTTCCCCCTTAAGTTGTGCATCAATGATAATATGAGATGAATGTGAATCGCTTGTTATATCGAGTCTGGTCAACAACCAAACTCCGTCTGTCGTGACTCTTTTTCTGCGGGCAGGCTCTGGATGACTTGTTCTGTAGTGGGAGTTACTGTTCGCTAAACTCATACTCTCTTTGACTTCGTCTCTTTTCATTGCATTAATTTTCAGGCCGACTCTTGCTGGCAGCTAGGCTTTGGCAATCTTCAGTAAAGCTCTAATATCTTCATACATTTCCCCCTTTTTGCTGATGATGCCAAAAATCACTCGAGTGAATCCCGTAGCAAGAGTTAACCTGCAAAAAAAGACATACAAGCAAATAAGCTTGGAAGAACCAACGTCATTGACGGATTCCCCCTTAGTCCAACATTCCCCCTAAGTTTGAGCACGTCATTTAAGAGAAGATCGGTAAGAGAATAGCATAATAGAATTAAACTAAGCTTAAACAGAAACTGTCTGCTTGACCATCAAGCACGGTAAGCTTAAACAGAAACTGTCTGCTTGACCATCAAGCAGGGCAAAATCCATAAGTGCAATTCAAGTCTTCCGACCACCAAAAACATTAACGCGTCTTACTGAAAATGGGATTCACCGCTTTCCCCCTTTTTTTGACATCATCAGGCAAAACAGGGTGAGTCTGCCTGACATCCAAAAGCAATCACATGGCTAAATAGCCAACCGACTTGGTCTACCAAAGTTTGATAAAAACACCGCCAAGATAGACAAAGTTTGAGATAGGTTAAAAGTATGGTCAAGGGCGTAGGCTAGGAAATGGGGTGAAGGACTTGGTCTGCATCTTGGTATTGACCCATTCATTTTGATTCTTAAGTGAGCGCTAGATATGGCTAACCGTGGTAGTGAAGCGTTTTAGTAAAAGTATTCATACTTATATGTGCAAGCTAGCGTTGTTGTAAAGCGCAAACCAGAGTCACGCAAGTTCCACTCTTGGAAGTGGTGGCTGGAGCAAGAGTATGACTTCTTCAATGAATATAAGTTGAAGAGACGATTGTAATTTGCTTTGTTTTGGCCTTCTCATGGGAATTCTATCTTTCTTTCTTTTTCTTTTCTTTCCCTTTTTTTTTGAAATTCACTTCAACTACTTGGATATTTTTGCTAGACTGATTCTGTCTGTAGATTGACTCTAGCAGTATTTCTTGGTCGAATGAAGGGAAAGGGTTGTGATGGACTTAGGTAGTAAGAGGTAGTGGGTTTTGCTTCAGTGGTAGTGGTAGTGGGTTTGGTAGGAGTGGCAAGGGCTTCGGTTGAGATAGTAGTGGAGCTTGGGCAAGGTATATTTGGTAATCGACTAGGGCTGTAGAGTGAGTTAGGCATTAGTAATGATGGACCCAAAGTGGATGGGAATTTTGTGTGGTGAGAGGGTCATGGGAGACTTAGTGATGTTTTCAGGAGTTGGCATAACAATAATGCCTTGTTTGAAGGGTTTTCAGCTTTGAGTGGGATAGTGAGTAGGAGTGGTTTGAGGGTTAGGATAATTTATGGGTTGATTGTGAAGGTAAAGTAGCAATGGTTTCAAGGAAGATGGAGTTAGGTTTTGGAATAGTGAGATGGTTGATGTGGGTGCTTTGGTCGAATTGGTATGAAAAATCTTGTGGGTTTTTAAACAAAAATTTGCAGACAAAGTTAAGTTGAACTACTTAACCAAAGAGAGTATGGTGCCAGAGAGACTATACCTGAGACCTAGACTCTGCCTCCAAGAGGGAGAGGAGATACAACCACCCTCAGTTAGAACGAGTCATGCAATGGTGTGTACGAAAAAGCTCAAATGCAACCATGAGTGATGCCTTGGTGATGATATCAACAAGCTAGGGTCTGTGGAAACTTAGTTTAATTAGATTAAGTTCATCTCCACATAATCTTGTAAGAAATGAGAACTCAAGTATGCAAATTTAGTGCGAGCATGAAATTTAGAGAATTTGACCACCTTAGCTGGTATTATCATACATAAAGGTAACATTTTGATCAAAAATACCGTAGTCTTCAAATTACTTGAAGCTGGAGCGAGTCAGCTTGCTTTCTTCACAAGATTCGCAGAGATAGTCGGCTTGCTTCGTCACATGTTTCATAGACCAAGTCTGCTTGCTTTCTGCACGTGATTCTCATATATATACTTTGGATATTTATATCAACACGTGCCATATTGCCTTAAGGTCACTAGTATTAGAGTCATAAACCATATTTCCTTATAATCACTAGTGATAGAGTCATAAATCTTATAACATTAGAATGGAGAAATCATAAATTTGAGAGACACTTGAGAGATTATGTCCAATAACAGCAATTAAGAAAACATTATGAACTTTAAATAAAGAGGGGTTACCAATGGAGCCAATTCTTATGATTTTTATGTGCATGTTGTCTCTAAAAGTAACTTTTACCCCTTGATGGTCAGAGTGAGTCGTAAACTCAACTTGGTTTCCTATCATATATCTTGAACAACCACTATCCAGAAACCAAGAGTCATTGTTCCGAGCCACTCTGTCTGTAAAAAGCTACTAGTTAGTTTTGGGAACCCAGGTATACTTGGGTCCCCTCTACGACAATGATGAAGAACTATTATAGTAAAGATCACGAGCTTTGATAATCGCAGACACACGAGATATATTAAATGACAAATCATGACATAGTTTATTACCGGAAGAGTCCATATGACCATCATAACCACAATATCTGCAAATTTTCATCGCAGAGGGAGTCTCACTTACCTGATTATGAGCGGTTTTCTCACCATTGTGAGCTATCAAGCACACCAAACTGGTGGTGCCTGACTCAGCCTTTTCTGAGTAGGAGATTTTGACCATCTTGAGAGATTTGTCAGCCAACACAGGCTCTGATACCACTTGATGGGATCGGGGTGCTGACCGAGTAGGTCTGAGGTGTTAGTCTCAGACCAACCCTACTTGGAGAACAAGTATTTGTAGAAGATAATTACGCGAAAGCTTTTATTTTAAATTGACAAGATAGGATTCTGCTTGTAGTGAGATTCAATGCGAATTACAACCTAGCTTCCTATCTTGGGATTCAACAGAGGTACTTTGTCTCATCCAACACTCACTCTACTCTTGGCTTAGATCAATGCGTAACAAGGAGTAAAGGGGAGTGTTCTATGTGTGCTCTCTAGGTAATAAATACCTAAGCTAAATGACAAAGTCTCACTAATATCTCTTGAAATTCTTTCTCTCTCAATATGACTTTCTCTCTCTCTCGAAATGTGGAAGTGAAAGCTCCAAGTATTACAAATGACTTCTACCGGCTTAAATAGTGATAATACCCGAAGTAACTGCTCCTATTTAGTAGCCATAACGTTCAGGATGGTGCTCCACGTCCTCTTGGTCAAGCATACTCTGAAATTGTCACAACTACTCTGTAGAGGGACTCGTTATGGCGCTCTATACCCTTGACCGCCTTGATTTTCGGGCCTGATCATATGTGAACGTGTGTGACCATTTTTTCCATGTTTTTCTCCACGTTCTAACAGTAGAAGGTCGCCTTTAAGCTTCTAGAACTTTCCATGAGAATCTTGTATCGCAGAACGATTCCTTCCGTAGTCAGACTCGTTCATCGCCTAGACTTACTCTGATGCTATTATCAGTGATATTTCTTCTGTCACCAGACTTACTCTGTTGCCATAATCAGCAAAACCTTGGGTTCCAACATTTATAACTATGAAATATTGCCTAACTTGTGCTAACTTTACTGTCCTAAACATGGCCTAATGACCCTTGGAAATCTACAAAGTGGTTGTGAGCAAGGGGAACCAAACCAAGGCTAAAAATCAACATTTATAAACCTTAACTAAGTTTTAAGACCTTTAGATCATGGTTTAAACTTGTGTTTAAGGTAAAAAAATAACCTAGGCCTATCTTATATTTAGTGCCAAAAAGGGAAGAAGATCTAATGGACTTTTGAAGCGTTAAATCAAGTAAGTTTAGTTAAAATCCATTTATAAGTCTTAAGACAATTTATGTTGTGTAAGTAACTAGGGCCGAGAACATAAGGGTTTCAATTGGCTGTTATAACCTAAAAATGTACTTAAAATTATGGTAACATGTTTGGCTAAGTTACCTAGGTGAATGATGACTTATAATGTCATAAAACTAAATAAAAGGGGTTAAAATGCAAATTATGAAAGTTTCTAGGTATAAACTTAAAAATCCAAGAATCCTACTGTTATTATGAGTATTTTATGTCATTTAAATGTTACATTTGAATTTTGTAATAAGGCCAAGTGTTTAGGCCATTTTAATGCATTATTTAAGGCTTTTTACTTTAAAAGTTATGTATTTGGTTAGCATAAAGTTTGGTGAGGAAACCTGATGTTAATAGGCTGTTGGGTGAGCTTAAAACCACCTAAAAATGTCAAAGAAAAATACTTACAAATTTAATGAAAATTGGATTAAGTTTAAGGCTAAAATTAAGTTTTAAAAACAATTATAAACTTAAATAATGCTCTAGTGAACAAGGGGGTAAAAGTGTAGGTGGTTAAGTGTAAATAAGTTAAACTTAGTGTGCTAAAATAGTACATGGCCAAAAACTAGATCTTATTTTGAGTTTAGAGGAAAAATTAAGTTTTTGTAAAGTTAAGGGGCTCAATGATAATTCTAGGAAAAATTGGGGGCAAATCTGAAATAATGGGAAAGTTATGGTCAAGGTAGTAGGTTGATGGTCAACCTTGACCATAGTTGAGGTGTTGACCAAATTGGATGAGAGAAATAATCAAATTAGGAATTTAATGAAGTTTAGGAGTAAATTGTAAGATTAGAAAACTTATAAGGGCCAAGGTGTAATTTCTGGAAAGTTTGGGGGAGAATTGGGATTAGGACAAACAGGGGGTGCTGTTCAGAATTATTGGAGATATTTGGGTAAAATTTGAAATTAAATTATGGAAAATATGAGGTATAAGAGTTAAAAGTTAAATTGTAAAAGTTTAGGTGTTAAATGTAAGGTTTATAAACTAGTGGGGTTAAAATGTAAATTTTGGAAGTTGGGTGTAGAAATGACATTAGAAACAGTGTAGGGTCTGTTGGTAATTTACTAGAATTTTTGAAGTGGAATTTGGAATAAAAATGATAGGGTTGTATAACATATAGTTTAGGGATGATTTTATAAGGTTTGTAATGAGATGGGGGTCAAGTTGTAAATAAAGAAAAACTAGTGATTAAGGAAAATAAAACTATAGCAGCAAGGGGGCTGTTTTGTTTTTATAATATAAGGTTAGAAAACATAGGTTAATATGGGTTAAGAGTATAAATATTATAACATAAGACATAAGGAGTAAAATTGTAACATTAGGAAATTAGTGTGGGAGATTTGTAATTAAAGAGAAAGTAAGGGTTGTTGCGTAAAAATCAGAAGGTTGAGAGATAAGATTTTAACATATGAATGAGAGTATTATAAGTGTTACACTTATACAAGTCCAAATGACATTAAAGGTAAAGATGAATATAAGTAAGGAATTTTATAATTCACTAAACAAATGTGAGTAATTGGGGGCTAGTGGTATTATTAATGTGGGAATTAATAAAAAACTTGGAGTTGAAATAATATTTTATATAACCCCACATGACATTAAGACCCTAATATAAATATTGAGAGGTGAAGGATAATACAAGGTAAGGGAAATAAATGTTACTTAAGAGAAGGTAAGGAATATTGGTATACAATGAGTTTTATAATTCATATAAACTTATATGAATAGGTGAGGTGTAAAAGATTATACGATGGTGTAGAAATCATAAAAAGAAGGATAGAGTATGATTTGAAGTGATGGATTCAATCATACAACATTAGATATAATAACTAACGTCAAGTTGTAAAAAGTTGAACAAGCAAACACATTATATAAATTGAGATTATGATAGCGACTATATGAACTTTTGGACTTAGCTAAATTGACCAAGTCATGGAAAGTGAACAAGGAGCCTTGAAGGCCGTGTGATGGAAACCGTACAGGAGAGAACAACTCTCGAATCGTTATCACGTTCTTTTACGCATTGTTGATTACATGCTTGTTTATGTGTGGTGTTGTTATTGGATGGACTTCTGGTTGCTTTATTTATTGCTTTACAGTTACTATAAATGTAAACGGAACGACATGAAATTAGAATTGCATGTTAACAATTGGGCTAGTTAACTTGAGACGTTTAAAGGTCCATAAGGATCATATAGTAGCATGCTTAGTAGTTGTACTGAGTCTTTATGGCCACCAATTACAGGTATCTGATTGGAGATGAACCGGAGCGCGGGACTATAGGGGACAATTAGTGTTATACATGTCTGTAATACCGTAGGCTTTTGTTTCAACTTCACCCGAATTTTATGGTATTGAATTAGGTAGACAACTTACTGCTCTTTTGGGATTATTGTGTTGTAAACTTCGGATTGTATTATGTATCTGTCATCACTACAGATTATTTTTGGATTGTATTGTTGGTAACGCTTCATTACTCACATGGGTGAGTAATGGTGGGTAACACCTGGGTTTTAGTTATGATCGGTTTTATTTTTCCCCTGCGACTCGATTAATTATTTCTATTAGGCGCGCTAAGCGAGAAGGCTCTTAAAATCAGAATACAAACCGAGTTTGAAAGCTAGAGAGAATCCACGTTACGGTCCATTATCCTCACATACTCACGCAACATAAAGAGTGAATTTAAGAAGAAAGGTTGGACCTTTGCTTCTAAATCAAAACCACAAGAGAGTAAGGAAGAGAGCTTGGAGTTCTATTTCTTAATCCCACAAAAGAGTTCGATTGTTCAAGGCCAAAGACTCAACCTTTGCTAGTTCGGAGAGCAACGAAGTAGAGTTCCCTTCTTCCCTCTTTGTTCTCCGATTGGCAAGTGGTAGGAGTGCCAAAGGAGGTTAACCAACGCTAAATTCACCGTGTTGTCCAGCTCCAAACCTACCAACGGGATTTGGTGGTTGAAGAGGTACACGGCTAGAAGGTTAGCAAGTCAAGCTGTGGGCGGTTTTACATTCAAGTTCCTCTTCTTGTCCAAGGCGCAGAAGTGCATGGTTGCAAGCGACGGTGTTCACAAAAGGTGTTGGCTTGGCTAGAACCGATCGAAAGGGAGTTGAGGCTGATTAACTTGGGCGCGAGTTGAGCCAGTCATAGTGACTATTTTGTCGTGTGACAAAGTAAAAATGTGCTTTAAGGACATAACTCTTCATTCTCTTCAATTCCGGTTTGAAACCTTAGTTTCTTTGACTCATTATCAACTCCTTTTCATGTTTATTTTGTTGGTATATCAAGAGTATCAATTCCGAACCAAATCCATGCCAAAAACATCATTTTTGGCATTTAAATCAAGAGAAACCCTATCTTTCTTCTACCTTGATCATTGGCTATTATTGTAACACCCCTACTACGCACTTAACAAATAGCTGAAATCGCAGCAGAATTAAACAGCTGAAACAATAACTAAACGGGTTGGTGTTACACGCCGTTAGCCACCCAGGTGGCTAACTAGGCAGAATACATACAACTGTACCGGTCTGATGATCAGACTCCCGAGCATAGAACTAATAACCATAAATACATAATTAACAATACCGAGTATTTAATTACATCCCATCACTGTAAACTGTCACTGTCGATTTACCGCCACTGTAATAAGAATAGAACCAAAATATAACGCCACGGGAGCACAGGCGCATCCCGGGCCGAGTATCCAAAATTACCAAAAGTATCTCCTAGCTTAAGGTCTAAAGCCATTCCGCTTCTTCGATCATCATCCTGCAAATAAATATGGAGCCCCCAACGGGGGTCAGCAACCCTTGGCTGGTATGGTTAACGCGCAGCCCATAGGCTACCGGGATACGCGCAACTATTTGTCATGATAACATGACATTGATTTTAACACACAACATATATATGGCATAGCAAGATATATTGCATAGCACAACAACACATACATAGTGAAAACATTTCACTTGGAAAACGAACCAAGATGGTTAGTCAACATTATAAGCCTAGAGAATGGTTTCACCCTCATGTTAAGCTTGTTACATCACTCGTTACCGTCCTGTTAGTCGGACGAGTAACTTAACTCAAGATGGATCGGATATTGTGATCCGAACACACCACAACCACACATATTTCCCCCTAGACCGATCATCAATCAGAATAGGTAAGCTTTGGATGAAGCTAGCGGGAGATCGAACGCCAAGAAAGAGAACAACCTTAACATTAAAAGAGTCAAATCTGATGCAGATATCTACTCTTATACATACACGTGCGACCGGACAACCGGATTCCTCACCCCCAGTACACTTGTTAGAAGCCCCATTGTCGGGACTTGACACAACAATTCACAATAGGAATATAGGTCTAGTTAGACACATAAGGGGAATGAGATATAAGTCGTTAGTACAAACTCATCCAGTTCATACATAGCCGTGGTTAGTGTAGACACCAAAAATTCTCACCCCATAAAGCAAAATTCAAACAAATAAAGGAAATAAGAGCGCCGTCGCCTTTCTTTTTCAAAGCATATTTACGTGTTTGCCAAAATGAAACCACCTTTTTAAGACAAACATTTCAAATCAATTTCTTAAAGCGTCCGTTTTCAAATCCGGCCATTTTCGTTATTTACTTATTTTACCATTTTTTTTATTTATTTATTAGCTCACTTCATTTTATTACTTGTGTATTTTATCTCACTTCATTTCGTCGATACACTTTCGCTTGTATTCTCTCTAATAGTACTTGATTTTATCATTCATTTTTAGGATCACTTTCATCATTTTATGTACATTTTTACTATTATCCTATACCGGCATACTTCGTTTTGTCGCTAATTTGATCAAACTCCCTCTCGCCTCATTTTAGTTCGTTACTTCTTTTACCTTATTTACAGTTGTTCGTACATATCTGATCTAATTTCCATTTTTGGGCATTCCCGTGTGTTTTCATCATACTACTACTACTTCATTATTTCATGTACTCTTTATTATATATTTTTATTTTGTTTTATTTTTTATTTTTTGCATTTTTATTATCTACATTCCTTTATTTCATGACTCTCATTAAAATAACAATTCATTTTACTAGATCAAATTCTTTCGTTTTACTGTCTATTTTCGTTAAAAACGACATCGATTTTAGGGGTTTCTTTCAGTTCAAAAAACGTCCTAGTATTAAGTCTCACGTTTACATACTGATTTCAGTTGTAGCATAACCGGTTAGGATAGAAAGCAGGAACACCAGAGGTTATAGGTTCGAGTCTAGGGAGAGGTCAAACCCGTTCTATTTTTTTGTAGGAAGCGGCCAAATGAGGCCTTGCTCCCACCTGGACCCAAACGTAGCCCATGTCTTAAATCTGGGTCTATTTCTTGTCTTAATGCTCCAAATAAGGCCCTTTTGTTAGCCAGCCCATTAAAAACCAAAGCAAAACCCTAGATATGTTTATAAAATGACACTAAAAAACCCTACTGTAGCGATCTTTTAAGGGTCAGCCGACCGGATCCCATTTTTTTCTCTGTAGCAAAAGCATTCCTGTCCTTCCTCGATTTGAAATCCCAAGACTCCAAGAACAAAATACCCAGAACGAAGAACACCATGTCTCCAGGATTTCTCTTCACCAAACCCAGCACCATCTCTCAGCAAACCGCCACCACTCTCACCCTTCTCTCCTCCCTCGATCAATCTTCTTCAACTAGAACAAATACCTTAACCAAAGCCTCAATGGTTCTCTATTTTTGATCTATCATCTTCTCGGGTTTATCCCCGCCTTCATCCTTCTCGAAACAAAAATAGTGCCTCTGTTCTTTGAACCATCACCAAAATAAATCGCCCCCATCAGAGGGTCATCTATCTTCAGTCTGGTCTTCATTGTTACTGGCATTTGATTGTAACAAGCGTAAGTTGATCCGTTGATACTACCCACTATGTGATTATTTATGCACCATCTTTATCAAAGATTCTCTTCTGCTAACGTCTGTGGGTTCGCTGGTATGAATGTGTAATCCAAAGAGGAGCTATGTTATTCCCAGAAACTGATAGTCAACAATCTTGGTCTGTAAGAGTGAAGTTGGGATTCCATTCTGTCTTTTATTCTTGTCGCAGTTATCGGTTAAACCCCAGACAGCAACTCACGCCGTTCTTCTGTTTCTTGTATTTCGATCTTCATTCCTTTTGTTTTGCAGGAAATCCTCACTCTCCTTTTACCGGTACTCAATCCTAAACTCTAGTCCCTCTCTGTTTATTGACTTGTGTGCAGACACGGTGTATAGTTGTTGTGTGATGTCGATTATTCATTGCGCTATGTTGCTTCTATTCATGGTAAAATAGAATGATGCAATTTGTAGTGTTCAGTTTACGGGCTTGATCATCAATGGCTTTTGAAAAAGGAACATGGCTAAGTCAACTTTGCTTAGCACTCGAAGCTTCTGGCTGAAAAGAATTAGGGAGTAGAACCTGAACATGAAAACCTTGATTTATGTATCGTTGTAATGTACATATCGTTCAATTTGTTCAAGATATTTTCTAGAGCTTTAGTTGTAAAAAGAGGGGTGTTTGAGATGTACATTTGTGATATTCGTTCTAATTGCTTAATCGGATGTTAAATGTTGGATTATTAATCTGTTGAAGCATGAATTTAAATGTCGCAGTCCTTTTGGTTTCAAATAGCCGTGCTCATCGTCATACCTTTAATTAGTTTCTTTCCTCTTCAAATCATTTCTGCAAAGTGGCTTCGATAGTTGATCCGGCAGTAGCGTTGGCCTTTGCTTAGCAACCAATATACGTTCCAGATTCAAAGTTAGCATTGAACTAAGTCGCCACCCATGGTTAACAAATGTATATGCCGAGATTTTTGATTTATCCGTTCATGTTATACCTATGGTCGTTTATCTTTGTTTTATCTCATGATTACTTTCTCATGTTATAGAATATCTTGGCAATTGTTGGACCTAGTCCAATATAGAGGCCCAATACCTAGGAAGCCCTAGTTAGCTCATAGGTCACCCCTTTGTAGAAAAGCCTTAGGTTTGGGGTATCCTCAATGCATACGGGTCCTAGACACGGTCCATGTGAGGAATGCCCGTTTTCCTCAAAACTTTTCAAATCATCCCTTAATGTCGGAATAAAATGCACAATCAACATTCCAAATCTAATAAAAAAATCATCAAATTTCATTTCAAAAATCGGTCAATTTCAAAATCTAAACATCAATTCACTTCAAATGCAAAATAAAGCCCAATTCGAGGCCCATTCCAAAGCCCAATTCGAGGCCCATTCCAAAGCCCAATTCGAGGCCCATTCCAAAGCCCAATTCGAGGCCCATTCCAAAGCCCAATTCGAGGCCCATTCCAAAGCCCAATTCAAGGCCCATTACAAAGCCCAATTTGAGACCCATTACAAAGCCCAATTCAACCCAAAAGCCCAACTAAGGCCTAATTCGACCCAATTCAACCCAAAAGCCCAACCAATGCCCAATCCGGCCCAAACCTTAACCAAGGCCCAATCCGGTCCAACTTTGACTCGGTCCAATTATGACCAACCCGAACATTGACTTGGTCCAATTTTGACCAATCCAAACTTTGACTTTGACCCAACTTCGACCCGGTCCAACTTTGACCTTGGCCCGAACTTTGACCTTGACCCGAACATTGACTTGGTCCAATTTTGACCAATCCAAACTTTGACTTTGACCCAACTTTGACCCGGTCCAACCTTGACCGACCCTACTTTGACCAACCCAACTTCGACTCGGTCCAACTTGACCTGACCTGTTCTCCAACCCCAACTTGAATTCAACTCCAATTCAATCTCAATTTCAATTCAATTCCAATTCAAATCAAAATTCATTCAACTCCAATTCAATCTCAATTTCAATTCAATTCCAATTCAAATCAAAATTCATTCAACTCCAATTCAACATCGATTTCAATTCCGTTTCAATTCCATTCCAAATTCCCCTACACTTTAAATGCCTCATAGACCCGAGTGTCTCATAGGCTTTGTCATCCCAATGATTCGAATGTCTCACAGACCTGAGCGTCTCACAGACCCGAGCGTCTCACAGACCCAAGCGTCTCACAGATTTCGACATCTCAAGGCTTCAAACGTCTCACAGACCCGAGCGTCTCACAGGCTAGCATCCCAAACCCGAAACTTCTCAAAACTCCAAACCCTTCTGAATCTCAAACACCTCAAATATCTTTAAACTCCACAAACATCAAAATCTCCAAAAAAACCAAAAATCCTGAACTACGTAAGGTCTGATCTCAACAAGGAGTTGAGTACGTAGGCAGCCCATCTAGGGTGCGACCCCATTCCAAACAAAAAACCCTTTTCCCTCTCTAAGGTGGCTCTTATATCTCTCAAACACTCAAACCTTCTTCGGCTCCCACAAAGTTCAAACCATCAGACTTCAAGCTTTGTCTATTCACTCAACCTTGGACTTTTCCCAAATCTTCATTCTATACTCTTTCGAATTCCCCAATTCCCTCTTCTAGGCGCTAGCTTGGCAGAAAAGCTCACCTCATCCACTCTCTCTCTCTTCTCATCCTAATCCTATCCTTGGCTTTTAAATGAATCTCTCTAAAAAGGTTTTGAAAGAAGGTAATCCCGACAATTGGAGACCGAGGTTTCCTCGGGCACCAATCCAAGGTTGTGGTCGTTGCCACTTCTAAGGGGTGTAACCCAGTGCGAACCCACACAGAATCTTTGGTATGATCAGATAAGTCCAATCCAAACCACAGAGTCAATTAATGGTTCTTAGAACCCTTCTCCTCTCTTCCTAGTTCCTTAGGTCAAACTAGGTGGCGACTCTAGTCAATTCCGCCTTATAGATGCATAAGTCCGCGTGGAGCCCATCGAGAGCGGGTGTAGTGCTCACTAGCATTCCCCTTACGCTTTCTGGGAAAGACGGACGATTTAATAGGTATTTGAGGGATGCTAGATAACGTGTTTTCACCCTCCACAGAATGGCAGTTTCTAGGATCTAGGTTTTTTAGGCAGACCATATAGACCCCCTCATACCGAAAAATCACCCTCCACAGAATGGCGACTCTGCTGGGGAAAACTTGAGTAAGTTTTTCTCATAAACTTGGTCAAGGAAGACTGAACTCCATCCAAAATTTCAGGATTCCCCAACTTCTTTCAAAACCTCCAAGAGATTCATTCTAAAGCCGCTAGGACTACTTACTCCACACTTAGAGTGTGCACTGAGAGGATAGTTAGAATGAGAGTTCAGAGTTCGAGATTGGCCTAAAGTGTCATATGTGTGCTTTACCATTTGCTGCTTCACTTTTGTGTGTTTATTGTTGTGTGTTTACTGTCTTATGTTTACTGCTCTTCATGCATGACATAATATTTATTGCTTATTTATTGCTTTTGTAAATGGGGCCTTCCTAGAAGGAGTCAACCCATTATTGCATCGGGTAGCATAGGACATGCATTCCTCTGTGTCACCCGATTTGTCCACGAGTCACGGGATCCCAACCAGTCCACGGTTGATTCCCCATGAGTTGGGTCCTTCCTAGAAGGAGTTAACCCACGAGGTAATACGGTCCAAGACCAACGCCTTGAAGCTCATGATCCAAAAATATCCTCCATTACCCGAGTCTAAGCCAGCATATAGTGAGCCATGAGCCTTCAGTGTCCAGCTGCCTTATCCGGTGTCTAAGATGGGCTTATGGGTAGTCACCCCCTTGTATGCGTCTGTCACCACCCTTTGCCTTACCCTGAAGATTGCATGGGCTCAGTTCTCCATGATTCCTCTGCACCACGGGTGTCTTTAAAGCCCAATGTCGCGCTACAAATTCATAGCGGATCCCGTATTTACGGATACCCATACATGACATAGCGTAGTCAGCGAATAATTTGGACTTTAGACACCTTATCGTGCAGACGAGGGGAGACCTGTTCCCATGCAGTACTTCCCCAAGTTTCCCAAAAGTGGGTATGTTGTGATAATCCCCGGCCTTGGCTCGTGTGACTGTATCACTTCGGATATCCTGACCTTTCGAACTTAAGCACTCCGGACTTTCTTGATGACGTGCCTCACAAGGCATAACAGAGATAAATCCCGAGAGATGAACAGTGAAGGGACGACGGTTCCCCCGGTGGTATGAAAGCATTGATTGACCTGGAAGGTGATTATCCCAATCATTCACACTCAGCTGCACATAAAATCAGCCACCATTTTTTTTTTCACTTACATCTATGTGTGACCACGTTTCAAAAATGAGCAAAAATCAGAAAATGAATCATGTCAAACACTCTAATGAAATATCTTCAAAGTCACCCTAGAATGATTTCAAAAAAATAAGGATTTTTAAAATTGTTATTTCCAAAACAATTTTCAAAACGATTTCAATCAAAGTCTTCCAAAAAATAAACTTTGTCAAACAGTTTGCAAAGAACAGATTTCAAAAATCTACTGTTTACAAATGTTTTTCAAACATCACTTCTCACAAATGCTATTTCAAAAAAACTATTTTCAAAAACAGATTTCAAAAGTCTACTTGTTACAAACGAATTTCAAACAACATTTTTCACAGATTTTACTTCGAAAACAGTTTTCAAAGTCAGTTTTCTCAAATGTATTTCAAAATAAATGATTTAGTCCCCATGTTGTGACCCGCTATTTTTGAAGTTCGACCCACCTTCAAGAGCAACGGTCATTACTGTGGAGCGTACTACTCATTTTGTGTTTTCACAAAAGTGGTGGATTTTCACGATGATTTGGTGCTCGATCATTCACCTTTCCTTTCTCAAAAAGCCCCTCATTTTCCTCGTCGGAGCAGGTGAAGCGCATGAAGATCAACAACTGCAGTCTGAACCAAAAATCAGAGGAGCACCAACCCGAGTTGGGCAATGTGAAGACTAGCAACGGCCGTTCGAGTTCTAAATTGCTCAAAGCCAGAAGAACACCAACCTGTATTGTTGGATAGTAGTGCCACTTTGTTGTCGAATCCCAAGACGAGCGTGCAACCAACCTTGAGCCCAAAGACGAGCGAATGACCAATCAAGAGCCCGCACATGAACAAACAGTCAGTCAAAAGCTCGAAGACGAAGTAGAAGAATTCGGGAGAAGTTTTTAAGCTCAAACTCCCCCTTTAATGACTTTTAGGCTGACGTTGTATAGGTTTTCCCCTATGATTCTTTTCTCTCTTGTCATTTCTAAATAGACTACATGTATAGGTCAATGCTTCCTCTGAGTTTTCTTTAGATCATAATGTGTATAGGGTTCCCTACTCCCTATTTTATCTGTGAATGACCGAGCGTCAAAATTCATATTGAGAAAATCCACCACTTCGAAAACACACATTTTCAAAATTGTTTTCCAAAAACTTGGTTTTTTTGGAATACACGTTTTGTTTAAAGAAAAGAACAAACAACATGACCCTTCACGTTTTATTTATCGTTCTTAAAACTTTGCTTCATAGGGTTAAATCTGCAGTATCTGTGGATACATCCCCTTAAAATGAGATGAATTGATACTTATCATACACTCGCATCCATGACATTCATACAACATGAATTTCCCAATGTTTTCAAAATAAATAGAAGTTGTTTTTTGCATCAACAATCATTCACACTCATCACACAACAATTTTTGTTTAACAAAGCATACTGACATTACCTCTCCCCCTGCACTCTAATCCTTGTGTGTGCAGGTCTTCGCGACAATCAGTAACTAGAAAGAAAGAAGACTAGTCCGCTTGAAGTAACGACATACAAGATGGAGCGAGCACCCCGAAATGATCAAGCGGTCAAAGGCCAAATTGTCCACGAGGGACTAACCCATGACCTTCCTGATGACTTGAAGAAAAACTTGAGGATAGAAGAATTAATGTGTCCAAATAAGAATAACTAGGGACTCGTCAAGGTCGGATAGCAGTTACAAGGAGACCCCAACTTACTCGGCATACGATGCCTATGAGTTTCAAGCAATGGACCCTCATGCTCTCCCTGTCCAAGTTCGAACAGCACCAAGCATGCCTTCTTCACCTATGTACAGTTCCACTCCGAGAACCCCAACCGCCACCAGAGGAACTTGGCAACCACGAATAGTCGGTGATAAGGGAAAGACCCAAGCCCCATCTTCCCCCATGGTGCATTCCGGCCTAAACTTCCCCTTGCCCACACACAAACATGTCCTTCCTCGGCAAGCACATCCTCATTCGTCAAAGTCTAGCCGACATTTTCATCCGGGAACAACCATGCCCTTTCAATCTCTTGAAACCAACCACCCTGAAACAGCTTTCACTTCAATCCAAAACCCTAATCTCAGAGCAACTCCAATGAAAGAATTGGTGCAAGAACTGAAGGCGGAACTAGAACTGGCCCAACGTTTTAAGTCAGCAGGTTGGGAACCAACTAACCCATACCCTAATGCTTGTCTACAAAAAGGCATGAGCTTGCCTGAGATGGAGAAGTATGAGGGAATTGGAGACCCGAGACATCATATCGACAAATATGACAAACTCATGAACCTTCATGGCCTTTCCGATGAGTTGAAAGCTGCATGCTTTAGATTCTATCTGCAAGGACCTGCTTACTCCTGGATCATGAGCATAGATCTAAACGAAAAGTCAAGCCAAGGCCTGTACTTAGAGTTCCTCTCTCAATACGGTGACAACTTTCATCATGAAGTTACGCGTAGAGATTTAGAGATCACACGCCAGAGTTCTGACGAACCTGTGAGGGAATTCATTGAACGCTGGAGGGTGAAGGCCGGACAAATGAATAATCAACCTACTGAGGAAGAGCAAGTTTAAATGGTGATTTCTGGGCTGAAAGACGTGTACCGACATCGGTTGAAATATCTAGGGATATGTGACTTCAAACGACTGATGGCAGTTGTGGTTGCCTGGGAAGATGCAAAAGCCAAAGATCCAAAGCCAAGAGAATACTTCCAACCCGGACAGGACTCTCAAAGACAGAATTTGAGTCTAGGAATGTCACTTGGTGAAGCCTGGAGAATTTTAACCAAGGGAGGTTACCTAGCACCTTACAACACCAGTTCGAGGGTGAAGAAGCTTGGGCCTCACCCACATGAATATTGTGACTATCATCAGATTCGTGGGCACGCCACCGACGAGTGCACCACACTCAGAAACGCAATCCAAGAGCTGATAGACAGAGGAGATGCCTCTCCTTTAGAGCTAAGACTTCCGTCCTAGGCCACGAAGGCACACTTTCCTGAAGCATCACTGACCTAAGCATGGCCATGTGCTAATCTGTGGTGATAGTGACAAAAAGCATTTGAGTCATGTATTTATTCTAACTGTAATGAAAGTGTATGAAGGGTTGCATCCCATCCCTCCCCCCTTTCTATTCGACCTATCCAGGAATCACAGGAAGAACAAGACAGTTTTATCATGTTGACTGGTGCAATATAGGAATTACCACTCCTTAAGCGGTCAAGGTTCGATTTACAGCTAAAACATGTGGGATCACGTTTCTTCCGGGACCCACTCAGCAACTGACCGCCTAAAGAACCATTGGTGGTGAGATGAACTTCATGGATCCTCAACTGAAACCGACTCAAGCGAGAGTAGGGTGTAATCTTACCGTTCATGCATTGCATAAAAAAAACAAAACAAAACAAAAACACAAAACAAAACACATTCAAACTTAGTGTTTTAATCACAATAAATTGCATTGTAGATATGGTAATTCCATATTATCACAATAAATTGCATTGTAGATAGTTGCACTTGCATTATCTCGTATCGAAATGACATCTTCGGGAAAATCATGAGAGATTGATTGAACAGAGTGCATGAACCACTTAACTCTCGACCCGTCAATGAGTACAAGGGTCCAATCAAAATCAGCACCACAAACCAAGCGAGTAGTGTGCGAAGAGCGGTATTTTTCTTTGAATTTCAAATGAATGTTTTGGACAATCCACTAAGCGATGAGGGAAGATAGAGCGAGTCCACAGAGGTAAAACCACGAGCGACTTGTGCTTTCTTTCAGCACATGGAGAGGCACAATTCATAGCGAGATCAATGACGATAAATAGGATACAAACTGTGATTCATGCAAAGATCTGAGAATTAGTAAGAAAACAATCGTTGACTAATGAGGATGACGAGGCACTTAGGAATAAAAATCCCCACAAAACCAAAAAGCTTTGACTGCCAAGTACATAACCCCTTAGTGAGCCCCGCTGAGCCTTTCATGAAAAACTCTTTCTTGAGAAACTCCACAATACGCCACCCCCACATATACTTGTCTGCCCTTGCAATAGAGGATCTCAAAAGATGTAACACCCCATCCAAAGCCATTCGTGGTTATCGCAAAACTAAACACCTAATCGAACACGTCGCAGCGGAAATAAATATCACCTGGACCTTGCCACGGTCTGATCGTTAGAATATACCGGTCTTAACATTTACAATAATTATCCATAATACTTATCCAACTCAAAACATCACCAACCACAATACCACAACCAACCGAGTACAAGTATCTTAAACCTCATCTCAACCTTACATCAGTTTAAATATAAACAGTCGGGTGCACAGGCGCATCCCGAACTCAAAATAAACATCCCACCCTAAGTCTAACCGCTCCTACTCTCGTAGTGCGTCCTCATGGGTCTCTTACCTGCAAGTGTAAAAATAGCCCCCGAGGGGGTCAGCATTTGCTACGCCCACGAATGCTGGTACACCCTCTCATGGCCCCCAAGCTAACGGGGCTACGACGACTAATTGTCGATAGCATGGAAATTGATTACATACACAAGCATAATATGAAGTGCAATAACAATAACCACAGATGAACATATTTAGTTCACAAACAATGAACGACTCAAGCGTTCCCTTATCAAGTGGGTTAGTAACCCCCTCCTTAGTCCTCATTTTCTTAACCTCAGTTCCTTACCTTACCTTAATCTTAATCTCAATCTTAATCTTAATCTCAGTATACAAACCTTTCCTGGAAGGGATTGGTTGTAGCTTAACTCAAACCTGGGATTTAGGTGATCCCACCGCACCATCTTAATGCCACCTACTCTGGACGGGAGTCCAGCGTAGCTGAGCCGGCAACCGGCCCTAGGCTACAAGTCCGAAGACAAGTCCTTAAGCGGAGGGCGGATCTGATTCAGATACCGTTCCCCCTTTTTCCTTAGCATGCATGACCGGAGATCGGTCCCGGGTTTCCTCACTCAAGTTCCAGTTAGTCGACATCTTAATCACCATGTGCTAGCTAAGCCCTAACGGGCATTAACCAACGACCATCAAACTTAACTCTTATTCTTAACTCAGTAAGTACTAAACTTGGTTAGTAACAATCTCAAGTCTCGCGGGTTAGTGTAAATATAACACAATCACAACGCGAACAATATAACCGGTTGCATGCTTTATCTTGTTTTAGTCATAGCAATTAAACAGATAGCACACAAGCCGAGGGACACCTCGTTAGCAAGCAGGTCACAAGAAGGATTGTACCGTTCACCGTCGATCGTTGTTTGATTAATCTTCTTCGGGGTCCCAATTCACAAACCTAAAACATTCATTCATTTTTAGGTCATTAGTTATTTGCACCTTACTTAACTCACTTAGTCCCTAAGGATTCCCATTCAATAACCTCTCAAGTCTTTGCCACTTAGCTCACAAACTTAACTTTAAACATTAAAACTTATACTTAATCTTAACTTAATTTCTTAAGTTCTTAGGGTCCTAATCATTACCACCCCACCAAAGGCATACCTTATTACCCATTTCCATTCTTAGAATTCAAAATTTTATTTTTTTTATTTTTAGGCCCGACCGAACTTCCGACCGACCTTACCTAAGGTCGGTCCATTCCAGAACACTTCTCCGTTTGAAAATTCTACCCTGACCGACCTTGCAAGTCCGGTCCCAAGGTCGGTCCATTCCCGAGAGTTTCCCCCGTGGGAAATTTAAGCTTGACCGAACTTGCCAAGTCCGGTCCTATGTTCGGTCGATTCCAGTGACTTAACTCCTTCACAAAATACAAGCCGACCGAACTTGTAAGTCCGGTCCCCAAGTTCGGTCGGTTCCAGAAACATTTTCCGGTAGTGTAAACTGAGCCCGACCGACCTTGCAAGTCCGGTCCCTAAGGTCGGTCGGCTCCAGAACCTTGTTTCTAAATTCCCATTCAACTCCAAACTTCTCCTCATATATCCTAATATGTTATAACCTCATTTGGGCACCTCAAATACACCTTAAGCCCTCCTTTAAACACATTAAATCATTCACCAAGATCCACCTTAGTCATTATGCATTTTCCTTGTAATAATGCTAACACTTGTAATGTTTTCCTCTAGGTTTCTTAGGTGGTGGTTCATACCTAATGTAACCACTATGCCAAATGTTTTCCTCACCACTATAACATCATCTCCCAAGCATCTTTCACCATCTAAAACTCTTTTATGCATTTACTTAAAGTTCCTTCACAAGTTTAAACTTCCACCATCAACACATTATTTCCTTCCTAGTCGTACACCAACATTTGCCTAAGTCCTAAATACTCAAATCCATTCTCTTGTTTCCTAAATCCTTCATGGTGATACCTAAGTCATTATAAGTCATTAGAACACCTTATTCTCACCCTTTTTCATCAAGACAACCTCTAGAACATCCTAGTACTTCCTTAGTCATTAAATCCCCTTAGGATATCTTAAATACTTAAGTTCTCCTTTAAATTTTGCCATGGGTTCTCTAGTACATAGCACATCCTAAACACATGGTTTTCTCCATCAAACAACCAACATCACCCAATTCTCATCACAACACCTTAACACACAATTTACACTAAAACTTCACCACATCATCATATAGTGCTTAAACTTAAAATGCTTGGCACTTAGGCCCTTAAATGACAATAATCTTAACCACTGAATTTCCACATATATTTGCCTTCGACCTGCGAGTACACACAACAAGGCTCCCATTGAAATAAAATGCTTCTTGTAATTCATCTCCACATTGTTTTAACTATCTCTTCTTCTCATTTGCTCTTTAGTCACAAGTTCACAAATATGCTCATTGTTTCTCCTAGGTTTTATATAACCCTTTTCCTAATGTAAACTCTACACTAAACTCATCACATATCTAGATCCCATTCCCTTAAACAATAAAACACCTTAAGGTAAGTAATTTACCTTGTTCTTTTACAAGCTTAAAAAGCTTTCTTCCTTAGGTTTTTCTTTGTTCAATCTCGGTCACCAATGTGTATCTCCTTGCCAATGTTCTAACCAATATTCAATGACTCCAATGAGTACTAGATAACACATTAACCCTAAGGAACAAACCCTAGGTTAAAAATATGCTTTAAGGTATTAAGGTGATTGTTTTACCTTAGTTTCTCAAGACAAGCTTGGATATGAAGCAAGAAGGACCTCCTCTCTCCTTTGAAGAGTAGAAACAAGCTAGAACAAGGCATTCAAATGGAGTCCCATGAGTACCAATTTTCGGACATGTGAAGAGAAAATGGTGGAAACCTAGATTTTCTTACACTTTCTTTACCTTAAGAGAATGGAGAAGCCAATGGAGTCTCCAAACTTGAATTTCCTCCTCCAATGGTGGTTTGACTTGGCACCAAATGAAGCTCTTGAAGTTTTGAAAAGATAGAAAGGAGGAGCTTGAGCTAACTAAGAAGAATATGTATTTTGTTTTGGATTTGGAGCTAAAATGAGCAAGATGTGGGCAAAGCTAGATGGAGCTAGCATGGAGTTGTTCTTCACGTTAATGGAGAAGGGAGAGAGCTTGAAGAAACCGTGGAAACAAGAAGAAATGAGGAGATGAGGAGAGAGGTAAGTAAAATGTGATATTTATGTTAAAAGGTAAATAGTACTTTTTGCTTTATAAGTCTTATTTGCTTTCTTAATTGCTTAATAACTCATGAAGGTGGTGACTCACCTCATAAGAAACCGGCCCCCTTTATATAATGAGGGTACTTAAGTCTTTGTTGATCAAATGTCTCACTTATATAGACTTATGTTATAAACTAGCTTAATTAATTCACTATTCACCAAAACAAGGCACATTGTTGTGAAATTTTTGATTTCCCATTGATATAGACTTCCAAATGTGATACTATATAGTACACATGTTAATTAAAGAGTAATGATGGACATTTAGCCATTCAAAACTCATTTACAAGACAATTTTTCAAAAACGTGCTTTAAGACTCCTTAAAGCACATTTTGTGTTTTAACTAGTTTTCAAGCTTAGTTTTCTTTGGTAATTGATTTAAAATGACCATTAGGATATTACTAAGGTCTTAGAACAATATTTGGGTACTCTCCCATGTCTCTCCAAGTTTAGAGCACGTTTTTGCTAAAACTGCTCTTTTGGTGTTTCCTTATATTTCCTTTGATTAAAAATGTTTCTTAATGTTTCTAAGGCATTATTTAGCCTCCTTATATCTTAGTTTATCATTTAAACACCATATCTAAGTTTGGGGTATTTCAATCTACCCCCCTTAAAAGAACTTTGTCCTCAAAGTTCACACATGTGCTTAACCATTCACGGTACACAATTCTCTTAATCTTAATACCACATCTTATATTCACATTCACACATCTCAAGACTCAAAGGTTGATAAGTGCAAAACATATAGACTTTTTAAGGTTTAATCACCTTATTAATTGCAGTATTTTTAGTAATGTTTATCACTTATCTTGGGTTTTTCCTATATTTATGTTGTTATATTAACTGATGTATTATATGTGCTAAAATGTAGGAAAAATGACAAACAAAGACATAAGGATTAAAGGAACTCACGTGCATGTCACGCATGCATATTTTAACCGCCTCTGTACCGCTTGATAAGAGGCGGACGAGACATAGAGAGGCGACCGCCTACAAGGAGGCGGACAACACAGAGGCGACCGCCCCTTATTGGGCGGACGTGATAGAGAGAAAAGTGTACCGCTTGATAAACAGGCGGACAAGATAGAGGAGACCGCCACTTATCTAGCGGACACGTGTAAATGGGCTTATCTTCTTCGGCGACTCTGCAACTTGATTCCGTCATATCCATTAAGCAGACGGCGCCTACCAGAAAACACTCACGCGTATGTTCCTGTCCCCTGCAATAAATGAAGCAATCAGTGAGGCTGCAATCAACGAGCTCAATCAATTGATTGAAGCTGCTGCTCTGCTTCTTCTTCCTCTATAAATACAACACTCGTCTCACCTTCTCCAGTGTCCTTCCAGAGGTTCCGTCCGTGGTTCCTCTGGAGTTCCAATTCACACCATCATTCCATCTTCGTACCACTTCACCTTCACTCACTCGTTCATTCCATTTCTAATCTCCGCTTCTCCATTTGTCTTCTTTTCATCTCATTAATCTCACCTCTAGTCTCACGTATTTAAATAGCAGATCTCTATTTAATATGTTAGGCTGGTTACGCTTACTCTGCGAATAATTATTATGTATTTGTATTAATTATGCAATATGTTTTACTGGTTTTAATTTTAATAAAGTTTGTTTCGGTTAAAGGTTTTCTCGCCATCTTTTTAATAAACCTCATGAATTTATTAAAATGCTTTACTAAGTCTGTTTTTGATTTCATCGGTTGGAAACAGATGGGTTGATTAAGCCGTAAAACTGGGGGAAACTTATTTTCATCGTTTAAGTTAGTACTCAGTTGCAAATGTAATCCCTCAACACTCCTCTACCGTTCGCAGGCTTTTGCTTGAGTTTTCATCGGACCTTGCATTACAGGTGAACGAGTTCTTATGAGTTTTCATCGGACCTTAAGAAAATAACAGGAATCTTGCCAAACAGTTATAATTAAACCAGTAGACCTAGCATGAAAGAGCAGATATTATGTTAATGTGAACCAGAGTCCCGTTAGGTTTATTTGCTTACTTAGTTAATTTTATTAACTGTTTTTATTTATATGTAACAAGTCAATTAATCCCCCCCTCTTTGTGACACGCTTAGGTACTATAATATGTATATTAGTCCCGTGGTTCGATATCCGGTCGCTTACATTTTCACTATACTACTGCGACCGGGATTTGTTTGCAGCCCGACGTTTATTTTGAGTTTTAATTTCTTTTCTTTTATTTTACACCAGTTAACCACTCACGATATAACGTCTGCAAAGGTCAATCTCAAATACAATACATAAGTATTATACATAACTCAAACTTACACTGAAGTGTAGCAACTTACACAAATTCATATCTTAAACAACCAACCAAACGACAAACATGATCGTTTCCTAACTCAAAAGCGAGGAAGCTCTACCCCCCTTAAAAAGGGGGTACGCCCCGTACCCTATACAGACAATCTAGTCAGTAAACAAAGAAGGGTACTTCGCCCTCATCTTATCCTCTAATTCCCATGTGGCCTCTTCGACATCCTGGTTAGACCAGAGAACCTTCACCAGTCGCACTGACTTGTGGCGAGTGTCCCTAGTCTTACAGTCCAAGATTCTCTGAGGAGTCTCCACGGATCTCATATTCGGTTCTAAAGTCAATCTCTCAGGTTCTAACACATGGGAGGGGTGGTGCATGTATTTCTTTAGCTGTGAAACATGAAAAACATCATGCACTTTACCCAGCTCAGCAGGTAAATTCAACCTGTAAGCAACCGGGCCCACCCGCTCCGTAATCTCATAAGGACCAACAAATTTCGGGCTTAATTTTCCCTTCTGCCCAAACCTGAATACACCCTTCATCGGTGAAACTCGCAGAAATACCTGGTCGCCCACTGCGAACTCCAGGTCCCGTCGTCGAACATCAGCATACGACTTCTGCCTATCTTGAGCAGCTTTCATGTTCTCCCTGATTTGCTGAACTTCAGCCTTAACTTGTTCTAAGTACTCTGGTCCTATAATGACCGTCTCACTCGACTCATCCCAGCAGAGCGGTGTACGACATGGTCTACCGTACAACGCTTGAAAAGGTGCCATCTTGATCGAAGTGTGATAGCTGTTGTTGTATGAAAACTCGATCAGATGCAATCTGTCAATCCAACTGCCCTGGAAGTCTAAGGCACATGCTCTCAGCATGTCCTCGAGTGTCTGAATAGTACGCTCAGTCTGACCATCTGTCTGAGGATGGAACGCGGTACTCAGCTTGAGTTCTGTACCCAACGCTTCTCTGGTAGCTCTCCAGTACCTCGAAAGGAATCTGGTATCTCTATCTGACACTATGGTCTTTGGTATGCCGTGATGTCTCAATATTTCTTTCTCAAATAACTCAGCTAATTTGGTCACCTTCCAAGTATCCTTCATCGGTATGAATCGGGCTACTTTGGTAAGGCGATCCACCACTACCCATATCATGTTGAGACCTCCCCTAGCAGGTGGAAGCCCAACTACGAAGTCCATGGAGATATCATGGAACTTCCACTCCGGAACTGGCATCGACTGTACCATTCCGCCCGGTCGTCGGTGCTCGAATTTCACCTTCTGGCATGTGAGACACCTCAAGACGAACTCGGTAACATCTGTCTTCATCCCCGACCACCAGAAGTATCTCTTCATGTCTTTATACATTTAGAGGCTCCCGGATGGATGGAAACTGAAGAACAGTGTGATTCTCTAAGTATACGGTCTTTCAGATCCGTGTTGCCTCGTGGTATGCATAACCGGCCCTTGAGTCTGATCAGATCATCATCATGAAGTCTGAAGTCGTATTTCTGACTCTCAAAGGTGCCATCAGTCAGCTTCTGTCTGACCTCTCTCATGTACTCATCTGTCCTCTGAGCCTCTCGCACCTCATCAACCAAGCTGGAGAAAGAAACTAGCGAATGGAGTGAGTGTGCTCGACGGCTCAGGGCATCTGCTACAACATTGGCCTTCCCCTCTTTGTATTGGAGGTCAATGTCATAGTCTTTCAGAAACTCTAACCATCTCCTCTGTCGAAGATTTAACTCCTTCTGAGTGAATATGTATTTCAAACTCTTGTGATCGGTGTAGATCGTGACACTAACCCCATATAAGTAGTGGCGCCATATCTTCAAAGCGAAGACTACAGCTCCCAGCTCTAAATCATGTGTGGGGTAGTTCTCCTCATGTTTCTTCAACTGGCGTGAGGCATATGCCACCACCTTGCCATGTTGCATGAGCACGCAACCCAGCCCTCTGCCGGATGCATCACAATAAACCTCAAAGCCCTCTGTACCGTCTGGAATGGTCAGAACCGGTGCAGTGGTCAGTGAGTCCTTCAAGCGCTGAAATGATCTCTCACAGTCAACTGTCCACAAGAATGGTGCGTCCTTCTTCATCAGACTGGTCATCGGTTTCGCGACCTTGCTGAAATCTCTAACAAACCTCCTGTAGTAACCTGCCAGACCGAGAAAGCTCCGGATGTCGGTAACAGTCTTCGGCCTTGGCCAAGTACGTACGGCATCAATCTTTGCTGGATCCACTGCGATCCCAGCATCTGAGATGACATGACCTAGGAAAGAGACCTGGTCAAGCCAAAACTCACACTTGGAGAACTTAGCATATAGCTGGTTCTCCCTCAGTATTTCCAATACCCTCCTCAGATGTTCCTCATGCTCAACCTTAGACTTCGAATATATCAAGATATCGTCAATAAAAACCACAACCGACTTGTCCAGCTGCTCCCGGAACAAGCGGTTCATCAGATCCATAAACTTCGCCGGTGCGTTCGACAAACCGAACGGCATCACAGTAAACTCATAGTGGCCGTATCGTGTCCGGAATGCCGTCTTCTCAATGTCTCCCTCCTTAATGGCTATCTGATGATACCCCGATCTGAGATCAATCTTGGAAAACACAGATGCTCCCTTCAACTGATCGAACAGATCGTCAATGCGGGGTAGTGGGTACTTATTCTTCACTGTCACTGCATTCAGCTCTCTGTAGTCGATGCAGAGGCGGAGACTACCATCCTTCTTCTTCACGAAGAGAACTGGCGCTCCCCAAGGTGACACACTTGGTCTAATGAATCCTTTATCTAACAAATCTTTCAATTGTTCTTTCAACTCAGTCATTTCCGCCGGAGCCATACGGTATGGTGCTTTGGCTATCGGTCCGGTACCAGGTAGCAGCTCGATGGTGAACTCTACCTCCCGAGTGGGTGGCATGCCGGGCAGTTCCCGTGGAAATAGGTCGGGGAACTCCGACACTACCGGTAAGTCGGGGTCGAACTCAGGGTCTCTCTCTATGTCCTGTACATAGCAGAGGTATACTTCTTCCTTTCTCCTTAATTCTCTATGCATTGCCATGGCGGTGATGATCTTAGTCGAAGGCTCTCTGGGTCTCTGGCGGTATGATATTGTTACCCCAGATGGACTCCTGAGCAGCAATCTATGCTCGGCGCAGAGGATACGTCCCTTGTGCCGCTCCAACCAGTTCATCCCGAAGATAACATCAAATCCTAGCTTACTGAACTCAATGAAACTGACTGGAAAGTCTTCTCCCTTAATTCTGATGGTGGCTCCTCGGTAGTAACGAGTGCAACGAACCTTCTCCTTAGACGGGAGCGTAACCGTGAAGTCGGGTAGCTCTTCAGCGTCTAGCCCCAACCTGCTCGCGAATGATGCCGAGACAAAGGTATGCGAGGCCCCTGAGTCGAAGAGAACTGATGCCTCAATCCCATTAATCGGAAAGGTGCCGGTGAGGATAGTACCGCTGGCGTCGGCCTGTGCCTCTGTAAGTATGCTTAGTGCACCTTCCGTACCGAGTCCATAACCTAATTGTGTTCACAAGCTTCATGAGTATTGATGGTATAACAAGAGTCGTAACAATTTATATGAACAACACTGTTATTTTATTCATGACCATCCTGTTTACAACATGTGCTTCAATCTTACATCTCATTCCTCATCTTATTCTAACATTACATGGCTAATATTGTCTAAAGGTTAGGTTTAATCTTCCTGGTCTCATATGCGTCGCATTGATTACTGCTGATGGTGCTGTATTCAGCTTGATTCTCTTAATCCCATGGTATAACATCCTTGATTCTCCTCCCAAAATTAATACATCACCTGACTTAAGTACTATCTTATCTGCACGGTCCGCACGCTTCTGCTCGCCGTATAAAAATTCTGCATCATCTCCAATGGACCAAGACACTACGGGTATCCCTCTTTCGAGAGACTCCGTTGTCTCGTCCTTATCCTGGTGTAGTCCCAGTTTCCCGTCCTTCTCGTAGAAGTTTACAATGCAAATGTCTGCTTGGATGTCTGGAATCGGTTCAGCTTCCAACTGCTGAGCGATTTCCACGACTTGTGTAATGACTGGATGGAACTCTTCGGGTATTCCCGGTGGTGAGACTCCATCTTGCTCCCTCATAGTTTGGTAATTCTTGGCATACGGATTCCAATCCTTGCCCAAGCTCATCATCTTTAATTTCATCCTTGCTCCCCCTGGGTACTCCGGTGTGTAAAAACCTCCCGGTCCCATTCCTAGTTGATTGCATCTCCTGATGATGGCTATTTGTGCTTCGGGTGTCAGGTATCCCCTTAATAAAATCATACCTGGGCGGATAACCTGACATTGTTCGGTTGGAAAGTATATGGTTTCGATGTCGGTGTGCTCCGGGTTAGATGTAGATGGTATTGGGTAGCAAATGTTGAATCTTCCTAAAGTGGTAGTAGGTTATATCTTACTTAAGTTATAATCTCATCTTACTCTTGCTTAACTCATTTATTCACCAAGCATGCATGATAATGCGGTAAGCAGGTAGTTTTTATTACTAAATGGTTATAGTGGTACCTGGTCTCGATGAGGGTTCAGGCTCATCGTCCCGGTCCACCATGTGTAAAGTGGGTCCCGTCTTCTGGGTCACCCGTGGGTTCTTGTCCGCCGGCTGCTGCACCTTCCTCTGACCGTCAGATCTAGCTCCCTGATCGGTCTTGCCCTTGCCCCTGGTGTCGGGCCTATAGGCTCTGCTAGCAGGGTTCCGGTAACACTCATACGCTCGATGCCCGTAGACTCCACAAAAGTTGCACTCCACCTTATTCCCCTTACAGTCGAGCCCGGGGTGGTCCTTGTGACACCACCTACAGATGAAGCGTCGCTGGTAGCCACCACCGGCTCCCTTCTCAGTCTCAGATCCTGAGGATTCATATTGTCAATTCTCATATCTCAAATGGTTACTAATTTGTTTCTTAACTCATTTAATATCAATTCCTTACCCTTTGGCGCCTTAGAGTGCAGGGGTGTAGCTGCAATAGCATATGTCAACTTCAATGGCTCTTCCGAAGCCTTCTCCTTTTCCTCCCTCCCCTTTGGGTTCTGATTTTTCTGGGCCTGAGGCTGGTACTTTTGTTTCTTGTACCCTCCTTGCCCTTGACTTTCTGAGCTCTTACCAGCACTCTTCCTCTTTGCATTCTCCTCGTCCCTCAGCTGGACGGTTATCTCAACCTTAGCAGCGGCATGATAGCACTCCTGCTTTTCCATAGTATTAGTCACACTTATTTCTCAAATCTAAATCTTACTCATTACTTACTCAAATCTCAATCATTCTTATTACCTGCAAGGTAGTGTAACTCGTCGGCCCCATGCCGTAGCGGAGTCGATGGCTAAGCCCGCCATAGAAGCGGTCCACCAAGATCTGGTCAGAATATCCAAGACCTGGCAGAAGACGGAGCAAGGCAGTGAACTCTGTGTAATACTCATCCACTGTCATCTTGTCCGTCTGCCTAAGCGCATCCAACTGCAAGTGCTTCTTCGTCTGGACATGGGCGGGGTAGTACTTTGCTCGTAGCAAGGCGGTGTACTGCTCCCAGCCGAACTCTGGATTGGCCACATGCTCGGCCCTCACCAGCTTCCACCAATCGCCTGCCGCCCCCTTCAGATAGAAAGCAGCTAGACGCACCTTGATCCCGGTAGGGACATCAAGGGTCTCGAAGGCGGTCTCCAGCTCGGAGATGTACGCCTCAAGCTTGGCGGGATCGGTCTCCCCCTTAAAGTGCGCGGGTCGAAGGTCTGCTAGACTCTTCACCCAGTTTGGTTCCCTAGGTTGTGGCGGTGGAGGTGGTGCACCCGCACCAGGCTGATAGCCCATATGCCCTAATGCGGCAGCTACGATCTCTGCGATCGTCTGCCCTCCAGGTATTCCTGAAGTATCCTCACCCTGGCCGCGACCTCGGCTTCCCCTAGGACGTCCTGCCATCTGAACAAGCATAACTCACATTAGATTCGTATTCACCACTGTTTCGGTTAGTGAATTTATAACGTCCGTAGACGGTAAAGACAATCCACACTTATTAGTGGTCATCTGACTCTACTCACTCTAACTTCTCACACCCTTAACCCAACACTCATTCCTTAACTTATATCCTAACTCGGTGGTTACTCATGTCCGGTATTTCATGATCAGAGCGTAACTACGCTCTGATACCACTTTTGTAACACCCCATCCAAAGCCATTCGTGGTTATCGCAAAACTAAACACCTAATCGAACACGTCACAGCGGAAATAAATATCACCTGGACCTTGCCACGGTCTGATCGTTAGAATATACCGGTCTTAACATTTACAATAATTATCCATAATACTTATCCAACTCAAAACATCACCAACCACAATACCACAACCAACCGAGTACAAGTATCTTAAACCTCATCTCAACCTTACATCAGTTTAAATATAAACAGTCGGGTGCACAGGCGCATCCCGAACTCAAAATAAACATCCCACCCTAAGTCTAACCGCTCCTACTCTCGTAGTGCGTCCTCATGGGTCTCTTACCTGCAAGTGTAAAAATAGCCCCCGAGGGGGTCAGCACGAATGCTGGTACACCCTCTCATGGCCCCCAAGCTAACGGGGCTACGACGACTAATTGTCGATAGCATGGAAATTGATTACATACACAAGCATAATATGAAGTGCAATAACAATAACCACAGATGAACATATTTAGTTCACAAACAATGAACGACTCAAGCGTTCCCTTATCAAGTGGGTTAGTAACCCCCTCCTTAGTCCTCATTTTCTTAACCTCAGTTCCTTACCTTACCTTAATCTTAATCTCAATCTTAATCTCAGTATACAAACCTTTCCTGGAAGGGATTGGTTGTAGCTTAACTCAAACCTGGGATTTAGGTGATCCCACCGCACCATCTTAATGCCACCTACTCTGGACGCGTAGCTGAGCCGGCAACCGGCCCTAGGCTACAAGTCCGAAGACAAGTCCTTAAGCGGAGGGCGGATCTGATTCAGATACCGTTCCCCCTTTTTTCCTTAGCATGCATGACCGGAGATCGGTCCCGGGTTTCCTCACTCAAGTTCCAGTTAGTCGACATCTTAATCACCATGTGCTAGCTAAGCCCTAACGGGCATTAACCAACGACCATCAAACTTAACTCTTATTCTTAACTTAGTAAGTACTAAACTTGGTTAGTAACAATCTCAAGTCTCGCGGGTTAGTGTAAATATAACACAATCACAACGAGAACAATATAACCGGTTGCATGCTTTATCTTGTTTTAGTCATAGCAATTAAACAGATAGCACACAAGCCGAGGGACACCTCGTTAGCAAGCAGGTCACAAGAAGGATTGTACCGTTCACCGTCGATCGTTGTTTGATTAATCTTCTTCGGGGTCCCAATTCACAAACCTAAAACATTCATTCATTTTTAGGTCATTAGTTATTTGCACCTTACTTAACTCACTTAGTCCCTAAGGATTCCCATTCAATAACCTCTCAAGTCTTTGCCACTTAGCTCACAAACTTAACTTTAAACATTAAAACTTATACTTAATCTTAACTTAATTTCTTAAGTTCTTAGGGTCCTAATCATTACCACCCCACCAAAGGCATACCTTATTACCCATTTCCATTCTTAGAATTCAAAATTTTCTTTTTTTTTTATTTTTAGGCTCAACCAAACTTCCGACCGACCTTACCTAAGGTCGGTCCATTCCAGAACACTTCACCGTTTGAAAATTCTACCCCGACCGACCTTGCAAGTCCGGTCCCAAGGTCGGTCCATTCCCGAGAGTTTCCCCCGTGGGAAATTTAAGCTCGACCGAACTTGCCAAGTCCGGTCCTATGTTCGGTCGATTCCAGTGACTTAACTCCTTCACAAAATACAAGCCCGACCGAACTTGTAAGTCCGGTCCCCAAGTTCGGTCGATTCCAGAAACATTTTCCGGTAGTGTAAACTGAGCCCGACCGACCTTGCAAGTCCGGTCCCTAAGGTCGGTCGGCTCCAGAACCTTGTTTCTAAATTCCCATTCAACTCCAAACTTCTCCTCATATATCCTAATATGTTATAACCTCATTTGGGCACCTCAAATACACCTTAAGCCCTCCTTTAAACACATTAAATCATTCACCAAGATCCACCTTAGTCATTATGCATTTTCCTTGTAATAATGCTAACACTTGTAATGTTTTCCTCTAGGTTTCTAGGTGGTGGTTCATACCTAATGTAACCACTATGCCAAATGTTTTCCTCACCACTATAACATCATCTCCCAAGCATCTTTCACCATCTAAAACTCTTTATGCATTTACTTAAAGTTCCTTCACAAGTTTAAACTTCCATCCATCAACACATTATTTCCTTCCTAGTCGTACACCAACATTTGCCTAAGTCCTAATACTCAAATCCATTCTCTTGTTTCCTAAATCCTTCATGGTGATACCTAAGTCATTATAAGTCATTAGAACACCTTATTCTCACCCTTTTTCATCAAGACAACCTCTAGAACATCCTAGTACTTCCTTAGTCATTAAATCCCCTTAGGATATCTTAAATACTTAAGTTCTCCTTTAAATTTTGCCATGGGTTCTCTAGTACATAGCACATCCTAACACATGGTTTTTCTCCATCAAACAACCAACATCACCCAAATTCTCATCACAACACCTTAACACACAATTTACACTAAAACTTCACCACATCATCATATAGTGCTTAAACTTAAAATGCTTGGCACTTAGGCCCTTAAATGACAATAATCTTAACCACTGAATTTCCACATATATTTGCCTTCGACCTGCGAGTACAACAACAAGGCTCCCATTGAAATAAAATGCTTCTTGTAATTCATCTCCACATTGTTTTAACTATCTCTTCTTCTCATTTGCTCTTTAGTCACAAGTTCACAAATATGCTCATCGTTTCTCCTAGGTTTATATAACCCTTTTCCTAATGTAAACTCTACACTAAACTCATCACATATCTAGATCCCATTCCCTTAAACAATAAAACACCTTAAGGTAAGTAATTTACCTTGTTCTTTTACAAGCTTAAAAAGCTTTCTTCCTTAGGTTTTTCTTTGTTCAATCTCGGTCACCAATGTGTATCTCCTTGCCAATGTTCTAACCAATATTCAATGACTCCAATGAGTACTAGATAACACATTAACCCTAAGGAACAAACCCTAGGTTAAAAATATGCTTTAAGGTATTAAGGTGATTGTTTTACCTTAGTTTCTCAAGACAAGCTTGGATATGAAGCAAAGAAGGACCTCCTCTCTCCTTTGAAGAGTAGAAACAAGCTAGAACAAGGCATTCAAATGGAGTCCCATGAGTACCAATTTTCGGACATGTGAAGAAAATGGTGGAAACCTAGATTTTCTTACACTTTCTTTACCTTAAGAGAATGGAGAAGCCAATGGAGTCTCCAAACTTGAATTTCCTCCTCCAATGGTGGTTTGACTTGGCACCAAAATGAAGCTCTTGAAGTTTTGAAAAGATAGAAAGGAGGAGCTTGAGCTAACTAAGAAGAATATGTATTTTGTTTTGGATTTGGAGCTAAAATGAGCAAGATGTGGGCAAAGCTAGATGGAGCTAGCATGGAGTTGTTCTTCACGTTAATGGAGAAGGGAGAGAGCTTGAAGAAACCGTGGGAAACAAGAAGAAATGAGGAGATGAGGAGAGAGGTAAGTAAAATGTGATATTTATGTTAAAAGGTAAATAGTACTTTTTGCTTTATAAGTCTTATTTGCTTTCTTAATTGCTTAATAACTCATGAAGGTGGTGACTCACCTCATAAGAAACCGGCCCCCTTTATATAATGAGGGTACTTAAGTCTTTGTTGATCAAATGTCTCACTTATATAGACTTATGTTATAAACTAGCTTAATTAATTCACTATTCACCAAAACAAGGCACATTGTTGTGAAATTTTTGATTTCCCATTGATATAGACTTCCAAAGTGATACTATATAGTACACATGTTAATTAAAGAGTAATGATGGACATTTAGCCATTCAAAACTCATTTACAAGACAATTTTTCAAAAACGTGCTTTAAGACTCCCTAAAGCACATTTTGTGTTTTAACTAGTTTTCAAGCTTTGTTTTCTTTGGTAATTGATTTAAAATGACCATTAGGATATTACTAAGGTCTTAGAACAATATTTGGGTACTCTTCCATGTCTCTCCAAGTTTAGAGCACGTTTTTGCTAAAACTGCTCTTTTGGTGTTTCCTTATATTTCCTTTGATTAAAAATGTTTCTTAATGTTTCTAAGGCATTATTTAGCCTCCTTATATCTTAGTTTATCATTTAAACACCATATCTAAGTTTGGGGTATTTCAAAAGAGCCGGAGCCATGGCCACTCCCCACCATCTTTCACACAACAGCAAATGAGAATTTTTAAAGAAATCATTGAGTCAATGCAACTCCAAAGTCAAAAAACAAAAAAAGAACACCAAAAATGTTCAAGAAGATCAGCGAGTCAATGCAACTCCAAAGCTGAAAGCTAAAATACAAAGCATAGAACGTTTGAGAAAATCGATGAGCCAAATGCAATTTCACAAAAGAAAAATGAGAAGAAAGTTCAAATCGTACGCCAGAAGAGACAAGAAGGAGAAATCCAAATCCAAAGGACCAATGACGTCCAACAGAACCGATAAGGGGTTATCGAAACCCGTCTAATCATTTCACCCATGGCAAAGGCGAAACATGTCCTCTATTGTACAAAAGCTCCACAATTCCTAAACAAATCCTCCAGTCCTATGCAACATACATCATACCCTTCAGCCCCGTTACAACCCAATAAAGACCTTTGACTCATAAGTTAATGAGCGTTAACTGAAAGTACCGGATCTGAAACATGAATCATAAGCTTTGTACTTGTTATCAACATGTCCCATCATACCAAAGGGGACCGTGAGCGAATGAGTGTGACCTAATCTCACAAGGTCTAGAGTGCGAGTGACTCTTCGATTAAACTACCAAATCATAATCAGCCTACCCATTGTAGGTGAGGAATTTGTGAGGAACGGAAAGTTCAAAACCTCGAAAAGAAATTCTCAGGAAAATACTGCTCTGAGCATCGAGAGTATCATCACACCGCTTTGCACACATAGCCAAACTCACGAGAGATTGACCCGCATCCCTCTGTGTGAGGAAAGTAATTCATGTATTTGAGTTTAATAATCACTCAAGATCGACCTGAAGATGTCTTATATTCGTAAACCTCATACTAATATAGATAGGACCGTACCCTCTCCCAAAAAAAATTGCATATACATTTTGCATCTCGTTTAGCACTCAATGTCTACATTTTACATAATCATTTCATCATCAACATCCGACTTATAAGAACTCTGCCTAGTCTCGCTGAAAGTCGACTTCAATTGCAGTTGTTGAAACGTAACTTTTGATCAAAAGATGTTATATCGAACCATCTTGGAGCCGTCCTGGGCTATCTTCGAGCTATATCGAACCAAATGGGAGCCATCCGAAGCCAGATGAAGAAAATCCCGAAGTTATTCATTGTCATACTCGAGCCTCGCCGGCGCCACTCCCAAAGCCAAGTTGGAGCCATACGGGGCCATCCTCAAACATTGAAACCATCCCTAGGGCTACACAAGAGCCATTTCCTCACCAAAGCCTTGCCTATAGAATATCGAACTACGTATGGTCTGATCTCAATACGGAATTGAGTACGTAGGCAGCCCGTTCAGGGTGCGACCACATCAAAGGCAAAAACCTCCCTTTTATCCCTCGTTGTCATCAAAGGGAACCGGCTAAAGCAACATCATGCTCAACCAGCACAAGGTCATCCCGGAGCCATCCATCGAAATCCTGGAACCATGATGGGAACTCCCAACAAAGTCATGCAACTGTGTTTCATCATTCATTGGTGAAAAATCATTCACTCACTACAAAGTCCACAATAAATCCTGTCAAACAACAATAAATCCATCATCGGAGCCATCAAACCACCCTGAAAAAATCTCAAGGCAAGTCAAAGCCCACAAACTGCCACAAAATCACCAACCATGTCAAACCCACCAACCACCCGAGACCATTGGCCACACCGGAGCCATCTGTGCATACCGGAGCCATCAATGCATGCTGGAGCCATCTCAGATCCTTAAAGCCATGCCAGAGCCACCGGAGCCATCCCAAAGTTTTGATGTAACTCTAGAGCCATCTGCTCACACAAAAACCTACACCCACAAACAGGGAGTTCGATTCAATTAATACAATTGTTAACCATCTCACATCGCATATCACTTGCATATTCCCACAAAATTTGTTCACTATCTAATGCATCTTCACACCCGCTAGGCAGCTATTGCGCTACTAGTGCGGTCACTTTTTCATTTTACACCCGCCAGACAGCTATTGCGCTACTGGTGCGGTCACTTTTTCATTTTACACCCGCCAGACAGCTATTGCGCTACTGGTGCGGTCACTTTTTCATTTTACAACCGCCAGGCAGCTATTGCGCTACTGGTGCGGTCGCATTTTCATTTTACACCCGCCAGGCAGCTATTGCGCTACTGGTGCGGTCGCTTTTTCGCTTTACACCCGCTAGGCAGCTATTGCGCTACTAGTGCGGTCGCTTTTTCGTTTTACACCCGCTAGGCAGCTATTGCGCTACTAGTGCGGTCACTTTTTCATTTTACACCCGCCAGACAGCTATTGCGCTACTGGTGCGGTCACTTTTTCATTTTACAACCGCCAGGCAGCTATTGCGCTACTGGTGCGGTCGCATTTTCGTTTTACACCCGCCAGACAGCTATTGCGCTACTGGTGCGGTCACTTTTTCATTTTACACCCGCCAGACAGCTATTGCGCTACTGGTGCGGTCACTTTTTCATTTTACAACCGCCAGGCAGCTATTGCGCTACTGGTGCGGTCGCATTTTCGTTTTACACCCGCCAGACAGCTATTGCGCTACTGGTGCGGTCACTTTTTCATTTTACACCCGCCAGACAGCTATTGCGCTACTGGTGCGGTCACTTTTTCATTTTACAACCGCCAGGCAGCTATTGCGCTACTGGTGCGGTCGCATCTTCGTTTTACACCCGCCAGACAGCTATTGCGCTACTGGTGCGGTCGCATTTTCATTTTACACCCGCCAGGCAGCTATTGCGCTATTGGTGCGGTCGCTTTTTCGCTTTACACCCGCTAGGCAGCTATTGCGCTACTAGTGCGGTCGCTTTTTCGTTTTACACCCGCTAGGCAGCTATTGCGCTACTAGTGCGGTCACTTTTTCATTTTACACCCGCCAGACAGCTATTGCGCTACTAGTGCGGTCGTATTTTCATTTTACACCCGCCAGGCAGCTATTGCGCTACTGGTGCGGTCGCTTTTTCGCTTTACACCCGCTAGACAGCTATTGCGCTACTAGTGCGGTCGCTTTTTCGCTTTACACCCGCTAGGCAGCTATTGCGCTACTGGTGCGGTCACTTTTTTGTTTTACACCCGCTAGGCAGCTATTGCGCTACTAGTGCGGTCGCCTTACACCCGCCAGACAGCTATTGCGCTACTGGTGCGGTCATATTTTCGTTTTACACCCGCTAGGCAGCTATTACACTACTAGTATGGTACTGAATTTGCATTCTAGGCTCGTCGTAAGTCCTAGAACTGGATGTCAAGAGGTCCAGTTGAGGCTCGTCATAAGCCCTCATGCACCAAACCAAACAATTGTTTATGTTCAAAATTCGTTTAGCAAATCCAACCATTGTGTTTAGGGCTTGTCCCTCCCCCATCAAAACCTTTGTATTTTAGACCATTTGTAAATATTTTTGCAGTCAATCTCTACGTCATGGGTCGATCATGCACCCCTATCCTCTTGCAATTGTAGTTGCATCCCATGAGCCGATGGTGAGAATATTTGGCGCTCTTTCATCCTTGATCCAATTCTGCAAGTCTTTTTTTGCAGAATTGAATCAAGGGGAGCCATCTGTAGACACCAAAAATTCTCACCCCATAAAGCAAAATTCAAACAAATAAAGGAAATAAGAGCGTCGTCGCCTTTCTTTTTCAAAGCATATTTACGTGTTTGCCAAAATTAAACCACCTTTTTAAGACAAACATTTCAAATCAATTTCTTAAAGCGTCCGTTTTCAAATCCGGCCATTTTCGTTATTTACTTATTTTACCATTTTTTTTATTTATTTATTAGCTCACTTCATTTCATTACTTGTGTATTTTATCTCACTTCATTTCGTTGATACACTTTCGCTTGTATTCTCTCTAATAGTACTTGATTTTATCATTATCATTTTTAGGATCACTTTCATCATTTTATGTACATTTTTACTATTATATCCTATACCGGCATACTTCGTTTTGTCGCTAATTTGATCAAACTCCCTCTCGCCTCATTTTAGTTCGTTACTTCTTTTACCTTATTTACAGTTGTTCGTACATATCTGATCTAATTTCCATTTTTGGGCATTCCCGTGTGTTTTCATCATACTACTACTACTTCATTATTTCATGTACTCTTTATTATATATTTTTATTTTGTTTTATTTTTTATTTTTTGCATTTTTATTATCTACATTCCTTTATTTCATGACTCTCATTAAAATAACAATTCATTTTACTAGATCAAATTCTTTCGTTTTACTGTCTATTTTCGTTAAAAACGACATCGATTTTAGGGGTTTCTTTCAGTTCGAAAAACGTCCTAGTATTAAGTCTCACGTTTACATACTGATTTCAGTTGTAGCATAACCGGTTAGGATAGAAAGCAGGAACACCAGAGGTTATAGGTTCGAGTCTAGGGAGAGGTCAAACCCGTTCTATTTTTTTTGTAGGAAGCGGCCAAATGAGGCCTTGCTCCCACCTGGACCCAAACGTAGCCCATGTCTTAAATCTGGGTCTATTTCTTGTCTTAATGCTCCAAATAAGGCCCTTTTGTTAGCCAGCCCATTAAAAACAAAGCAAAACCCTAGATATGTTTATAAAATGACACTAAAAAAACCCTACTGTAGCGATCTTTTAAGGGTCAGCCGACCGGATCCCATTTTTTTCTCTGTAGCAAAAGCATTCATGTCCTTCCTCGATTTGAAATCCCAAGACTCCAAGAACAAAATACCCAGAACGAAGAACACCATGTCTCCAGGATTTCTCTTCACCAAACCCAGCACCATCTCTCAGCAAACCGCCACCACTCTCACCCTTCTCCTCCTCCCTCGATCAATCTTCTTCAACTAGAACAAATACCTTAACCAAAGCCTCAATGGTTCTCTATTTTTGATCTATCATCTTCTCGGTTTTATCCCCGCCTTCATCCTTCTCGAAACAAAAATAGTGCCTCTGTTCTTTGAACCATCACCAAAATAAATCGCCCCCATCAGAGGGTCATCTATCTTCAGTCTGGTCCTCATTGTTACTGGCATTTGATTGTAACAAGCGTAAGTTGATCCGTTGATACTACCCACTATGTGATTATTTATGCACCATCTTTATCAAAGATTCTCTTCTGCTAACGTCTGTGGGTTCGCTGGTATGAATGTGTAATCCAAAGAGGAGCTATGTTATTCCCAGAAACTGATAGTCAACAATCTTGGTCTGTAAGAGTGAAGTTGGGATTCCATTCTATTTTATTCTTGTCGCAGTTATCGGTTAAACCCCAGACAGCAACTCACGCCGTTCTTCTGTTTCTTGTATTTCGATCTTCATTCCTTTTGTTTTGCAGGAAATCCTCACTCTCCTTTTACCGGTACTCAATCCTAAACTCTAGTCCCTCTCTGTTTATTGACTTGTGTGCAGACACGGTGTATAGTTGTTGTGTGATGTCGATTATTCATTGCGCTATGTTGCTTCTATTCATGGTAAAATAGAAGATGATTGATAAGTGCAAAACATATAGACTTTTTAAGGTTTAATCACCTTATTAATTGCAGTATTTTTAGTAATGTTTATCACTTATCTTGGGTTTTTCCTATATTTATGTTGTTATATTAACTGATGTATTATATGTGCTAAAATGTAGGAAAATGACAAACAAAGACATAAGGATTAAAGGAACTCACGTGCATGTCACGCATGCATATTTTAACCGCCTCTGTACCGCTTGATAAGAGGCGGACGAGACATAGAGAGGCGACCGCCTACAAGGAGGCGGACAACACAGAGGCGACCGCCCCTTATTGGGCGGACGTGATAGAGAGAAAAGTGTACCGCTTGATAAACAGGCGGACAAGATAGAGGAGACCACCACTTATCTAGCGGACACGTGTAAATGGGCTTATCTTCTTCGGCGACTCTGCAACTTGATTCCGTCATATCCATTAAGCAGACGGCGCCTACCAGAAAACACTCACGCGTATGTAACACCCCAACCGTTAATCTCGTCATTACCTCTTACACCGTTACTAATTACTCCTACTCACGCAGCGGAACTCTAATTACAACGAGGGGTGAAACAACGCCGTTAGCCACCCATGTGGCTAACCAGGCCTTTCTTACTTACCGTAACGGTCTGATGAACTGGAACAACCGAGTACTTCATACAACACAATACTCAGTTCCTTTCCTTACTATACCGAGTCTACAATATACGGATGCCGATAACATACTCGGACTTACTCTTCATTCAAATGCATTAGTAATTACTATCTAACTACCCATGCTTCATAGCAGTCCCCGTCCTACTCTCTCGAACGGTGGTCAGCTTCAAGTACCTGCACACTAAAAACGTTCCCCCTAGGGGGTCAGCTTACGCTGAATATGAAATTCGCATATACCGCGTGCTAACCGCGGTACGCCGACTACTTTGGGTCGGATATACATGGAGTTCATTTTAATCAAACAACATGCATCATGAATACAATATATATGTATATTACACAAGGAATCTACATCCAATCAGGGAGCACAATTCCTAACTAACATAACAAGGTTGTTAGTTGTATATGTTTACTCTTAGGCCATGAGGGTTATACCTCACTATGCCTTGTTTACTTATTCAGTACCTCTCCCGCTCTCTCGGGTTACTTATTCGATTACACGCCCATTCTCTTGGGCTACTCGTATTATACTCACCCACACTCTCGGGTTACTTATTCTCATTAGCTCACCCACACTCTTGGGTTATTTATGTTCATTATCTTACCCACACTCTTGGGTTATTCATACTCAAGCTCTTGTAGATTCTCGAGACTCTACAGGTCTCCTACGTCACGCTTGTTACTCTTAATACATGCTTAAGCCAAAACTCACGGCTCTCGAGCATAGTCTTACTTCCCCGGTTTCGACCCTACTCTGGGTCTAGCATGGTGGGAAGGCTCAACTAGCTCCTGGAACTTTCTCTTAGTTCCTATCTCTTTTTACATAGTTCCGACTACTCTCGGACTACTCACTTTCCCATACACTCCTCTCTCGGAGTTATAATAATTTAATGTATATTAGTCTAGAAGCATCACTCTTGACGTTTCTAATGACTTTGGGAACTTTACTTAAATTCGGGTAATCTTAGGTTTAAGGGTTACCCTCACAATCATACACTTATACATTCGGATATTTTCTTATACCGGGTAAGGTCCTCATATAGGAGGTCGACCATGTCTCAAGGGAGTTACATAGTCCCTTAGGTCTCCTTTACCTCACTTATAAGTTCACATTATTGGACTAACTTCAATCCTCTCCATGGAGGTCATTTATCTCTCCACTCATATTTATTTCGTGGATTGTTTCAATAAGGTTCTCTAACCGTTATCGGGTATTTACTCAACCCGTACTTCTCCTCACATTTTAGGGAGTTCATATGTTTGTGTTATCGTTATACTTTAATCGATACTTGTGTGTGTTTGCTATCACATTGTTCATGTGACTACCCGATCTACGGGTTCTAGTCAATCACTACACTCTATGAGTCGGTCTATGCACTATGTTAGGACCACACGGCGTACAAGTATGTTAGTTCATACAACATACAATAAGGCATATATAATCAACTATTGGGATTATTTTCATGCTTTAATCTTGATTAAGCCGGCACACAAACACAAAATCAAGTAACTCGGTTAGCATACGGGCCTGAGAAAATCATAACCTTTCACCGGGGTTTATTTTTACCGTGTCATCTCACCATGCTCGGGTCACGCACGATTCTCTGATAATGTTTCAAACATTATTATTAATACTAAGCTCATACGGTACATTATTAAATGCTACTCCCGTACTTATCCCGTTATCCGTTATCTCGGTTTTTACTTTTGTTAATTGAGTTCTCACTTCTCATCACTTCTAACACTTTCTTACACTTCCTAGGGCCTTTATACGTCACCAACAAGGCCTTAACATCTTAACATCATTAACACTTAAACCCCCATCATTACAACCTTTAAATGCTCTCGTATGTTTCTGGGGGTGGTCCGGGACTTGGTCCATACCCTAAGTCCCGACCAATCACAAAGCTAACTCTCGGCCAAAAATAATGCATGGTCCGGGACCTTGTACCTAGGCCAAGTCCCGGACCAATATGGGTGTTGTACTCTCGGCCTAAAATCGTATGTGGTCCGGGACTTGGGCATGGAGTTAGGTCCCAGACCAAACAGCAAACACTCTCGGGGGTAATTTTAGGGGTGGTCCGGGACTTGGTCCTGGACCTAAGTCCCGGACCCTGCTACAGATTTTACAGAATTGACATTTCCTAACTCTGTTACAGGTTATCTCTCTTAGCCCATTGATTAACCTATCTTCACCAACTAAAATCCACATGTTTTAGCATCTAATTACCCTTCTTAATTACCTTAAACCATGCACCAAATACACTCACCATCTAACTAATTTTACTTAGATTCTTACACTTACAAAGCTAGTTTTCTCACTTGATTTCTCTCAGATTGTAACAGATTTTGGTTTTTCTTTAGGCCATTCAAACCTCTCCTACTGATGTCTAGCCAACACTCAAATGACATTATTCTGCTCCTTGCCACATTTCTTCTTAGTCAGGTTCTCAAAACATAACCCACTCATCTTAAAACCTCTTAACAACCCATTTCTTCCTATAATAAAAACACTCAAGTCCATAATCTCCTAACAATTTTGACAGCACTTGGCTACTTCTTAGCATATTCACCACACTAAACAGCCACCAAAATCAGTTTTCCATCCCTATTATTACAACATTAAACACCTTACAGCAACACATTAATTTCCCCTCTGTTATCACACATTACAGTTCAGTTCTAAGTTTGTTTGCATCCCCAAACAGCATTAAAACTTCCTCATTCAGAACCAATATTGTAGTACAAGACTACACTAGTTCATGGTTTTATTTACATTCAAAATCGGTTTACAGAGAACAGAAAACAACCCAAGGTAAGTTTCATTACCTTGCTAATTTTTCTTTCTTTCCTGATTTCTTTCTCTTCCACGTTCTCTTGTTCCCTCTTTCTCCTCTTGTTTTTCACACCAAAGGAATATGGATTGCTAGCTACAACCATATTCCCATCGCACATAACAACAAATCAATTCAATTTTTTCCCCACATAACCTAATACTTTAAGGAGTTAGTTTCATGTTTAGCCTTGGTATTACCTTAGAAGGTCCAAAAGGAGTGCTTTGGCAATCAATTGGAAGAGTTTCCAACACCCCACAAGAGCAAGGTGAAATCGGCTGAAATGGGAAATTTTCAACGTGAGGGAAGATTTCCCAAATTACAGAAAACAAGCTTGAAATGGCCAAAACTCTTACTTATTATTACCTTAAGACCTTAAGGAGGTGGAGGAGAGTTAAAATCAGCTCTTAAAGCTTCAAAAGCTCCAACATCCATGGAAGTGAAGGTGGAGGAATCAAGATTTTGAGGGGTGGAAAACGTAGCCCTCGCCGATACGAATCCAACGGTAGTATTTTTGTGGGATTCGGTGAAGAAATGAGAAGGTTAGAGGAGGAAGAAGGTGAGGGTGAGGTGCTGTTGGTGTGTCGCGATTTACAGAGGAAGGAGAAGTTGCAAGGCTCTGGGACTAATCGTGAATGAAGAAGGAGAAATGAGAGGTAAGTACTTTACTTTACTTTTTAGCTTTATACTATTTGCTTTCTTATTTTATTTGTCTTTTTATTTCTAAATAGCTAGCAAGCTATTAATGTGTGTGTACACACTAATTAAAAACCGGCCCACATTAATTAATAGCCTGGGTCGTTTTTCGACTTTTCGAATATACGCATCTCGTCTCCCGGTTTCGTCACTATTCACTCACCGGGCCCGTTTTTTCGGAATTTTCTCGTTTAATTAATTTTAATGGTTATTAAGCTTTCCATTAATACTTATTTATAGTTATTTAATCAACTATAATTTTTACGGGTCCGTTTGACCACTTAAAGTCACGTTTTCGGGTTTTCTCGAAAAACGTGCTTAAAACTCCGTTAGCATTTTTAATCCATTATTTGGACCGTTCCTCGGGAATTATTCCCACATAATAATTAGGCGTAATTAAGCCTTAGGAATCCATCTCGGACCCTAACGAGATCATATTTTCCCTTTATTCATTTAATACGCGTTTTAGCGTTTTTTCGCTTTTCAAGCGTTTCTCTCTTCTTTTGGTTTTATTCTTTTACCAAACTCTCTAGGCACAATTAGGCCCTTAATAATCTTATTAGAGTAATTAAATCACCATTTTTAGATCCGGGGTATTAAACGTATGTTCCTGTCCCCTGTAATAAATGAAGCAATCAGTGAGGCTGCAATCAACGAGCTCAATCAATTGATTGAAGCTGCTGCTCTGCTTCTTCTTCCTCTATAAATACAACACTCGTCGCACCTTCTCCAGTGTCCTTCCAGAGGTTCCGTCCGTGGTTCCTCTGGAGTTCCAATTCACACATCATTCCATCTTCGTACCACTTCACCTTACTCACGTTCATTCCATTTCTAATCTCCCGCTTCTCCATTTGTCTTCTTTTCATCTCATTAATCTCACCTCTAGTCTCACGTATTTAAATAGCAGATCTCTATTTAATATGTTAGGCTGGTTACGCTTATCTGCGAATAATTATTATGTATCTGTATTAATTATGCAATATGTTTTACTGGTTTTAATTTTAATAAAGTTTGTTTCGGTTAAAGGTTTTCTCGCCATCTTTTTAATAACCTCATGAATTTATTAAAATGCTTTACTAAGTCTGTTTTTGATTTCATCGGTTGGAAACAGATGGGTTGATTAAGCCGTAAAACTGGGGGAAACTTATTTTCATCGTTTAAGTTAGTACTCAGTTGCAATGTAATCCCTCAACACTCCTCTGCCGTTCGCAGGCTTTTGCTTGAGTTTTCATCGGACCTTGCATTACAGGTGAACGAGTTCTTATGAGTTTTCATCGGACCTTAAGAAAATAACAGGAATCTTGCCAAACAGTTATAATTAAACCAGTAGACCTAGCATGAAAGAGCAGATATTATGTTAATGTGAACCAGAGTCCCGTTAGGTTTATTTGCTTACTTAGTTAATTTTATTAACTGTTTTTATTTATATGTAACAAGTCAATTAATCCCCCCTCTTTGTGACACGCTTAGGTACTATAATATGTATATTAGTCCCGTGGTTCGATATCCGGTCGCTTACATTTTCACTATACTACTGCGACCGGGATTTGTTTGCAGCCCGACGTTATTTTGAGTTTTAATTTCTTTTCTTTATTTTACACCTTAACCACTCACGATATAACGTCTGCAAAATGGCGCCGTTGCCGGGGACTAGATTTATTCTAGTTCCTAAGCCCGGATTATTCACCTGTTAATTATAAATATTTTGTTCTCTTATTTCTGTTAATATTATTGTTAATATTAATTATCTTCTATATTTTGTTAATATTAATTATCTAATAATCTGTTAATATTAATTGGACCCTGATTTGGACATATGACTTTGGACACCTGACTTTGGCCATCTAACTTCGGACTTCTAACTTTGACATCTAACTTCTAACTTATATTATGTCATTTAATTTCCATTGCTCTAACATTTAATTTCCATTGTCCCTAACATTTAATTTCCTGTGTATACTAACTACTAACTTATAATTTCTGTCATTTAATTTCCTGTCATTTCTTTCCATTGTCTCTAACTACTAACGTTAATTATCCTGTCAACTAATTAAATTAACTTCTAATTTTATGTCATTTTTATTACTAACCTATACTTAGATTTTGTCTGTTACGAATGAAAAAAAAAATCGAACAAGGTCTTGTCCGCCAGATATCATGCGGACACCCACAAGGCCTTGTCCGCCACTTACCACGCGGACTCCACACAAGACCGCCTCGCGGACGTCTCCACTCTTGTCCGCACTTAACTAGCGGACGGCACACAGCTTACCGCCTGATAACTAGCGGACGGACTTCGCAAATAAAAAAAAAAGAGCTTCAAACGATGCGTTTCTTCACATCTGTTCTTCTTCAAATTAGAGAGCTCGAACCGGTACAGAGGAGAACGAACAAGCCGCGCAACTCCCCTCCTCTTCAATTCAACACAACTTCCTCAATTCTCCACCAAATTACGCAAGGTTAGTACCGAAATCTTTGTTTTTCAATTCTTAACGTTTCTATAGTTTCAAATCCACAAATAATGAACTACACTAGGAGAAATTAAGGACTGAACTTTCGAACCCTAGGTCGACCCGTTCGAAATTCGAGCTTATATGCGATTTTTGTCTCAGATTCTTCTATAAATCATATATATACATACACAAGCTTAAAACTACACTGATTATACTTAAATTTGTTTTTGGATGAATTTCAAATTTAGGTATATGTAGATACGAGACTTGCTATGTTAAAATAGCATTCTCCAATTGTATTATGCCTTGTTTTATTAAACGAATGAATTTTGATTATAGGTTGTTATATGTGGATTTATGCTGATAACGGTATTAAATTACCTTGTGTTTGACTGAATTAATTGTGGAGAATCGTAATTTTTAGGGGAGGTTCTGTCGATTTTTCGAAGAATTTATGTTGTATAATTATTCTGTTTATATTTCATATTATTTGTTCTTCTTGTTTTCTATTTTTGTTAATATTACTAAAATGTTTATGTCAAATATTAATGCTTTGTTAATATATTAATTTTATGTTGTTTTTAATATAATATTATGTTGCTATTAATATTAGTTTTAGTGCTTTTTGTTATTAATATTTGTTAACTCTTAATGTTTTTATTTTATGTAGTACTTTATTATGTTGTTTACTAACATTTTGTAGACTTATACTGTTTAAACTTATCAAACTTCTGGAAGGTAACAGTTCGGTTTGCTTCATGTTTTATTTATGTAGTACTTATTATTTTGCTTAAAGTTATTTATGCCTAATTATTTATGTTTATCATATTTTATTTTCTTTTTGGTGCCACTTGAGTTCTGCTGGCTATATATATGATTTTCTTTTCAGAACAAATTCTATGTCAAATATATAGCTGAACTCACCTTTGGAAAGCAACCTCAGTTGCTTTGGCATTTCAATATCTTCGGTTGAACACTTGCGCGAACTCAAGTGTGAGGAACGTCTCACCCCTGCCAAAGCTCTAAGTGTGAGGGAAGGAGGACCTTCCTCAATCTACGATACAAGGGGAGTTTTCAATTCTTCCTTTTACATTAATGTTCAACCCGTATTTATTTAATCCTTTATGAGTCTGTCATAATTTGAAAGGTCATTTTCTTGATTTTAATTCTGAACAATGAGGACATTGCTCCTCTTAAGTGTGAGGAAGGAGAGACCTTTCCCTGAAATTATGACAGTAGTTCGTTAATGCCACACTCACTTATGCTACTTCTAAACTGCCTAAATTAAAAAAAAAATTGATAAAAATGAGATAAAATAATTGTAGAAGTGTCTGAAATTATGTCAAGTGACAACTGAAAGATGGTTTTATTTAAAGGAGTTTGTATAAAATTATTTTCCATCAAAACATTCTATTTTCACTCAAAATATGATAGATCTGCTGATTGTAAAAACCAATTTAGTTTAGCTTGGGATTATGGAAATATGTGGAAAGTCAAGGAAAGAAAAGGATAAAGAAAAGGTACTCCACTGTTTATGAATTTTTCTTACCAAAAACAGGTCTCGTTTATCCGGTTATTAAGTTCTTTGGGGTGCTTTACACCTATCTACCTAAGGTCTCGTGATCTGGGATAGAAGACCCAACACCGCTACAAGGATAGAGAGAAAAGTTTGGGGTACAGAAAAATAATGCAATTTTAAAAATTTTTGTGTGTTTTGTATATACAATATTTGCACATTCAGAAAAAAAAAGAATGTAAATAATAAATTGCAATTTATATTTATGAACATGAGTACGTGGTGTTGTGAATGAAAGGTATGCGGGAAAAAGGCATTACTTCACACCCCTTGTCATCCCGGGTTAGAGAATGAAATTGGTTGAAAATCCTAGGTTAATCTAACTTGTTTCTGCAGTCTAGTTTTTTCTATGCTTTTTATTAAATTGTTCTTCTTCACTGTTTATAAAAACCTATTCTAAGAGAGCAGAATTATTCTTTCAATTGTCACTTTGTCTAAATTCCCTTCTACACTTATTTAATCTTGTTTTATTATTTTGGCTTAGAGATAATATATCCTTATTTGCTTGAGGACAAGCAAAAGTCAAGTGTGAGGAATGATGCAATTTGTAGTGTTCGGTTTACGGGCTTGATCATCAATGGCTTTTGAAAAAGGAACATGGCTAAGTCAACTTTGCTTAGCACTCGAAGCTTCTGGCTGAAAAGAATTAGGGAGTAGAACCTGAACATGAAAACCTTGATTTATGTATCGTTGTAATGTACATATCGTTCAATTTGTTCAAGATATTTTCTAGAGCTTTAGTTGTAAAAAGAGGGGTGTTTGAGATGTACATTTGTGATATTCGTTCTAATTGCTTAATCGGATGTTAAATGTTGGATTATTAATCTGTTGAAGCATGAATTTAAATGTCGCAGTCCTTTTGGTTTCAAATAGCCGTGCTCATCGTCATGCCTTTAATTAGTTTTTTTCCTCTTCAAATCATTTCTGCAAAGTGGCTTCGATAGTTGATCCGGCAGTAGCGTTGGCCTTTGCTTAGCAACCAATATACGTTCCAGATTCAAAGTTAGCATTGAACTAAGTCGCCACCCATGGTTAACAAATGTATATGCCGAGATTTTTGATTTATCCGTTCATGTTATACCTATGGTCGTTTATCTTTGTTTTATCTCATGATTACTTTCTCATGTTATAGAATAGCTTGGCAATTGTTGGACCTAGTCCAATATAGAGGCCCAATACCTAGGAAGCCCTAGTTAGCTCATAGGTCACCCCTTTGTAGAAAAGCCTTAGGTTTGGGGTATCCTCAATGCATACGGGTCCTAGACACGGTCCATGTGAGGAATGCCCGTTTTCCTCAAAACTTTTCAAATCATCCCTTAATGTCGGAATAAAATGCACAATCAACATTCCAAATCTAATAAAAAAATCATCAAATTTCATTTCAAAAATCGGTCAATTTCAAAATCTAAACATCAATTCACTTCAAATGCAAAATAAAGCCCAATTCGAGGCCCATTCCAAAGCCCAATTCGAGGCCCATTCCAAAGCCCAATTCGAGGCCCATTCCAAAGCCCAATTCGAGGCCCATTCCAAAGCCCAATTCAAGGCCCATTACAAAGCCCAATTTGAGACCCATTATAAAGCCCAATTCAACCCAAAAGCCCAACTAAGGCCTAATTCGACCCAATTCAACCCAAAAGCCCAACCAATGCCCAATCCGGCCCAAACCTTAACCAAGGCCCAATCCGGTCCAACTTTGACTCGGTCCAATTATGACCAACCCGAACATTGACTTGGTCCAATTTTGACCAATCCAAACTTTGACTTTGACCCAATTTCGACCCGGTCCAACTTTGACCTTGGCCCGAACTTTGACCTTGACCCGAACATTGACTTGGTCCAATTTTGACCAATCCAAACTTTGACTTTGACCCAACTTTGACCCGGTCCAACCTTGACTGACCCTACTTTGACCAACCCAACTTCGACTCGGTCCAACTTGACCTGACCTGTTCTCCAACCCCAACTTGAATTCAACTCCAATTCAATCTCAATTTCAATTCAATTCCAATTCAAATCAAAATTCATTCAACTCCAATTCAATCTCAATTTCAATTCAATTCAAATAAAATTCATTCAACTCCAATTCAACATCGATTTCAATTCAGTTTCAATTCCATTCCAAATTCCCCTACACTTTAAATGCCTCACAGACCCGAGTGTCTCACAGGCTTTGTCATCCCAATGATTCGAATGTCTCACAGACCTGAGCGTCTCACAGACCCGAGCGTCTCACAGACCCAAGCGTCTCACAGATTTCGACATCTCAAGGCTTCAAACGTCTCACAGACCCGAGCGTCTCACAGGCTAGCATCCCAAACCCGAAACTTCTCAAAACTCCGAACCCTTCTGAATCTCAAACACCTCAAATATCTTCAAACTCCACAAACATCAAAATCTCCAAAAAAACCAAAAATCCTGAACTACGTAAGGTCTGATCTCAACAAGGAGTTGAGTACGTAGGCAGCCCATCTAGGGTGCGACCCCATTCCAAACAAAAAAACCCTTTTCCCTCTCTAAGGTGGCTCTTATATCTCTCAAACACTCAAACCTTCTTCGGCTCCCACAAAGTTCAAACCATCAGACTTCAAGCTTTGTCTATTCACTCAACCTTGGACTTTTCCCAAATCTTCATTCTATACTCTTTCGAATTCCCCAATTCCCTCTTCTAGGCGCTAGCTTGGCAGAAAAGCTCACCTCATCCACTCTCTCTCTCTTCTCATCCTAATCCTATCCTTGGCTTTTAAATGAATCTCTCTAAAAAGGTTTTGAAAGAAGGTAATCCCGACAATTGGAGACCGAGGTTTCCTCGGGCACCAATCCAAGGTTGTGGTCGTTGCCACTTCTAAGGGGTGTAACCCAGTGCGAACCCACAGAATCTTTGGTATGATCAGATAAGTCCAATCCAAACCACAGAGTCAATTAATGGTTCTTAGAACCCTTCTCCTCTCTTCCTAGTTCCTTAGGTCAAACTAGGTGGCGACTCTAGTCAATTCCGCCTTATAGATGCATAAGTCCGCGTGGAGCCCATCGAGAGCGGGTGTAGTGCTCACTAGCATTCCCCTTACGCTTTCTGGGAAAGACGGACGATTTAATAGGTATTTGAGGGATGCTAGATAACGTGTTTTCACCCTCCACAGAATGGCAGTTTCTAGGATCTAGGTTTTTTAGGCAGACCATATAGACCCCCTCATACCGAAAAAAAACCCTCCACAGAATGGCGACTCTGCTGGGGAAAACTTGAGTAAGTTTTTCTCATAAACTTGGTCAAGGAAGACTGAACTCCATCCAAAATTTTCAGGATTCCCCAACTTCTTTCAAAACCTCCAAGAGATTCATTCTAAAGCCGCTAGGACTACTCTACTCCACACTTAGAGTGTGCACTGAGAGGATAGTTAGAATGAGAGTTCAGAGTTCGAGATTGGCCTAAAGTGTCATATGTGTGCTTTACCATTTGCTTGCTTCACTTTTGTGTGTTTATTGTTGTGTGTTTACTGTCTTATGTTTACTGCTCTTCATGCATGACATAATATTTATTGCTTATTTATTGCTTTTGTAAATGGGGCCTTCCTAGAAGGAGTCAACCCATTATTGCATCGGGTAGCATAGGACATGCATTCCTCTGTGTCACCCGATTTGTCCACGAGTCACGGGATCCCAACCAGTCCACGGTTGATTCCCCATGAGTTGGGTCCTTCCTAGAAGGAGTTAACCCACGAGGTAATACGGTCCAAGACCAACGCCTTGAAGCTCATGATCCAAAAATATCCTCCATTACCCGAGTCTAAGCCAGCATATAGTGAGCCATGAGCCTTCAGTGTCCAGCTGCCTTATCCGGTGTCTAAGATGGGCTTATGGGTAGTCACCCCCTTGTATGTCGTCTGTCTGACCACCCTTTGCCTTACCCTGAAGATTGCATGGGCTCAGTTCTCCATGATTCCTCTGCACCACGGGTGTCTTTAAAGCCCAATGTCGCGCTACAAATTCATAGCGGATCCCGTATTTACGGATACCCATACATGACATAGCGTAGTCAGCGAATAATTTGGACTTTAGGCACACCTTATCGTGCAGACGAGGGGAGACCTGTTCCCATGCAGTACTTCCCCAAGTTTCCCAAAAGTGGGTATGTTGTGATAATCCCGGCCTTGGCTCGTGTGACTGTATCACTTCGGATATCCTGACCTTTCGAACTTAAGCACTCCGGACTTTCTTGATGACGTGCCTCACAAGGCATAACAGAGATAAATCCCGAGAGATGAACAGTGAAGGGACGACGGTCCCCCGGTGGTATGAAAGCATTGATTGACCTGGAAGGTGATTATCCCAATCATTCACACTCAGCTGCACATAAAATCAGCCACCATTTATTTTTCACTTACATCTATGTGTGACCACGTTTCAAAAATGAGCAAAAATCAGAAAATGAATCATGTCAAACACTCTAATGAAATATCTTCAAAGTCACCCTAGAATGATTTCAAAAAAATAAGGATTTTTAAAATGTTATTTCCAAAACAATTTTCAAAACGATTTCAATCAAAGTCTTCCAAAAAATAAACTTTGTCAAACAGTGCAAAGAACAGATTTCAAAAATCTACTGTTTACAAATGTTTTTCAAACATCACTTCTCACAAATGCTATTTCAAAAAAACTATTTTCAAAAACAGATTTCAAAAGTCTACTTGTTACAAACGAATTTCAAAAAAAATTTTTCACAGATTTTACTTCGAAAACAGTTTTCAAAGTCAGTTTTCTCAAATGTATTTCAAAATAAATGATTTAGTCCCCATGTTGTGACCCGCTATTTTTGAAGTTCGACCCACCTTCAAGAGCAACGGTCATTACTGTGGAGCGTACTACTCATTTTGTGTTTTCACAAAAGTGGTGGATTTTCACGATGATTTGGTGCTCGATCATTCACCTTTCCTTTCTCAAAAAGCCCCTCATTTTCCTCGTCGGAGCAGGTGAAGCGCATGAAGATCAACAACTGCAGTCTGAACCAAAATCAGAGGAGCACCAACCCGAGTTGGGCAATGTGAAGACTAGCAACGGCCGTTCGAGTTCTAAATTGCTCAAAGCCAGAAGAACACCAACCTGTATTGTTGGATAGTAGTGCCACTTTGTTGTCGAATCCCGAAGACGAGCGTGCAACCAACCTTGAGCCCAAAGACGAGCGAATGACCAATCAAGAGCCCGCACATGAACAAACAGTCAGTCAAAAGCTCGAAGACGAAGTAGAAGAATTCGGGAGAAGTTTTTAAGCTCAAACTCCCCCTTTAATGACTTTTAGGCTGACGTTGTATAGGTTTTCCCCTATGATTCTTTTCTCTCTTGTCATTTCTAAATAGACTACATGTATAGGTCAATGCTTCCCTCTGAGTTTTCTTTAGATCATAATGTGTATAGGGTTCCCTACTCCCTATTTTATCTGTGAATGACCGAGCGTCAAAATTCATATTGAGAAAATCCACCACTTCGAAAACACACATTTTCAAAATTGTTTTCCAAAAACTTGGTTTCTTTTTGGAATACACGTTTTGTTTAAAGAAAAGAACAAACAACATGACCCTTCACGTTTTATTTATCGTTCTTAAAACTTTGCTTCATAGGGTTAAATCTGCAGTATCTGTGGATACATCCCCTCAAAATGAGATGAATTGATACTTATCATACACTCGCATCCATGACATTCATACAACATGAATTTCCCAATGTTTTCAAAATAAATAGAAGTTGTTTTTTGCATCAACAATCATTCACACTCATCACACAACAATTTTTGTTTAACAAAGCATACTGACATTACCTCTCCCCCTGCACTCTAATCCTTGTGTGTGCAGGTCTTCGCGACAATCAGTAACTAGAAAGAAAGAAGACTAGTCCGCTTGAAGTAACGACATACAAGATGGAGCGAGCACCCCGAAATGATCAAGCGGTCAAAGGCCAAATTGTCCACGAGGGACTACCCATGACCTTCCTGATGACTTGAAGAAAAACTTGAGGATAGAAGAATGTGTCCAAATAAGAATAACTAGGGACTCGTCAAGGTCGGATAGCAGTTACAAGGAGACCCCAACTTACTCGGCATACGATGCCTATGAGTTTCAAGCAATGGACCCTCATGCTCTCCCTGTCCAAGTTCGAACAGCACCAAGCATGCCTTCTTCACCTATGTACAGTTCCACTCTGAGAACCCCAACCGCCACCAGAGGAACTTGGCAACCACGAATAGTCGGTGATAAGGGAAAGACCCAAGCCCCATCTTCCCCCATGGTGCATTCCGGCCTAAACTTCCCCTTGCCCACACACAAACATGTCCTTCCTCGGCAAGCACATCCTCATTCGTCAAAGTCTAGCCGACATTTTCATCCGGGAACAACCATGCCCTTTCAATCTCTTGAAACCAACCACCCTGAAATAGCTTTCACTTCAATCCAAAACCCTAATCTCAGAGCAACTCCAATGAAAGAATTGGTGCAAGAACTGAAGGCGTAACTAGAACTGGCCCAACGTTTTAAGTCAGCAGGTTGGGAACCAACTAACCCATACCCTAATGCTCATCTACAAAAAGGCATGAGCTTGCCTGAGATGGAGAAGTATGAGGGAATTGGAGACCCGAGACATCATATCGACAAATATGACAAACTCATGAACCTTCATGGCCTTTCCGACGAGTTGAAAGCTGCATGCTTTAGATTCTATCTGCAAGGACCTGCTTACTCCTGGATCATGAGCATAGATCTAAACGAAAAGTCAAGCCAAGGCCTGTACTTAGAGTTCCTCTCTCAATACGGTGACAACTTTCATCATGAAGTTACGCGTAGAGATTTAGAGATCACACGCCAGAGTTCTGACGAACCTGTGAGGGAATTCATAGAACGCTGGAGGGTGAAGGCCGGACAAATGAATAATCGACCTACTGAGGAAGAGCAAGTTCAAATGGTGATTTCTGGGCTGAAAGAGACTGTACCGACATCGGTTGAAATATCTAGGGATATGTGACTTCAAACGACTGATGGCAGTTGTGGTTGCCTGGGAAGATGCAGAAGCCAAAGATCCAAAGCCAAGAAATACTTCCAACCCGGACAGGACTCTCAAAGACAGAATTTGAGTCTAGGAATGTCACTTGGTGAAGCCTGGAGAATTTTAACCAAGGGAGGTTACCTAGCACCTTACAACACCAGTTCGAGGGTGAAGAAGCTTGGGCCTCACCCACATGAATATTGTGACTATCATCAGATTCGTGGGCACGCCACCGACGAGTGCACCACACTCAGAAACGCAATCCAAGAGCTGATAGACAGAGGAGATGCCTCTCCTTTAGAGCTAAGACGCCCGTCCTAGGCCACGAAGGCACACTTTCCTGAAGCATCACTGACCTAAGCATGGCCATGTGCTAATCCGTGGTGATAGTGACAAAAAGCATTTGAGTCATGTATTTATTCTAACTGTAATGAAGTGTATGAAGGGTTGCATCCCATCCCTCCCCCCTTTCTATTCGACCTATCCAGGAATCACAGGAAGAACAAGACAGTTTTATCATGTGACTGGTGCAATATAGGAATTACCACTCCTTAAGCGGTCAAGGTTCGATTTACAGCTAAAACATGTGGGATCACGTTTCTTCCGGGACCCACTCAGCAACTGACCGCCTAAAGAACCATTGGTGGTGAGATGAACTTCATGGATCCTCAACTGAAACCGACTCAAGCGAGATTAGGTGTAATCTTACCGTTCATGCATTGCATAAAAAAAAACAAAACAAAAAAACAAAACAAAACACATTCAAACTTAGTGTTTTAATCACAATAAATTGCATTGTAGATATGGTAATTCCATATTATCACAATAAATTGCATTGTAGATAGTTGCACTTGCATTATCTCGTATCGAAATGACATCTTCGGGAAAATCATGAGAGATTGATTGAACAGAGTGCATGAACCACTTAACTCTCGACCCGTCAATGAGTACAAGGGTCCAATCAAAATCAGCACCACAAACCAAGCGAGTAGTGTGCGAAGAGCGGTATTTTTCTTTGAATTTCAAATGAATGTTTTGGACAATCCACTAAGCGATGAGGGAAGATAGAGCGAGTCCACAGAGGTAAAACCACGAGCGACTTGTGCTTTCTTTCAGCACATGGAGAGGCACAATTCATAGCGAGATCAATGACGATAAATAGGATACGAACTGTGATTCATGCAAAGATCCGAGAATTAGTAAGAAAACAATCGTTGACTAATGAGGATGACGAGGCACTTAGGAATAAAAATCCCCACAAAACCAAAAAGCTTTGACTGCCAAGTACATAACCCCTTAGTGAGCCCCGCTGAGCCTTTCATGAAAAACTCTTTCTTGAGAAACTCCACAATACGCCACCCCCACATATACTTGTCTGCCCTTGCAATAGAGGATCTCAAAAGAGCCGGAGCCATGGCCACTCCCCACCATCTTTCACACAATAGCAAATGAGAATTTTTAAAGAAATCATTGAGTCAATGCAACTCCAAAGTCAAAAACAAAAAAAGAACACCAAAAATGTTCAAGAAGATCAGCGAGTCAATGCAACTCCAAAGCTGAAAGCTAAAATACAAAGCATAGAACGTTTGAGAAAATCGATGAGCCAAATGCAATTTCACAAAAGAAAAATGAGAAGAAAGTTCAAATCGTACGCCAGAAGAGGCAAGAAGGAGAAATCCAAATCCAAAGGACCAATGACGTCCAACAGAACCGATAAGGGGTTATCGAAACCCGTCTAATCATTTCACCCATGGCAAAGGCGAAACATGTCCTCTATTGTACAAAAGCTCCACAATTCCTAAACAAATCCTCCAGTCCTATGCAACATACATCATACCCTTCAGCCCCGTTACAACCCAATAAAGACCTTTGACTCATAAGTTAATGAGCGTTAACTGAAAGTACCGGATCTGAAACATGAATCATAAGCTTTGTACTTGTTATCAACATGTCCCATCATACCAAAGGGGACCGTGAGCGAATGAGTGTGACCTAATCTCACAAGGTCTAGAGTGCGAGTGACTCTTCGATTAAACTACCAAATCATAATCAGCCTACCTCATTGTAGGTGAGGAATTTGTGAGGAACGGAAAGTTCAAAACCTCGAAAAGAAATTCTCAGGAAAATACTGCTCTGAGCATCGAGAGTATCATCACACCGCTTTGCACACATAGCCAAACTCACGAGAGATTGACCTGCATCCCTCTGTGAGAGGAAAGTAATTCATGTATTTGAGTTTAATAATCACTCAAGATCGACCTGAAGATGTCTTATATTCGTAAACCTCATACTAATATAGATAGGACCGTACCCTCTCCCAAAAAAAATTGCATATACATTTTGCATCTCGTTTAGCACTCAATGTCTACATTTTACATAATCATTTCATCATCAACATCCGACTTATAAGAACTCTGCCTAGTCTCGCTGAAAGTCGACTTCAATTGCAGTTGTTGAAACGTAACTTTTGATCAAAAGATGTTATATCGAACCATCTTGGAGCCGTCCTGGGCTATCTTCGAGCTATATCGAACCAAATGGGAGCCATCCGAAGCCAGATGAAGAAAATCCCGAAGTTATTCATTGTCATACTCGAGCCTCGCCGGCGCCACTCCCAAAGCCAAGTTGGAGCCATACGGGGCCATCCTCAAACATTGAAACCATCCCTAGGGCTACACAAGAGCCATTTCCTCACCAAAGCCTTGCCTACAGAATATCGAACTACGTATGGTCTGATCTCAATACGGAATTGAGTACGTAGGCAGCCCGTTCAGGGTGCGACCACATCAAAGGCAAAAACCTCCCTTTTTCCCTCGTTGTCATCAAAGGGAACCGGCTAAAGCAACATCATGCTCAACCAGCACAAGGTCATCCGGAGCCATCCATCGAAATCCTGGACCATGATGGGAACTCCCAACAAAGTCATGCAACTGTGTTTCATCATTCATTGGTGAAAAATCATTCACTCACTACAAAGTCCACAATAAATCCTGTCAAACAACAATAAATCCATCATCGGAGCCATCAAACCACCCTGAAAAAATCTCAAGGCAAGTCAAAGCCCACAAACTGCCACAAAATCACCAACCATGTCAAACCCACCAACCACCCCGAGACCATTGGCCACACCGGAGCCATCTGTGCATACCGGAGCCATCAATGCATGCTGGAGCCATCTCAGATCCTTAAAGCCATGCCAGAGCCACCGGAGCCATCCCAAAGTTTTGATGTAACTCTAGAGCCATCTGCTCACACAAAAACCTACACCCACAAACAGGGAGTTCGATTCAATTAATACAATTGTTAACCATCTCACATCACATATCACTTGCATATTCCCACAAAATTTGTTCACTATCTAATGCATCTTCACACCCGCTAGGCAGCTATTGCGCTACTAGTGCGGTCACTTTTTCATTTTACACCCGCCAGACAGCTATTGCGCTACTGGTGCGGTCACTTTTTCATTTTACACCCGCCAGACAGCTATTGCGCTACTGGTGCGGTCACTTTTTCATTTTACAACCGCCAGGCAGCTATTGCGCTACTGGTGCGGTCGCATTTTCATTTTACACCCGCCAGCAGCTATTACGCTATGGTGCGGTCACTTTTTCATTTACACCCGCCAGGCAGCTATTGCGCTACTGTGCGGTCGCATTTTCATTTTACACCCGCCAGGCAGCTATTGCGCTACTGGTGCGGTCGCTTTTCGCTTTACACCCGCTAGGCAGCTATTGCGCTACTAGTGCGGTCGCTTTTTCGTTTTACACCCGCTAGGCAGCTATTGCGCTACTAGTGCGGTCACTTTTTCATTTTACACCCGCCAGACAGCTATTGCGCTACTGGTGCGGTCACTTTTTCATTTTACAACCGCCAGGCAGCTATTGCGCTACTGGTGCGGTCGCATTTTCGTTTTACACCCGCCAGACAGCTATTGCGCTACTGGTGCGGTCACTTTTTCATTTTACACCCGCCAGACAGCTATTGCGCTACTGGTGCGGTCACTTTTTCATTTTACAACCGCCAGGCAGCTATTGCGCTACTGGTGCGGTCGCATTTTCGTTTTACACCCGCCAGACAGCTATTGCGCTACTGGTGCGGTCACTTTTTCATTTTACACCCGCCAGACAGCTATTGCGCTACTGGTGCGGTCACTTTTTCATTTTACAACCGCCAGGCAGCTATTGCGCTACTGGTGCGGTCGCATCTTCGTTTTACACCCGCCAGACAGCTATTGCGCTACTGGTGCGGTCGCATTTTCATTTTACACCCGCCAGGCAGCTATTGCGCTATTGGTGCGGTCGCTTTTTCGCTTTACACCCGCTAGGCAGCTATTGCGCTACTAGTGCGGTCGCTTTTTCGTTTTACACCCGCTAGGCAGCTATTGCGCTACTAGTGCGGTCACTTTTTCATTTTACACCCGCCAGACAGCTATTGCGCTACTAGTGCGGTCGTATTTTCATTTTACACCCGCAGGCAGCTATTGCGCTACTGGTGCGGTCGCTTTTTCGCTTTACACCCGCTAGACAGCTATTGCGCTACTAGTGCGGTCGCTTTTTCGCTTTACACCCGCTAGGCAGCTATTGCGCTACTGGTGCGGTCACTTTTTTGTTTTACACCCGCTAGGCAGCTATTGCGCTACTAGTGCGGTCGCCTTACACCCGCCAGACAGCTATTGCGCTACTGGTGCGGTCATATTTTCGTTTTACACCCGCTAGGCAGCTATTACACTACTAGTATGGTACTGAATTTGCATTCTAGGCTCGTCGTAAGTCCTAGAACTGGATGTCAAGAGGTCCAGTTGAGGCTCGTCATAAGCCCTCATGCACCAAACCAAACAATTGTTTATGTTCAAAATTCGTTTAGCAAATCCAACCATTGTGTTTAGGGCTTGTCCCTCCCCCATCAAAACCTTTGTATTTTAGACCATTTGTAAATATTTTTGCAGTCAATCTCTACGTCATGGGTCGATCATGCACCCCTATCCTCTTGCAATTGTAGTTGCATCCCATGAGCCGATGGTGAGAATATTTGGCGCTCTTTCATCCTTGATCCAATTCTGCAAGTCTTTTTTGCAGAATTGAATCAAGGGGAGCCATCTGTAGACACCAAAAATTCTCACCCCATAAAGCAAAATTCAAACAAATAAAGGAAATAAGAGCGTCGTCGCCTTTCTTTTTCAAAGCATATTTACGTGTTTGCCAAAATTAAACCACCTTTTTAAGACAAACATTTCAAATCAATTTCTTAAAGCGTCCGTTTTCAATCCGGCCATTTTCGTTATTTACTTATTTACCATTTTTTTTATTTATTTATTAGCTCACTTCATTTCATTACTTGTGTATTTTATCTCACTTCATTTCGTTGATACACTTTCGCTTGTATTCTCTCTAATAGTACTTGATTTTATCATTATCATTTTTAGGATCACTTTCATCATTTTATGTACATTTTTACTATTATATCCTATACCGGCATACTTCGTTTTGTCGCTAATTTGATCAAACTCCCTCTCGCCTCATTTTAGTTCGTTACTTCTTTTACCTTATTTACAGTTGTTCGTACATATCTGATCTAATTTCCATTTTTGGGCATTCCCGTGTGTTTTCATCATACTACTACTACTTCATTATTTCATGTACTCTTTATTATATATTTTTATTTTTTTTATTTTTTTTTTGCATTTTTATTATCTACATTCCTTTATTTCATGACTCTCATTAAAATAACAATTCATTTTACTAGATCAAATTCTTTCGTTTTACTGTCTATTTTCGTTAAAAACGACATCGATTTTAGGGGTTTCTTTCAGTTCGAAAAACGTCCTAGTATTAAGTCTCACGTTTACATACTGATTTCAGTTGTAGCATAACCGGTTAGGATAGAAAGCAGGAGGAACACCAGAGGTTATAGGTTCGAGTCTAGGGAGAGGTCAAACCCGTTCTATTTTTTTTTTGTAGGAAGCGGCCAAATGAGGCCTTGCTCCCACCTGGACCCAAACGTAGCCCATGTCTTAAATCTGGGTCTATTTCTTGTCTTAATGCTCCAAATAAGGCCCTTTTGTTAGCCAGCCCATTAAAAACCAAAGCAAAACCCTAGATATGTTTATAAAATGACACTAAAAAAACCCTACTGTAGCGATCTTTTAAGGGTCAGCCGACCGGACCCCATTTTTTTCTCTGTAGCAAAAGCATTCCTGTCCTTCCTCGATTTGAAATCCCAAGACTCCAAGAACAAAATACCCAGAACGAAGAACACCATGTCTCCAGGATTTCTCTTCACCAAACCCAGCACCATCTCTCAGCAAACCGCCACCACTCTCCATCTTCTCACAACCTCACACTCCTCCTCTCTCTCATCTCGATCAACTAGAACAAATACCTTAACCAAAGCCTCAATGGTTCTCTATTTTTGATCTTCATCTTCTCGGTTTTATCCCCGCCTTCATCCTTCTCGAACAAAAATAGTGCCTCTGTTCTTTGAACCATCACCAAAATAAATCGCCCCCATCAGAGGGTCATCTATCTTCAGTCTGGTCCTCATTGTTACTGGCATTTGATTGTAACAAGCGTAAGTTGATCCGTTGATACTACCCACTATGTGATTATTTATGCACCATCTTTATCAAAGATTCTCTTCTGCTAACGTCTGTGGGTTCGCTGGTATGAATGTGTAATCCAAAGAGGAGCTATGTTATTCCCAGAAACTGATAGTCAACAATCTTGGTCTGTAAGAGTGAAGTTGGGATTCCATTCTATCTTTTATTCTTGTCGCAGTTATCGGTTAAACCCCAGACAGCAACTCACGCCGTTCTTCTGTTTCTTGTATTTCGATCTTCATTCCTTTTGTTTTGCAGGAAATCCTCACTCTCCTTTTACCGGTACTCAATCCTAAACTCTAGTCCCTCTCTGTTTATTGACTTGTGTGCAGACACGGTGTATAGTTGTTGTGTGATGTCGATTATTCATTGCGCTATGTTGCTTCTATTCATGGTAAAATAGAAGATGATGCAATTTGTAGTGTTCGGTTTACGGGCTTGATCATCAATGGCTTTTGAAAAAGGAACATGGCTAAGTCAACTTTGCTTAGCACTCGAAGCTTCTGGCTGAAAAGAATTAGGGAGTAGAACCTGAACATGAAAACCTTGATTTATGTATCGTTGTAATGTACATATCGTTCAATTTGTTCAAGATATTTTCTAGAGCTTTAGTTGTAAAAAGAGGGGGTGTTTGAGATGTACATTTGTGATATTCGTTCTAATTGCTTAATCGGATGTTAAATGTTGGATTATTAATCTGTTGAAGCATGAATTTAAATGTCGCAGTCCTTTTGGTTTCAAATAGCCGTTCTCATCGTCATGCCTTTAATTAGTTTCTTTCCTCTTCAAATCATTTCTGCAAAGTGGCTTCGATAGTTGATCCGGCAGTAGCGTTGGCCTTTGCTTAGCAACCAATATACGTTCCAGATTCAAAGTTAGCATTGAACTAAGTCGCCACCCATGGTTAACAAATGTATATGCCGAGATTTTTGATTTATCCGTTCATGTTATACCTATGGTCGTTTATCTTTGTTTTATCTCATGATTACTTTCTCATGTTATAGAATAGCTTGGCAATTGTTGGACCTAGTCCAATATAGAGGCCCAATACCTAGGAAGCCCTAGTTAGCTCATAGGTCACCCCTTTGTAGAAAAGCCTTAGGTTTGGGGTATCCTCAATGCATACGGGTCCTAGACACGGTCCATGTGAGGAATGCCCGTTTTCCTCAAAACTTTTCAAATCATCCCTTAATGGCGGAATAAAATGCACAATCAACATTCCAAATCTAATAAAAAAAATCATCAAATTTCATTTCAAAAATCGGTCAATTTCAAAATCTAAACATCAATTCACTTCAAATGCAAAATAAAGCCCAATTCGAGGCCCATTCCAAAGCCCAATTCGAGGCCCATTCCAAAGCCCAATTCGAGGCCCATTCCAAGCCCAATTCGAGGCCCATTCCAAAGCCCAATTCGAGGCCCATTCCAAAGCCCAATTCGAGGCCCATTCTAAAGCCCAATTCAAGGCCCATTACAAAGCCCAATTTGAGACCCATTACAAAGCCCAATTCAACCCAAAAGCCCAACTAAGGCCTAATTCGACCCAATTCAAACCAAAAGCCCAACCAATGCCCAATCCGGCCCAAACCTTAACCAAGGCCCAATCCGGTCCAACTTTGACTCGGTCCAATTATGACCAACCCGAACATTGACTTGGTCCAATTTTGACCAATCCAAACTTTGACTTTGACCCAACTTCGACCCGGTCCAACTTTGACCTTGGCCCGAACTTTGACCTTGACCCGAACATTGACTTGGTCCAATTTTGACCAATCCAAACTTTGACTTTGACCCAACTTTGACCCGGTCCAACCTTGACCGACCCTACTTTGACCAACCCAACTTCGACTCGGTCCAACTTGACCTGACCTGTTCTCCAACCCCAACTTGAATTCAACTCCAATTCAATCTCAATTTCAATTCAATTCCAATTCAAATCAAAATTCATTCAACTCCAATTCAATCTCAATTTCAATTCAATTCCAATTCAAATCAAAATTCATTCAACTCCATTCAACATCGATTTCAATTCAGTTTCAATTCATTCCAAATTCCCCTACACTTTAAATGCCTCACAGACCCGAGTGTCTCACAGGCTTTGTCATCCCAATGGTTCGAATGTCTCACAGACCTGAGCGTCTCACAGACCCGAGTGTCTCACAGACCCAAGCGTCTCACAGATTTCGACATCTCAAGGCTTCAAACGTCTCACAGACCCGAGCGTCTCACAGGCTAGCATCCCAAACCCGAAACTTCTCAAAACTCCGAACCCTTCTGAATCTCAAACACCTCAAATATCTTCAAACTCCACAAACATCAAAATCTCCAAAAAAACCAAAAATCCTGAACTACGTAAGGTCTGATCTCAACAAGGAGTTGAGTACGTAGGCAGCCCATCTAGGGTGCGACCCCATTCCAAACAAAAAACCCTTTTCCCTCTCTAAGGTGGCTCTTATATCTCTCAAACACTCAAACCTTCTTCGGCTCCCACAAAGTTCAAACCATCAGACTTCAAGCTTTGTCTATTCACTCAACCTTGGACTTTTCCCAAATCTTCATTCTATACTCTTTCGAATCCCCAATTCCCTCTTCTAGGCGCTAGCTTGGCAGAAAAGCTCACCTCATCCACTCTCTCTCTCTTCTCATCCTAATCCTATCCTTGGCTTTTAAATGAATCTCTCTAAAAAGGTTTTGAAAGAAGGTAATCCCGACAATTGGAGACCGAGGTTTCCTCGGGCACCAATCCAAGGTTGTGGTCGTTGCCACTTCTAAGGGGTGTAACCCAGTGCGAACCCACACAGAATCTTTGGTATGATCAGATAAGTCCAATCCAAACCACAGAGTCAATTAATGGTTTTTAGAACCCTTCTCTCTTCCTAGTTCCTTAGGTCAAACTAGGTGGCGACTCTAGTCAATTCCGCCTTATAGATGCATAAGTCCGCGTGGAGCCCATCGAGAGCGGGTGTAGTGCTCACTAGCATTCCCCTTACGCTTTCTGGGAAAGACGGACGATTTAATAGGTATTTGAGGGATGCTAGATAACGTGTTTTCACCCTCCACAGAATGGCAGTTTCTAGGATCTAGGTTTTTAGGCAGACCATATAGACCCCCTCATACCGAAAAAATCACCCTCCACAGTTAGTACGTTCCTTAGGTTGGAAACGTTATAACCGTATACCGTTCTCGTGTGTTACCCTAACACTGGTTAGCTAGCAGTTAGTACGCATTTCGAGGTTACCGGTATTGGTACACACACGCCACAATAACACAACGACTGTAAACTCATTTCATGGTTTAATCTTATAAAGTCGTAAACACACAGAAAAACAACAACACACAAGCCGGTGTAAACCGGTAGGCAACAGACTGCAAGAAAACCATACCTTGGTCCCTGCTGAGTACGAGTCCCGCCAAACGTAGTTCCTAAACATGATTAATAATGTCGGTTAATTAACTTATCTAACTCCCGGTTACTAAGCATTCTACATGATTATATGACATGTTTTATTGCTTAAACTTACCCTTGATTACCTTCATTATACCCCCTAGGGTTATCTACTTAAGCCTCACTTTGATTGTTTTTTATAAGTTTTGGGTCGACCCGACCGACCTTACCCAAAGGTCGGTCCATTCCAGTAACTTACGTGGTTGAAAAACTCACACTACGACCGACCTTGGTAAGTTCGGTCCCAAGGTCGGTCCATTCCAGAAACATTTTACCGTCAGAAAATTCTACTCCGACCGACCTTGCAAGTTTGGTCCACAAGGTCGGTCCATTCCAGAGACCTATTCCGTATACACAATTTAAGCCCGACCGACCTTGCAAGTCCGGTCCCCAAAGTCGGTCCATTCCAGAAAATTTTCAGGCTGGGTAAATGCAGACGTTATAATCTGAGTGGTTTAAGTGGTGTAATTAAAATTAAAGAAAAGAAATTAAAACCCAAAATAAACGTCGGGCTGCAAACAAATCCCGGTCGCAGTAGTATAGAGAAATGTAAGCGACCGGATATCGAACCACGGGACTAATGTACATATTAAAGTACCTAAGCGTGTCACAAGAGGGGGATTAATTGACTTGTTAAATATAAATAAAACAGTTAATAAAATTAACTAAGTAAGCAATAAACTAAACGGGACTCTGGTTCACATTAATATTATCTGCTCTTTCATGCTAGGTCTACTGGTTTAATTATAATTGTTTGGCAAGATTCCTGATATTTTCTTAAGGTCCGATGAAAACTCATAAGAACTCGTTCACCTGTAATGCAAGGTCCGATGAAAACTCAAGCAAAAGCCTGCGAACGGCAGAGGAGTGTTGAGGGATTACATTTGCAACTGAGTACTAACTTAAACGATGAAAATAAGTTTCCCCCAGTTTTACGGCTTAATCACCCATCTGTCTCCAACCGATGAAATCAAAAACAGACTTAGTAAAGCATTTTAATAATTCATGAGGTTTATTAAAAGATGGCGAGAAACCTTTAACCGTAACAAACTTTATCAAATTAAAACCAGTAAAACATATTGCATAATTAATACAGAAACATAATAATTATTCCTAGAGTATACGTAACTAGCCTAACATATTAAATAGATAGACAGAGACAAGAGTAATAGAAATCATCCGTAATCACTCCGGCTCACTCTGCTATTTTGTATACGTAGGCTAGAGGTGGATTTGGTGGACTGTAAAATAAATAAAATGGAGAAGGCGGAAGGAGAGAAATGAGATGGTGTGTGAATTGGAACTCCAGAGGAACCACGGAAGGAGCCTCCGGAAGGACACCGAAGAAGGTAAGCTGAGCGTTGTATTTATAGAGGAAGAAGAATGAGCAGAGGAAGAAGAATCAGCAGAGGAGCAGCTCATTGATTGAGCTCGTTGATTGAAGCTTCACTGATTGCAGGGGACAGGAACAACGCGTGAGTAATTTCAGGTAGGCGCCGTCTGAATCAAGTTGCAGAGCGAGTCGGCGAAGAAGATAACTCGTTTCAGATCTGTATTTTTAGTCACGTCCGCCTCCTCAAATGAGGCGGTTGCATGGCGGTATGAATTGTGTCCGCCTAACCCATGTATCCCTCTCTTGTCCGCCTCCTTGTCCTCTTGTTTATGGGGCGGTTGTAATGAGTTTGTCCGCCCCCTAATGAGGCGGTTGCCTCTATCTTCTTCATTTCTAGTGTCGTCCGCCCCCTAATGAGGCGGTTGCATGCAAATCACGCTGCATGTCCTTCTCCACGTGACCTTCTTTAATCCTTATAAACATATATATGTTTTAGGTATTTTTCCTACAATTTAACACATAAAATACATCAGTTAATATAACAACATATTTATAGGAAAAACCCTAGATAAGTGAGAAACATTACTAAAAATGCTACAAATAATAGGGTGATAAACCCCTAATAAGTCTATATGTTTTGCACTTATCAAACTTCCTCACACTTGACTTTTGCTTGTCCTCAAGCAAATAAGGAATATAATTACCTCTAAGCCAAAATAATAAAACAATTAAATAAGTGTAGAAGGGAATTTAGACAAAGTGACAATTGAAAGAATAATTCTGCTCTTAGAAGTAGGTTTTTATAAACAGTGAAGAAGAACAATTTAATAAAAGCATAGAAAAACTAGACTGCAGAAAACAAGTTAGATTAACCTGGGATTTCCAACCAATTCATTCACTAACCCGGGATGACAAGGGGTGTGAAGTAATGCCTTATTCCGCAATACCTTTCAATACCACGTACTCATGTTTATAAATATAAATTGCAATTTATTATATACATTTTTTTGAATGTGCAAATTGCATAAACAAAGCACATATTATTTTTATATAATATTTTTTTTTGAATTGCATTATTTTTCTGTACCCCAGACTTTTCTCTCTATCCTTGTAGCGGTGTTGGGTCTTCTATCCCAGATCACGAGACCTTAGGTAGATAGGTGTTAAAGCACCTCAAAGAACTTAATAACCGGATAGACGAGGCATGTTTTTGGCTAGAAAAATTCATAAACAGCGGAGTACCTTGTCTTTATCCTTTTCTTTCCTTGACTTTCCACATATTTCCACAATCCCAAGCTAAACTAAATTGGTTTTTACAATCAGCAGATCTATCATATTTTGAGTAAAAATAGAGTATTTTGAAGGAAATAATTTTATACAAACTCCTTTAAAATAAAACTACCTTTCAGTTGTCACTTGACATATTTCAGACACTTCTACAATTATTTTATCTCATTTTTATCAATTTTTTTAAAATTTAGGCAGTTTAGAGTAGCAAAAAGTGAGTGTGGCATTATCGAACTACTGTCATAATTTCAGGGAAAGGTCTCTCCTTCCTCACACTTAAGAGGAGCAATGTCCTCATTGTTCAGAATTAAAATCAAGAAAATGACCTTTCAAATTATGACAGACTCATAAAGGATTAAATAAATACGGGTTGAACATTAATAAAATAAAGGAAGAACTGAAACTCCCCTTGTATCGTAGATTGAGGAAGGTATCCTTCCTCACACTTAGAGCTTTGGTAGGGGTGAGACGTTCCTCACACTTATTCGCGCAAGTGTTCAACCAAGGTATCGAATTCCTAGAGCAACTGAGGTTGCTCCCATAGGCGAGTTCAGCTATATGTTCGAATATTTATTCTGAAAAGAAAATCATATATAGCCAGCAGAACTCAAGTGGCACCAAAAGAAAATAAAAATATGATAAACATAAATAATTAGGCATAAATAACTTTAAGCAAAAATAATACAGTATTACATAAAATAAAAACATGAAGCAAACCGAACTGTTACCTTCCAGAAGTTTGATAAGGTTTAAACAGTATAAGTCTACAAATGTTAGTACACAACATAATAAAGTACTACATAAAATAAAAACATTAAGAGTTAACAATATTAATAAACAAAAAGCACATAAAAACTAATATTAATAGCAACATAAATATTAATATTAAAACAACATAAAAATTAATATTATTAACAAAGCATTAATATTTGACATAAACATTTTAGTAATATTAACAAAAATAGAAAACAAGAAGAACAAATAATATGAAATATAAACAGAATAATTATACAACATAAACTCTGTCGAAAAATCGACAGAACCTCCCCTAAAAATCTACGATTCTTCACAATTAATTCAGTCAAACGCAAGGTAATTTAATACCGTTATCAGCCTAAATCCACATATAACAACCTATAATCATAAATTCATTTGTTTAATAAAACAAGGCATAATACAATTGGAGTGCTATTTTAACATAGCAAGTCTCGTATCTACATATACCTAAATTTGAAATTCATCCAAAACGACAAATTTAAGTATATTCAGTGTAGATTTAACCTTGTGTATGTATTTATGATTTATAGAAGAAGAATCTGAGACAAAAATCGCATATTAAGCTCGAATTTTCGAACGGGTCGACCTAGGGTTCGAAAGTTCAGTCCTTAATTTCTCCTAGTGTAGTTCATTATTTACAGATTTGAAGCTATAGAAACGTAGAGAATTGAAAAACGAAGATTTCGGTACTAACCTTGTATGATTTGGTGAAGAAACGAGGAAGATTGAGCAAACTGAGGGGGAGGGCGATTCGCGGTGTTCTTCGTTCTTCGCTGCTGTTCCGGTTTGAGCTCTCAAAATGGGGAAGAACAAATGTAATTCGAAACGCGGCGTTTGCACTTTTTTTCAGTATAGAGGGACGTCCGCCTGGACGTCCGCTCGGTTTTCAGGCGGACAAGGGCCACGGTATTCAGTTGCGTCTGCGTGGACGACCGCGTCGAAATGGGGCGGACGTGGCTTAGATGACCGCCTGGAGACGGGGCGGTTGTCCAGCGGACAGCCCCCTGTTTCGTTTTTTTTTATTTAATGTAACAATAAGAATAAGAAATAAACAGATTAAACATTAGTACACAAAAATTAATAATTAGTAGTTAGATTACATAAATTATAAGTTAGTGGTTAATTACATAGAATTAAATGTTAAGGACAATGGAAATAATGTTAGAGACAATGGAATATTAATGTTAGTATACACAAAATTAAAATGTTAGAAGTTAAAATTAGATGTTAGAAGTTAGATGTCCGAATGTCAGATGTCCAAATGTCCAAATGTCCAAAATCAGGTGCCCAATTAATATTAACAGATTATTAGATAATTAATATTAACAAAATATAGTAGATAATTAATATTAACAACAAACAAAATATTATAGACAAAATATTAACAGAAATAAGAGAACAAAATATTTATAATTAACAGGTGATAATCCGGGGCTTAGGAACTAGAATAAATCTAGTCCCCGGCAACGGCGCCATTTTGCAGAAGTTATAATCTGAGTGGTTTAAGTGTGTAATTAAAATTAAAGAAAGAAATTAAACCCAAATAAACGTCGGCTGCAACAATCCCGTCGCAGTAGTATAAGAAATGTAAGCGACCGGATATCGAACCACGGGAACTAATGTACATATTAAAGTACCTAAGCGTGTCACAGAGGGGGGATTAATTGACTTGTTAAATTAAATAAAACATTAATAAAGAACTAAAAATAACTAAAAATAATAGTACTAGGTCTAGAATTATGTCAAATTCAACTTAAGGTCCGATGAAAACTCAGTATCACGGTCTATCTCATCAGATGTATATTAATCATGCAGAGCTTCATGATAGAAGGGGAGGATTTTAGGATTACAATATTCCAATAAGTACTAACAGCTAATAAAAGAATTAACTGTGTTAAAATAAGTTTACCTCCAACGTAATGCACTTTCTGCTGATAATCATAAATCAAATTAAACAAGACTCGCAGTCACACTGGAGCAATTAATTTCGGTATGCAGACATTAATATTAACTAATGTATAATGGCTAAGATTCGGACGAATAAATTTTTTAAAAAAGTCAGATTCTATTATCAAAAAGAAGTATCGATACAACTAAGATACTATAACTGTTCACCTGTAATGCAGGTCCGATGAAAACTCAAGCAAAAGCCTGCGAACGGCAGAGGAGTGTTGAGGGATTACATTTGCAACTGAGTACTAACTTAAACGATGAAAATAAGTTTCCCCCAGTTTTACGGCTTAATCAACCATCTGTCTCCAACCGATGAAATCAAAAACAGACTTAGTAAAGCATTTTAATAAATTCATGAGGTTTATTAAAAAGATGGCGAGAAAACCTTAACCGTAACAAACTTTATCAAATTAAAACCAGTAAAACATATTGCATAATTAATACAGAAACATAATAATTATTCCTAGAGTATACGTAAACTAGCCTAACATATTAAATAGATAGACAGAGACAAGAGTAATAGAAATCATCCGTAATCACTCCGGCTCACTCTGCTATTGTATACGTAGGCTAGAGGTGGATTTGGTGGACTGTAAAATAAATAAAATGGAGAAGGCGGAAGGAGAGAAATGAGATGGTGTGTGAATTGGAACTCCAGAGGAACCACGGAAGGAGCCTCCGGAAGGACACCGAAGAAGGTAAGCTGAGCGTTGTATTTATAGAGGAAGAAGAATGAGCAGAGGAAGAAGAATCAGCAGAGGAGCAGCTCATTGATTGAGCTCGTTGATTGAAGCTTCACTGATTGCAGGGGACAGGAACAACGCATGAGTAATTTCAGGTAGGCGCCGTCTGAATCAAGTTGCAGAGCGAGTCGGCGAAGAAGAAACTCGTTTCAGATCTGTATTTTTAGTCACGTCCGCCTCCTCAAATGAGGCGGTTGCATGGCGGTATGAATTGTGTCCGCCTAACCCATGTATCCCTCTCTTGTCCGCCTCCTTGTCCTCTTGTTTATGGGGCGGTTGTAATGAGTTTGTCCGCCCCTAATGAGGCAGTTGCCTCTATCTTCTTCATTTCTAGTGTCGTCCGCCCCCTAATGAGGCGGTTGCATGCAAATCACGCTGCATGTCCTTCTCCACGTGACCTTCTTTAATCCTTATAAACATATATATGTTTTAGGTATTTTTCCTACAATTTAACACATAAAATACATCAGTTAATATAACAACATATTTATAGGAAAAACCCTAGATAAGTGAGAAACATTACTAAAAATGCTACAAATAATAGGGTGATAAAACCCTAATAAGTCTATATGTTTTGCACTTATCAGTAAACTGGGCTCGACCGACCTTGCAGGTCCGATCCCCAAGGTTGGTCTGTTCCAGACCCTTGTTTTAAAATGCATATTTGACTCCAAACTTCACCTTGCACATCCTAGTATGTTCTAACCTCATTTGGGCCCTTCAACCACACCTTAGACATCCACTTAACTCCTTAGATCACTCACCAAAACCTTCTTAACCATTTCACAAATTTCTTACAAAATCTCTTACACTATAATGTTTTTTCCTTAGACTTCTAAGTGGTGTTTCTTACCTATGATAGCAACTATCCCAAGATGTTTCCTCATCACCAACAACATCATCTCCCAAACATCTTTCACTATCCAAAATTCCTTTTATACAACTACTTGAATTTTCTCCACAAGTTTATACCTCCTCCTTACAAGACATTATTTTTCTCTTTGTTTACCGGTATTTGCATAAGTCCTAACACAATTTCTCCATGTCTTTGGTGCATCCCAAAACACTCATTTAATTCCTAAACCCTCCAAGATAATGCCTACGTCATTTTTAACACTCAAGAACTCCTTAAATCACTTTCTTTCACTAATAGAACACTTAGTCATTCCTAGTTCATCAAACCTAGTCTAAACACCTTGAACTTCTTGAACATTAACCAAATTTTGACATGGGTTTCACTAGCACATTGTTACACCCAAACACATAGTTTTCACCTTTAAACATCCAAGAACATTTATTCACCCAAGAATGTTCTCCACACAAAACTAAACCTTAAACTACACTACATTACAATATAGTGCATAACTTAAATTGCTTGGCACTTAGGCCCTTAAATAACATGGCTCTTAGGCCCTTAAATTGCATAAACCATAAACACTGAATTTCCACATATATATTGCCTTTGACCTGTAAATACACCCAACATCACATATGTCTTTTAATAATCTCCTTAAGAATAGTTTTCTAGCTCATTTGTCATTGGCTCCTTAGGTAGTTTTAATAAGCAATATAAGCTCCTTTTTCCTAAGACATTAAACTACATTGAGATAGTTCATTTACCTCTTTTCCTTCACAACTTCCACACTTGTTTTTTCCTTGCTCTTGCTTGATTAAAAATTGGCAAGACTTTGATTTCTTGTCAACCTTCTAATCAATATACAAGCAAGGCAATGAGCATTCAAGCTTCATGCTTAAGCTCATTTATAAACCCTAGTTTACATATTGTCTTAAAACATTAAGATGATTGTTTTACCTTGGAATGGAAGAGAGTTTGAATAAGTAGCAAGAGAGGACTCCACCAAACCCTTTGAAGATTAGAATGAAGCTAAAACAAAGCAAAAGAAACACCATGAAGAGTAGTTTTTGGTCAAGACAAAAATGAGAGGAAATGTTGTTTTTCTTGGTTTTTCCTTACCTTGAAGCCAAGGTGATCAACAAGGCATAAAATATAAGCTCAAGCTCCTTCAATGGTGGATCCCCATGGCACCGAAATGGTGGTCTTGAAGATTTGAGAAGACAAGGTTGAAGAGCTTGATGAGACTAGAAGAATGGCGGTCTTAGAATTTGATTTGGTATATGGAGCTAAGAGAAAATGGCAATGGAAGATGGAGTTGGTGTTGTTGCTGTAGCAAAACCGAGAATGGAGAAGGTAGAAGAGAGGTTGGAGACGGTGGGAACAAAGAGAATGAGAAGAAAACTAGCTAGTTTAGATTTAAGTAAAAGTAAATAGTAACTTGCTTTATTACTTTACTTACTTATTTAACTAGCAAGGGGGAATGACTCACCCTTATAAAAACCGGCCCCCTTTAATTACTTAGGGGTGTTTTGGTCTTTGTTGACCAATTAAATCACTTATATTGACTTATGTTATAAACTAGCACAATTTGGTTACTATTCACTAAACAAGACACATAATTGTGAAATTTTTGATTTCCCATTGATTTAGACTTCCTAATGTGATACTAAGTAGTACACATGTTAATTAAGAGTAATGATGGACATTTAGCCATTCAAAACCCATTTACAAGACAATTTTTCAAAATGTGCTTTTTAAGACTCCTTAAAGCACATTTTGTGTTTTAACTTGTTTTCAAGCTTGGTTTTCATTGGTAATTGGTTTAATATGTTCATTAACATGTAAATAAGGTCTTGGTAAGCTTATCAAGTCTTAACCAAGATCATCCCAAGCTTAGAGCATAATTTCGCCCATATTGACTTTAAGGTATTTAATTGTGTTTACTATGGTTTAAATTGTTCACTAATGTTTTCTAAGGCACTTTTTAGCCTTATTATACCATATTTTAGTATTTAAACAGCATATAAATGTTTGGGGTATTTCAGTTATATAGCTTAGTTAAAAGAGTGTTTTTTTACACCTTCTTTCTGTTGGAAAATAGGGCGAGAACTTACCTATTAAAGCTTGAGATTTCAAGGTAAAAGTTCATTTTTTTCATGACTTAAATTTATTCCTATGGTTAGTTCAAAGTTTAGAACATAAACTATATCTTAAATTGTTGTTTAAAACATGTTTAAGAAGCTATGGAAATTATCTCTAAACTTTCATGGCCAAACAAGGCCTTGCCTTGGCTAAATCAAGGTATAAATAACTTAAATCTCAACTTTGATATGTTATATGTTCCTAAGCTATTGCTATTATATTACCGTGAGTGAACTTAGTTAAATGGTCAAAATTTGACCTTATGTTAACTAAGAAATGAGTTAGTAATTTTACTAAGTGATTAAAAACATAATTGTCAAATTACGACATTATGTGGAAAATTTGGTAAATATGGAGAATATATGGGTAAGGCCAAGAGTTTAATGCATTTTGGAGCATTTATGTGTAATTTATTTTATAAGCTAATGTTTGTAATAAGGCCATGTACTTTAGGCCATTTTAATTATGTATTTTAAGGTTTTAATAAGTTTAAGGGTATATTAGGATTTCCGGAAATATATAGGGCTTAAACTATAATTAAATGAAATTTCGGGGCTAAGTATTAAATAGCCGAAAGTTAGATGTTATAAGTAGTTTAAAAAAATTATAAGATTTTATAAAGTTTGGGGTTAAATTGTAATTTTTGGAAAGTGTGGGTAGAAACCTAAATAAGGAAAAATACTGGTCAAGGCAGTGTTAAGGAGGTCAACCTTGACCATATGGTAGGTGTTGACCAAATTAGATAAGTTAAATAATTTATTTATGGTTATATAATAATTTATGTATTTAATTGTAACTTTTTTATAACATTTGGGGTATAATTGAGATTACCAAAACTTAGGGGTGTAAAATGGTATTTTAAACACCCATGACTATTAGGAATTTTTAGGAATTTATTGGGTTGAATTTGGAGTTAAAATAAATTATATATGTATAATATATAGTTATTTATGTCATTGTTACAAATTACATGATATATGGGGTGGAAATGTAAATATACAAGTTAATGGGTTGGAAATTAAATTAGAACAGCCTAAGGGTCTATTCGGCAATTTAGGAATTTTATAACTATAGGTTATATTTTATAAGGTTTTAAAATGTTATAATATATGATATATATATATAAATAATATTATATGTGGTCAAATTGTAAATTGGAAAGTTAAGGTAAAGGCTGGAAAATAAATAAGAAAAACATAGGTCTGTTCGGTTATTTTCATATATATAACCTTAGGTTATACTTTTTAAAGTTAAAATGTTATATATATATGGTATATATAAACATAGTATAAATTATGGGGTAAATTAAAGAAAATATAGTGCTGTATCGAAAATATAAGGTGAGGAAAATGAATTTTAGACTATGGTCTACAATGTTATAAATGTGATAACAATTATATGGTATTAATGTGATTTAAATGGAATTAATATAAGTAAGGATAAGGATATTCACATTAAATAATGTGACAAACAATAAATAATAAGATTTATAAACTAAGGAATATATTGACTAAACCTTAGGAGTTGTAATTATAAAACATAAAATGTTACATAATATTAAGATAAGGATCTTAATATAAGTTGTCTAATATAATACAATTAATGGGAATAATCATCTAATATGAGATGATAGAATGTGACATATAATATAAGAGTTTTTAATAAACATGAAACTTACATATATTGATACATATATATAATGCGAGAGTATATATATATATATTATATAATATATATATATATATATATATATATATATATAAGGATGGATATATTATGGTTGGAAACCATATAAAAATAAACGGTGAAGGTTATTACATGAATATAGTTTATGAACTATAAGTTATAAGTTTTGAATTCAAATGTAGTTTATTACAAGATTAATGGATTATATAATACAATATATTATAATGGATGGTGGGATATAATACCATATGATAAATAATGCAAATATGCATGCAACTATAGGTAATATGCCTAAGTTCAAGAATGAACAAAATTAAATGAAAAATAATGGATTAAACTCAACCATCGAAATATGACACACTATGAGTCTAAGTAACAAAGCCGACTGGTTTAGGGAAACCCGTAACAATCAAATGTTGTTGAATCCGGGGATGAACTGTCGGGGTTACAATGTTATTCGGAAATACTGGATCTAGTTAATCATGGAGACTGGCTCATAGTGTTATTACTGTTTAGATCGTACTTCAGACGGAGGCGCCCGACAAGCTTAGTGGTCTACTGCGCATCCTAGGTCTAAGGTGTACGGTATGTAAAGGGGTTTGATCTAGATTATCTTGAGTATTCCCTCGGGTCCAGACATTATTTGATGTGTGATAAGATTTCTATGTGGATGCTTATATGCATGTGTGTGGTTAAGCTGTATATCTGCTTGTTATTTATCGCATTATTAGTATTGTACGCGAATGCCCATTGGGCTAATATGGTTGACTATAGATCGAATTATATAAACATACATATGCGTTCAATGTTTTAAAATGATGTTACTTAATATAATACCCTTAGTATTATAATTATGTAATTAAATAACCTAAGTAAAACACTTAGGTATGAGATACGACAATGTCGGTCTCTAGAGCATGGATCTCGAACATGAATACGACCTAGACTACTTCTAGACATGCGTAAGACTCACTGGGCAGCTAAGTAATAAAATGTATTCTTCATAAAAACTAAAAGTATATCTTAGGAAATGATTAAGACACTTAATCCTATGAGAGAATTGGTATATGATGAGGGGAGGAATCCAGTGTAGTTTACGAACTACCTGGTTGCGCATTTGTGATCACTGAGGGGATACCCGATCGGGTTCCGCTCCAGGAAATTTCCCAACGAGCCCTAATTGGATCATGGTTCAGATGGTACCTACTGTTGGTACACGGCTACGGCCTTTATATGGACGTGTTACAAGGCACAGTGGCAGACCAGGGCCTCCGGACCTCTGGCAACATGAGCACCTTTGTGTGTACGGGAGGACTACTGTCCATTTGTAAGGTTAATTCGCGTTGTCCTAACATGACACCCAACTGGTAAATAAGTAAACATGGTTTGGTTGGATGGGGGCTTGAAGGCCGAATATTAATAAGTATGAAAACTGTTCGCTAAAAGCAATTATGCTCTTTATTGCAATTATTCGATACATTCGTTTATGCAACTATTGTTTGTGAAATGTAATGATTGTATTGGTTGGATGACTATGTGTTTTCGCATGATTGTTACAGTCTTACTTATATCTGTAAACTGGTAAGGCATGTAACCAATCTAATATTAAGATGGTTAATAATGACTAAGTGACCAATAGGGTCTGAATGCAAGCCTAGCATACTCTGCGTTTATCGCTGAGCTTCACAACATTGTGCAGGTTGCTGATCATCGTCGAAGCCGAAGTGCGGGACCGGGGTAGTTAGGGTTTTATTTTATTTACCGCGCATGGAATTCACTTGTATAGTTATGTTGGGCTTCTGATTGTAAGATGGTACTGTTGTATATAATCAAGGATGGGTAGACGCTCACTTGTCTTTGGATATGGTTATGGACTTAGTATGATGTATAGGATTTATCTCGTTATCACTGCGGTTTAGTAGCGTTGTTTATTTGGTTGTTGTATTTAGCATCTGCTTCATTACTCGCATGGGCGAGTAATGGCAGGTGACACCCGAGTAAGAATTAATTAATATTTGTTTGTACTTCCGCTGTAAGACGTTTTTAATTATGCTACGTGAGGGATTATTACGTGATTATCGAGAGGGGTGTTACAATACCCGTCCATGCAAAAATGATGACTCGGAAGCTTATGAGGACTGAAACCCGTCCATGCATAAATGATGACTCAGATGCTTCTAGGGACCGAAATCCATCCATGCAAAAATGATGACTGAATGCTTCTAAGGACCGAAACCTGTCCATGCAAAAATGATGACTCGGATGCTTCTAGGGACCGAACCCCATCCATGCAAAAATGATGTCTTGGATGCTTTTAGGGACCAAAACCTATTCCAAATATAACAAGTTGGTTGTGGAAGATGTCAAACATGGCAGTGATTGAAAACTTGTGCACTGTCCTGAAAATATTAACATGCTCTTTAAAGGAGGTGTGTGGTGTTTGAGGCTTATGACGGGTTTAAGGTAGTCAGGACTTTTGACATGCCTAGAGCTTTCAAGTGGTGGTAATCAGGGCTTATGACGAGCCTGGATTTATGTGGTGGTAGTCAGGGCTTATGACGAGCTTGGGGTAAAGTGGTGGTAGAGGGCTTAGGACGAGCATGGGGTTGAGTGGCGGTAGTCAGGGCTTATGACGAACCTGAGGTTAAGTGGTGGTAGTCAGGGCTTATGGCAAGCCTGGGTAAAGTGATGAATGAGCCCCATATTTTTTAACCTTTATCCAATGTTAATTCAGGTTGATTAGGATCTGACTAGGCCCTGGGTCCACTTATAACCTAAGCTTAATAACTATGTCATAAAACTATAATTACTAAAGCTAGGGTTAGACCACTAGAACCTATTACAAATCGCCACATAATTTTAACCTATGGTAAATTAGGAAAGGATAAAGTTCAGGGCTTGGTATATATCTTTTCCGGGTTCAGATTACTTTCACTACCCTTCTAAGTTATTTTTCTTCCAATTATGTCACTAAGCTTATTATAAAGGCGACTTAACTTAAATTTGCATGCTTCTACATTGTTGTGTTTTCTGACATTTTTTTACTGAAATTCAAAGTTTAAAGTGTTTGTGGCCACGAACCTAATGTTCGTGCCCACGGACCTAATGTTCGTGACCACGGAACCTAATTAAACTAATTATACTGAATGTTCAAAATTCCAAAAGATTAAAATTTCAAAGGGTCAAGGGCCACAAAGAGGATGTTCGTGGGCCCAGATATGCTCTGAAAATCCCTAATTTTGAAAAAAAAAATATGTGTTCTCGCCACTGTTTGGGGGTGTTCAAGGTTACGGACTGGGTGTCCGGGACCCCAGACACAGCGTCCGTTGGTACGGACCGCCCTTGGATGGTGACGTTCGGGTGTTTTTCGGCTATGTTTTTGGCTCAGATTTTATAGTTAGATAGCCTGAAATATTCTAAGCACGTTAGTGATTGAAAGTTCTCAATTTGACTTCAAAATAATGACGAAACTTAGCAAACAAGTTATTAGGCAAAAAGTCAATAAACCCTAATTAAATCGTCGGGAAATTTTGGTTTGGTCTAAAACTTGCACTGAGAATGTATTAAGACCAAGGAGTTAGAAATTTTGAATTTTAACTTGTTATGACCTCGGGAATTGAAAGTTTTTTCCGTCGGGATTCATCAATTATTCCGTTGAAGGTCGATCTGGAGGAATCTAAACCCGAGCTTCTGACTGTGCGATCTGGATGGTGTTCTTCACCTCTAGATGGTATTTTCTAGAGGTTTTGATTGTCAGATCTCTTGTGGGAATTCAAAGACTTCATTTTTTGAAGTTTTTAGGAGTATTTTGGTATGACTTTGGGGCTCGAGAGTGCAAAATCATGTGAATATGACTTGTGGCCATCTTTTCTGACTTATTAGGGTTTGTGAATGTGTTTTGAGTGAGTAGGAAGAATTCCTTATATAGACAACGAATGAGATAAAGAAAGTTCGGTGAAGAATTTAAGTTTAATGAATTGGTTAGGTAACTTCTGGGTGAAATGTGATTATGAAATTGTACCAGCTTGTAAAGGATGATCTTTCTGAATTTTCTAATGAAAAAATATTTTATTTTGATGAAGGAATATTTGTAAAATCAATTTTCCATCAAATCTGTTCAGTAATTAAAAGATAATTATTCAAAAGTCCAAAATCGGTATGCTCTAAATATATTGCTTTATCATATGTAACATTTCATAACATTACAAGTTGTTTTGCACCATTTTTAGAGGAGAGAGACAGTTACAAGATGTCTTGTTTAGTTTTGAGCTTCGGGCTTCAAATAAAATTTATTGGACTTTCGGTCATGGATGGGCCTAATAACCAGAATTTAAGTTTTATTTTAATGGATCGAAGCCTAGTTTTTTAGATTTTAGAAAATGTGAGGCTTTGATTATTAAAAAGTTAGCTTATAATATGTATTAAAAGCTCATTTTTCATAAACAAAAATTCCAAAAAATTAAGAAAAATACCTTTCATGATGATCAAGCTGCCACGGCCGCTCTGAGGTGCGTGAGTTAAGCATTCTAGGATAGAAAATACCGAAGATATCCTTAACAACTCGTGACTCCATGTCTTTGCACCATTTTACCCTTTATTACAGTTGTGTCTAATGGGACTCCTTTTGATGGTCAAAATTTTGGGTATAACAATTTTGTTATGATTATAAAGCATAAATGCGAAGATCTATTAGATGGTTCCACTCAAGAGTCAGGCGCTTCAGGTGATCTATCTGCTCAGGCCACACCCATTAACCCTAACCAGATTTTTTACAAGGTTGTCGAAGGGAAATTAAGAAAGTAGAGGGTCTACGGTGTAGGCGAGGTAGTACCAGAGTATTTCCTTAACTCATTTCACAATACCGGCACTAGATCACATGCTACCGACTACAACTAGAGTACATACGAGTCGATGAAGTCGGACATGGAGCAAGATCTGCTTTAGAAGCTGAGTGACAGGGAGTAGATTCGTACTAAGTGGAAACAATCTGCTATGAGCTATGTAGAAATGAGAATTAGGCTATGATACGAGCACAGATCTCTTAGATGTTTCCCTCTCTGGGTCCATATGGTGCTCATGGCGCTAGCTCTAATATGTTTGGCGGATGGGGTCCGTGTACAGTCCAGTTAGTGGTGGCTCAGATGATCTGAGTGGTGTAGGTGATCAGATAGGGTATCACCTGGGGGATGGACATGGTTGGGAACACGGACATAGATAGATAGAATGCTTGATTGTGTTAGACTTTGATTATACGTTTTGTATCTTTTGTTGATTGTACTAATGTTACGTTTGATTGTATTAGACTTTGCTTAGTAAAAATAGCATTTTACATTCAATATTACAAATAAATCTTTATTTAGAACTATAACAGGTCGATTTAATAAAAATATATCACAGGTCAAAATATATTATAGGAGAAAATATATTAGAAATCAAAATAACAAATATAAAATTTTAAAAATTCATAACAAAATAGCGACAGATTAAAGACGGAAAATTTCATCGCTAATTTGTTAAGTGAAAATTTAAAATTCCATCACCAATTTAGCTGACGGGAAATTTTCGTCTCCAATCCGTCGCTAATTTAATTAATAGCGACGGATCATAATGTCCCTAGTTTGTCGCTAATTGGCGACGGACGACATCGTCTGGCAGAAATTTGGATTAGCAACGAAACATTTAGTGACAGACACATTTTGTCGCTAACCCGTCGTTAAAACCATCAATAAGAAAGCATTTTCAGTTGTGTGAGATTCATACTTACCAATCTTACTGATTCTATTATTCAACCTTTTTCCTTCACCATCGAAGGACACTGTCCCTCGTTCTTCAAGCTCGGGTGAGAGAAACTTCTTCTTATTTCTAGTCATGTGCCTAGAACAACCACTATCAAGGTATCAGTGATTGTCCCCCCCCCCCCCCACTTCAGTTTGCACTCACACGAATTAGAGAGAGTGATTAGGGACCCAATGGTACTTGGGTCCTTCCTCACTAGAGAAATCAGTCCTATGATCATGTTTTTATACACATCTAAGTTCTATCCTTTATCTCTCCAAGTCTTTTCATGCAAATTTTTTACTTCATTCATCTTCTCTCTTAATGAGGTAACCTCTAAATATGTTGTGTTTAAAGCTACAATCAGTTTATCATTGTATTCAGGAGAGTCATTTTTTATTTTAGTCAATTTCTCTTTCAATGTTGCACATTTGTTCTCATATACCCTCTATGTTTGCTTAATACTACAACATTCCTCGGTTAAACCATTAAGAGCTTCTTTCTGGCCAATGATTTTTGACCTTGCCTTTTCAAGCTTATCTTCTAGCCTTCTTATCTTAAACTCATATTCCCTATTTTCTTCCCTCATGGCTATTTCTAACTACTCTAGAATCATATGTGCAAAAGGTCTTAAAACATCTACATCGGATCTATCAACTTTACTTGGACCGAAATATGTTACTTCATGCTCTTTGGCGTTTGAAGTGCTAGGGATGGTCTCACTAACATCTTCTGTCGCCATCAAACATATGTCACCAATGTCATCACATGACTCTCATCAAGGCATATGTTGGCTTTCTCATCGCGGACTCATCTGCACTGTCTTCCTGGTCACTTTCTCTTTATTTCCTTTGTTACCTCATGCTCCCAAGTTTGCTTCCTTTTTCCCTTTTTGGATGAACCTTCTATCAAAATTCCTTCTGATATCCATGATGTCCTTTGGCCTGTCCGGGCAGTCCCTGATGTGGTGGCCTCTCTTCTTGCACCTGCAACACTTGTTCTTGGAAGATTTCCTCTATCACCTCTCTTGTTGTTCTCGAAGTTCAACACTTTCATGAACTACCATTTTGCATATATAATGACCTCATCTTCTCGTTATGACTCGCTCTTTTCAACTTTAAAGGCGATTTCTTTGTTCTTCTCTTTCTTGGATGACTTAGTTTCTTAATGTTGCAACTTCAGCTCAAATGTCATTAATGATCCCAACATGTCTGAGATAGACATCTTCGATAGATCATGAGCTTCTTGCATTGCATTAACTTTGCTTTTAAAGGAAGCTAGAAGAGATTTCAGGAAATTTCACACTTGTTCTTCATTGGTGATGGTCTTCCCAAGAACATGCATCTCATTCGTCAATCTTGTGAGCCTTTTGTCCATTTCTGAGATACTTTCCTTCTCTTCTTTCTTGAATAGCTCCCAGTGAGATAGAAGCAGCTCGACCTTCATCTTCTTTATCTCTGCTGATTCTTCATAGGTCACTAGGAGTGTATCCAGATCTCCTTGGTAGTTGTTAGTGATGTTATCTATGCAAACTGATCCGGTAAAAGAGAAGTAGAGAAGTTTGATAGCTCTACAGTTGAACATGGCTTTCTTGACTTCATCTTCTGTCAATTCATCTATGGTCTTCTAGGAATCATTTCCATGCTTGAACTTGTAGTTGCCTCTTTCTATGACTCGCAATATTCTTGGATCTTCACTCTTCACATGAAACTTGATTTTTTTCTAGAAGGTGTAGTTTGTGTTGTTGAATAAAGGTGGACAGTTTGGGGCAGACCCTTCTTCACATGCCGCTAGGTTGACGTTGGCCATCGATCTTTAACTGCAATAAGATTACCACTTACAGGAGCACTCACTCTGATACCAATTGAAATTAGTAAAGGAATCACAGAAAGCTTCACCTAAAAGAGGGTTGAATGGGTGATAACGGATCCGTTTAGTTTTTGGCACAATAATGGTTGGATATGATAGTTAGCTAATGGAATATTGGAATAGAGAGAAGAAGATCAACTTGTTGGAATTTTCTATTGTATTGATTTGTTTAACTTCCTCACCATAAGACTCCCTCACACACACGCTCTACACAAAAACTCGGGAGATACATCACACACAACACACCCTTGGTTGATGTATACCAGTAAAAACACACTCGACTCTTTCTTCACCCTTAAGATCACCACTAGAATCGCCCACTCTCTAGATCACCGATAAAGACCCCCTTCACTCTCTAGACCATCGCTGGGGACCAGACAGAAAACTTTATGTCTCGGGGAACAGCTCTGTGATCACCTCACTGATGTGTTTTACAGACTCAGGACACTATAACAACCACATATCAACTCACGCATAATAACGACTCTACTAAATTCTCTCAAACTCCAACTTTAAAATTTATTGTCCCATCAGTGCGCAAGTAAGAATGATTGTCTCACTTCGTATTTATTACCTCTACATGTGCCCTAGAATCGAGAATCCAAAATGCTAGAATTAAATCTTCATTTGAGTCTATAAACATCAATGGATGATGAAGATAATCTGATGTAGCTATCCTGGTACCTCGGGATCTCTTGGCTGCCCATTGTTCAAGGTAGAACTCTTGCTATAGATAAATACTCCCGAGACAGAAAGCGACTGCACATGTTGACAGTGACTTAAATCTCACTTTGGTATATATTCCTCATGGAGTGGGAGAATGATTTGATTCAGTCTATCCTCAGGATGTCTTGGGACTCATATCTCCAGGTAGAACTGTTCTTGGAGAGTTATACTCTCAAGGATGAAAGCGACAACACTTTTGAAAGTGACCTGCAATCTTTTTCCTTTATTTATCTGTTTGTTTCCTTAAACATGTTGATAGGTCTGAGCTTTTCAAAGAAGAGCCTAGAATCATCTCATGATTGAAGAAGTCATCTATGGTCCATAACAGTTGAGCTTTTTTAAGTCATACATTACTGAGTTTTTTTGGATGCTTCAAAGAGATGTCTGTCCCACGTCTCAATGATGTCCATCTAACCGCTTAGTGGTGCGTTGTGAACACCCCAAAATTTTTTTGAAAGTTTCTCCATCATTCTAAGTTTCCTACACACTTGATAAAATATTATTAGTCATCAAAGATCATAGTTGTTATCATCAAAACACTTAGGCATTGTACTCCAACACTATCTGATTAAGTTGGCTTCAATTGTTTTAAAATGCGGCATAGGCTGAGTGGGAACAAGTTAGAAAAGTTTTCCCACATAGACAAGATAATATTATGCATTTCAAATATCTATCATCACCAAAGTAGAGGAATTTTTTGAAGTTCTTCTAGAAAGGTTTTGATGATTGCAACTATTATGTTATGTGTCTAATCCTTTTTTGTGAATGCGCAGTTTGACCTATTGGATTCAGGTAAGTCACAATCGTCAAGGACATCAAACTAATGTATCAGGTGACTTAGGATCCGCATGTAAACAAATAAGACTTGGTCATCTCACTTTCGAGACATGGAAGTTAAGACCGACAAATCCCGCGTAGAAGATTTCGGCTTGACAGAGTGATACACCTGTTATTTGTTTCCTTTTTTTTGGACAAGGTTTTCATAATCATAGAAGGAGAAAGGGAAACTTGCACACACACGTCTATGGATATCTCATAATGTTCATTACATACCTTCGTTCTTTTTTAAAAAACGGTTAAGACACTGTTAAAGGAAGCTAGGCAAGTCAAATATACCAAAGAACTGCTCTGGCAAATTAAAAAAATTGTGTGGCCTGCACTTCGAGATATAAAGTTGATTCATGCGTGAAGTCACATCAGATAACAACAATGCCAATTTTTGGTTGCCACTTGAAGAAAGAGAATAATGCATTGAAGTCTTCCAAGTGAGAGAAAAAATTTATTGAGAGCTCATTGAAAGCAATAAAGTGTTCATCCCGAACCTATTAAGCAAAAAAAAATGAAAGGACAATGATCTGGGAAATCAACCTCAATCATCACCAACTTTTGAAAGCATTTTTCAGTTGCATCATTCATTGAGTATTGGAGTCCGCCCTTGACGTAGAGTCATTTTGTAACACCCCTAATCTATAATCCGGATAGTCTAGCGCGGCTAACATCAATAATCGGTCGATTCGCAACGGTAATTAGAAGTTGTTCGTAAAAATAACCAGGGTGTTACCTGTCATTACTCGCCCTTACGAGTAATGTAGTGTTTACCAAATATTCAATCTAACCTACCGCAGTGATGACAGAGATTTAATACAACCGAAGTTTACAATACAACACAATAATCCGAAAAGAACAGTGAGCCGTCTACCTAAGTCAATACCATAAATGTCAGATGAAGTTTAGCAAAAACCTATAGTATTACATGCAGGTATACTGGTAACTATCCCCAAAAGTCCCGCGCTCCGGTACGTCTTCGATCAAATACCTGTAATTTGGTGGCCATAAAGGCTCAGCACAACTGCAGAGTGGATTTATCGTGAGTTATTAGCACTGGTGAAATTGATAAAAGAAAGGAATTAATACTCAAAATATCCGTCGGCTGCAAATTAAAACCCGGTCGCAGTAGTATAGAAGACAGAAGCGGCCGGGGTCAAACCGTGGGACTTATAGCGAGATAAAATAGTTCCTAAGCTTGTCACAAAAGAGGGGAAGTTAATTGACTTGTTTTTGGGAAAATATTAAGCAGATTAGAAAACTGAGTGCAGATGAATTAAATGGAACTCCGGGTTCAGGTTTTATATAATCTGATTAATTATGCTATCTCTACCGGTTTAATATATTAGTTTGGCAAAATTCCTGTTATTATCCTAAGGACTAAGTCATAGACCCTTAAGAACTCGTTTACCAGAAAATGCTCGGTCTAATCAAGGTTCGAGCAATACTATGTAAACGGACGTTAAATTCGAGGAATTATAATTGCATCTGAAAATACTAACCTATTAAATCATAATAAGCTTTCTCCAGATTTACGGCTTAAATAACCTGTCTATTTATCACCTGGTCTGATCAAAATAGACTTAGGAGAGCATTTTAATAAATTCATGTAATTTATTAAAATGGTGAGTGAAAACCTTTAAGCGTAACAACTGTATTTATTTTAACCGGTAGAAATATTGATTACATAATTAAACAAACCATAATTTAAACCTTTGCCCGGAGCGAATCCTCCTTAGCCAGACATATTAACTGGTAATAAGTCAGACAGAGGCTGGACGTAATAACAATACGAGATGCGTGGATGATGAATGGAGAAATTGATGAGGAAGAAGAGTGGGAGCATACGTAGGATTTTTGTAACTGAAATGAGAGATTTTGAGTGTTGAGTTTGGGGTGGAACGTATGTGAGCGTGAGTGTGAGTGATTTTTTGGTTTTTCTCCGTGCCCTCGTACAAGGTTGCAGTAAATGGGTATTTATAGAGGAAAGGAAGAAGAAGAACGACTGCAGTGGAAGAGCATTGAATGCTCATTAATTGCAGGGGACAGATAAGGTGTCGACGGGCGAAGTAGTTGGATATGGCAGAAACAAGTCGACGGGCGAAGTCGACGCGAAGAAGAAACTGGTCGCGCCATTGATTTTATTCACGACCGCTGTCCGCTTCCGCCTGATAACAGGCGGTTGGTTTGTGTGTTGTCCGCCAGTTTATGGGCGGTTGCCCATACTCTTGTCCGCCAGTTTATGGGCGGTTGAAGCCTTACTCTTGTCCGCCACTTTATAGGCGGTTGCAGCCTCCCACGTCCGCCTCTTCATAGGCGGTTGCCTATGTGAGTCGTCCGCCTGAATTGGGGCGGTTGCAAGTCTTGACCGACCTATTTTCCTTCAAACTTTGACCGGCTCTAGATCCTTCGCTTCGACTCCGTTTTTCGAGCCGTTTGCGGCTATGCGTTCGTCTCCTTGTCTACTTCACTCCCGGCTTGGTTTTCCTCATGTTAAACCAATAATTTTGTGAGATAAACAATAAAACATAAACTAGAGGAAAACTAATCGAAGTGGAGAAATGAGCAAGAAAAGTGCTAATATTATATATGAAATACACCTATAAAACATGCTCATTTGGACACTTTTCAACAACCGCTGAGCACGCTACTATATAATCTTCATGAACCCTAAGACTACTCGAGTTAATTAGCCCAATTGATAACATGTTGTACCAATTTCATGTTGTTCCAATTTCAATTATAATAACGATAAAGCAATAATTAAGGCAATCATGATTCCATCCAAGCATTACACAACGTCACAATAAGCAGTCAACAAGCATACACAACGCATAAGAAAACATGATACCAATGTAAGAGTTATTCTCTTCTGAATGATTCTCGTCATGCAGCCTTGAGGCCCTTTTTAACTCGTCATCCAGGACTAAGAGTATCTCTTAAGTATTTTCTTATTATTTTTCTTGGTTAACTTTATTCAATTAAGGAGGGCGTCATGTTAGGACAGCCCGTATAAAAGCTTCCTCTTCTAGAGAAGTCACTCTTGTGCACTGTTAACAGAGACCTGACGGCCGTAGAGACCTGACGGCCGTAGCCATGCACCAATGGTAGTGCCCTCCGACCAACGATCGTATCTGGCTCGTTGGAGTTTCCATGTCGAGAGAACCCTATCCGGTCATTCCCTCTCTTCTGTGATCACCAATACGCAACCATGTAGTCCGTGACTACCCTGGATTTCCTCATCTTTGATTATTTCCACCATGAAATTAGGTCAGTGACCTTTACCTAAGATCTATTTTTAGGTTATGTAGAGTATTGTTCTCTATGTAAGGATCTTTAAGGTCGTTAATGTTCGCCTAGACGTCGCCTAGGCTACTTCCATTCTCAGACATGTATATTATGATTAACATCACTAATCATTTACAATTATCATTTTTATTCTCGTCATCCACAATTCGATCCGAGTTTTACGTATATAATCACCTAAGTCATAATTCGTCACGCACAATAGAATTCATGGAATAGCAGGCAATTAAATTCATAACCATAACATATAGCACACATATCAATCTTGTCATGCATTCACACATTATCCAAACCCAAGGAAGCCCTCAGGAACACTCGGACCATACAATAACGTACCGTACATCGACGTAACGCTAGTGTGACGGATCACGCTTACCCTCTACTCCTTCGAAATTCGAACTCCGTAACTCGGTCTACTGTAACATATATTCTAACATTAGTGTCTATATTTCGACCCTACTTAACTATGCCAAGATAAGTTCTAACCTCTATCCCGTAGTTAACCCTTAGTCGGTTATTCGTTTAACTTGATTTTTCGTTAACCCTCTAGATTTAGGTTTAATCATACGTTACGGTTTACGAGCATGTAATATTCAGTAGTGCAACAATATCTACCACATAGGAATTAGATTCATTAATAACCTATGTATTATCAGGGAGCTTACGTGTATGTATATAATTCGTGCACGTGTTTGCATGGGGTTTAATTCTTTAATTCCATGTTACAGTTTACGTATTCGTTGTCACGTGCATGCATGGGATTCCATATATACCTTACACATGCATTTAATACGGTTCGCTGTTATGCTTCATTTAGCCAAGTTAGGCTCCCAATTTAATTACATAATATTTTGTGTGTTGGTCAACTAAGTTTGGCTTGATTAATTTACCACATCAACGTTTCATTATAGTCGTTATTTATTAATCAACTTATACTACATCTTTCTATAACGCTTATAATAGTTTCTCTAATTTATGGTTCTTCCCACCTTAGCCTTATATGATTCATCCAACATATTACGTCTTTACTTCATATTATAAATTCGCAATATGTGATTTCTAAGGTTTCCTATAATGATTTATTTCATCATTTCATGTGAGGTTCACATTTATTTATTTGTGTCTCCTACTCACAAATCTCTTCTCAAGAATTCATTTTAATATTATACAAAGTGTTCTACACATCATTATGTTCCTCATGATATAAGGTTTCTATCCATACATTATATTATTCAAATTTCCCATTTAATCCCATTATTTTATGTGTTTGTTTATAAGGTATATTTACATCACATTAACCTCCTTATAATATATTCTCTTATACTTTAGTATAATGTCATGTTACACTATTCAAAACCTTATATTATATACTGGCCAAATTCTCAAAATTCCGGTACCAGCCCATGCTACTTTCGGTACTTTTAATTCTTACCCAACTCCTTTTTATTTATTTACAAAACTAACCCACATATTATATTTGTTACATTTTCTAACCTTATTAATTTATAACCTACGATCGATATTCAAACATTATAGTATATGTATATATGTCTCTAATCGTGAACAATACCCCTTTTTGGTTTCAGATTTACTATGGCATCCCATAATTTTCTTTTAATTACATATTATCCCACTTTATATTGTAAACTTACAATTTAATACCTAAACTTTATATTATACATCTTAATCATTCAAATTACCAAATCGACCCTAGTTTTTTCGATAATTTTTTTGTGCAGCCCCTTACCTTCACTAAATTATATCTCTCCACCCTAATTTTTGGTAATTGTAATATATCCCCAATAGTTTATAATACTTACATTTTAACACTTAAACTATATAATATAACACTTAATTTGTTAAATTACCAAAACTACCTTAAAACTTTTCCATTAATTCAAACAGACCCCTAGGGTCCTAATAATCACATTCTAGTCTTGTATTTTCGGTAATTACATTTTAACCCCACATAGTTTCATAAATTCCATTTTTAACTTAATGTTTATTAAATCACCAAATCAATTAATTTAAATTTTCTAACTTTGTCAAACCTCACATGTAGCCAAGGTTGACCACCCAAAATATCCCTTTGACCCTTATTCTTTTTGTTTATGATTTTGCCCCTAATTCTTTTCCTAGTTTTACATTTAACCCCTTAATTTTTATAAATTCATAATTTATGTTTCTAAAATTCCTAAAATAATCCCTCATGGTTTTTACTTACATTTGGTACCCCATATTTTATTAAATTACGGTTTTACCCCGTATATATGTCTTTTGTTTATTTAAATGTTTATAAGGTTTATAATTTACATAAATCATGTTATGACCTTATAATTTCACTAATATTCACCTAAGATGTTCCTAGGTGACTATGTTTACTAACATTTCATTTTAGCACCAGAAGTTTATATAATTTCTTTTTCCACCCCAAAAACTTAATAACTACCATTTAAAGCTCTAAATAATTATAATAACATGGCCTAAACACATGGCCTTAAGCATAATATAAACTTAACTATGAAATGACATAAAATGTCCACAAATAATATCCTAACTCCTCAGTTTGTAACAAATATTTCACTTAGCATAACTTAAGTCATTTTCCTTTCTTTTTAACATATAACCTTGACTTTGGTAAGTCATTAATATTTAGTTTCACTAGTCTAACATTCCACATCAACTTTTACACATGTTTAAGGTTCAAACAGTATACATACATACATATATGCTCTCGGTATTACCCCTTGTTACAACAACATGAACCTTAAAGCATTAAAGTGTGGTTTGAACATGTTTACCTTGTTTTAGTCACCAAGGAGTCCCCCACAGCCCTTGAACTCTCAGCACTATATGTGTATACACCTTGGGTTAGGTTTTTTTTGTCTATGACATTTTTCTTAAGCATGAATAAGTTCTTAGGACTTGTTCAAGGGTATTACCTCTTTACACTTTGGTTTTTCTCCTTGGAAGATTACCCCACTGTTACGGCACTTCATGGAGGAATAATGACCCATTCGGTCACACATAGCCAATGAACAAGAGTTTAATTAGTGACCTCTTAATGTAACTAGTTTAAGGAGGCTTAAAAACATGAATTTTTGAGCTTGAAGAGAAGAGTATCACCTTGTAGATTTTGATGGTTTTTCAGCCTATACTCTCCGGCATCTAGAGGACAAGGAGTTGGACTTAATTTCATGAAAAAAAATCAAGAAGAAGGAATCTTGAAAACCTTGTCGTAGGCCTCGGATTTACCTTGGTTTTGAGGCTCCTTGGTGGCGCTGGGGAGCAGTTCCTTGGCTCAATGATCAGAGCTGGAAATACCCTCCACATGTGCACATAAGGAGGTAGAAGAAGGTGTTAGAGGAAGTCCATTTTCGGACATAATTTAAGGTGGAACAAAGTGATGTTTTAAGAGAATTTCCTTACCTTATCTTACTTGCTCCTTCTACCTTGTTGTTGTAGGTTGCTTTTTAATGGCCCATGCTCATATGTTTTTGGTTTGGATATAAGGAGACGATGAGTGGTGGTTTTTGGTGCAAGAATGAAACTTTTGAGGTAGAAAAGTTTAAAACACCTTGGGGGCCTTAGAGCTTGAGAAGGGCTGAAAATTGAGGATGGAAGAAGATGATGTCGCTGCTACCGATTGGGAAAAGAGATGAGGGGGTCTAATGTCGAGAGCATGGGCAAGAGTGTTCTAGGTGAGGGAGTGAGTATATGTAAGGGTAGTTCTTTTTCTTTACCTTAGGTGAGTAGGTGCATAAGGCTATATTGTACTTGCTTTCATTTATGTCTAATATTTTACTTTTGTTCCTCTTTTCCCAAGCATGTACCGAGAGCATAAGGATGAGTTGGATGGATGTGTCAGCCGTATTGTAAGGAAGGGTGAAGGAATGATGGGTTTTGGTACAAGAATTTCCTTACTTAATGTCTTAACTTGTATTTCCTTAGCTTAGTTATCTAATTAATCTCCTTCTTTTGACTCTTCTTTTTCTTACAAGCAGCAGTCGAGTTTGGTAAGGGATGGAAGGAACATAGCTGAAAATTAAGAAGGAAATGGGGAAGGGATGGATATAAGTATAAGTAGCTATTATTTTATGTGAGCTAGGAGTACTTACATGTTTATTTTTACAACTTCTGCTTTTCAAGGCTCTCTTTTATCCTTCTCCTAATTGGCTGGCTGCATCATTATGGGGGAGAAGATTTTTTTTACTCTTATACATTAATGTTACACATTAATGGTGCATAATGAACTTATTAATGCGCTGAATAATAACATGTATTATTTCTTGTTCTAGTGTGTAAAAATGAGTGGCTATTGTATTTGAATTCTTGGTTGGAATATGTAGATTACTTCACATAATTATATCACTTCCTTTGTGACAATGACATATGTATTAAGATATTACATGTTGTATTAGTTTTAGGAGTTTATTTCTCCTTAATAATGCTCTATTTTTTATTACACATTTATTGTATAGTTTGGTGTCTATCTTGGACTATACATTTTTATATACTAATATTTATGGTGAGTATTGCTCATTAGGTGAGTAATTGTAACGCATGTAATTAATTCCTTATTAATTAAGGTAAGAATTGTTCGGGGTATTTCACATTTAAGTCTTAGTTAGAATATGTCCATCTATTTGTAATCATATGTGGTTATAGGGTTGTCTTAGGGTAGATGGGATGCCTGTTGTTTAGGTTAGGGTCGAATACTAAAGGTAGTGTGAACTTATTTTCATCTACTAAGGTAGTCTTGTACGTCGAGTTTTCACTCACCGAGAAGGTGAGGCGAGACGTGAAATACAAAACCAGTTTCCAACATATGTGTCTCTTAATGCACTCAGTTACCTATATATGGATCGCCACAAGTTAATTAGGATCTCGGTTTACTTTAGAATTAAAATTACCCAGCATCTTGTTCAACCCCCCCCCCCCCCCCCAGGATACTTCAACACAAAGCCTTCATTCTTGCTTTCAAAATGGCTCAAGTCCTATAGTGTTTACTTAAAAAGATAATAGTGTTTGCTTCCGCCTATGCAGGTCCAAATTAGAATCAATTGTGAAGGATGCAGCAAGAGAGGAAGAGCCATTAGAGTTGCTAGTATCTTCCGAAATTATTAAGGCAAACCTTTGATGATTTTCAACAACAAGATGACTGATAGTTGCAGCAAATGCCGAAATCTTAGGGCTACTTTTTACTCTCAAGGGAGCAGTTGAAAATAAAGTCAAAACTACTATGATTTATATCAAGCAACAGCAAAGTTTTGGCCCTCACTAATATTCAGCATTTGTCATCTAGGATATATGAGCAATTGTAATATTTAATAACTCTCTTTGATGAAGTTTTGTTTTTATATGATAACTCTCATAAGAGTATCAAGCCATACTTGTCATTAATGTCTTTAATAGTTCTTCTGGTTTCAAAGTTTGGAAGAGTAGAGATATGCCCTTAAAAATAGTTAGGGTTTGTAATTTAAAACATCCTTTGTCTTAGCTTATATGCACTACCCGTTTTGAAAAGAAAAAGTAGTACAAATGGTAAAGGTATTGACCAGTTGGTGCCAACAAAGGTTTGTGTTGCCTTATTTTATTGTATTCTTACAGATGGTGGTGCTTCGGGCACCAACTAAGCCATCAAACAGTTCCATTCAAAGTTGTCAAGATGTTACCATGTTCATCTACATAAATCTGAAACCACGAAGATTTTACTTTTAAAAACCAATAAATCAAAGTATTATGTAAGTTTTCTGATACGCCAATGTCATCACATTCATACACCTATATACAGGGCCGACTCTCTGGGGTGCAAGTGGGGCGACAAAATAGGACCCTGATATTTGGGGGTCCATTTTTTATTTTCTTTTTTTAGATTTTGTCATGAGAAAATTATATAAATGTCAAATTTTATTTTAAATGTAATGCTAGGAGTTTCATTCTACATATTTTTCTTTAATAATTTTTTAATATTTATATAATTTAATTCTATAAGGGCCCCATTTCAAATTTTAACACAGAGTCCCGAAAATCATCGTGACGAAGGCAGAGCATATAACAAAACTCGTGGACCTTGGACACATGTTGAACTAAAAGCTACTTCTTCATCAACCTCAGAGAAACAACCCAGGTAATCTATTTGTTACTTGGGCATCGAACAGTGTTGTATACTACCACGACTGATGTGGGTCTTCATGTGGATAGGGATGTGTGGGTTGGGTAGGGATGTATGTCTATCTTGACCTAAAACCAACCTGTGAACTTAAGTTCGAGTTAAAAGTATTCATCTGTAAAATTATCAAATTAGATCAATAATATCTTAAGTAAAAGGTGGTCTATTCAACTAGTTCTGAACCCCCTCCAACACATCCGAAATTAGGATGCGTTCGCCTCACCTTTTTTGTGCATTTTTTGACAGTATAAATGTACAGCATATGCTGTTTTGGACTTCTTTATTTATTTTTGCTGTTCGCCTAAAACAGCATAAATGTCAGCATAAATGATAACATAAATGTCAGCATAAATGCCCGCGGCAAATGCTACTTTTTCGTTTTCGTGCTTTCACTTCCGTTTCTTTACTCACTTCATAATGCAATTACTGTGACTATTGATTTAAAAAAAATTACAAGTTACTTTATTTATTACAAATTACATAATGCTTTAAATAATTTATAAAAAATAGTACTACATCTTTAGCCAAATTTACAAAAAATCACATTATAATACAAATCTATAATATATTATTTGTAATACCACATAGATTAATAAAATTAAAAAAACGAATAAATATACACACTTGTTGATATATAAATTAAAATATTAAAATAGTATATAGAAATATGAATGCATATAAATTTATTAACAAAAGTTATAATTTCACTAAATAAATCACATAACATTATCAGAATTTTAAACGCTTTTTCTTTTTTTTACACTTTTATATTTGTAAGAATTACAAAATTTAGATAATAAAAATATATTGTTTAGGAGTTACAAGTTTTGCTTAAATAATAGAAATAAAAATTTTATTGTTTGTGAATTTTTTTATTTATTTTTACTAACAAAATAAAGTTACATAGTGTAATATAATAAATTATAATTGTAATACGAAAACGGTAAACACACTACATATAACTAACTGAACCAAACATGTTGCATATATGCTGCACTGTCAAACAGCAGTTTTCAAAACAGCTGCATTTATACCAACACATTCCTGTCAGCAAATATGCTGCATTTATGCCAACGCATTCCTGCTGTCAAATATACTACATTTATGCTACCAAAACAGCCATGCCGAACAGAGCCTTAATCTTCATTTTGTCGCAACCTCAATATAGAATCTACACCATATGCTAATATACTAGCTCAAATTTCTCCTCACATCACCATGGGGAAAGCACGAACGTCAATGAACCTACTCACTCATTACCTACTAGTTCCAAGTTAAGCCTCATTTATAATTCTAGTCCACCACATAGCAAGGTCCCACCTCCCAAGTTAACTATGACACCACATGTGTAGTATATAATTATCCCACCTCTCATATACCATTTGAACTTGTCATCTCTTACCCCCTTATAAATCACTAACATATTTCAAATTGGGCTTTAATCAATTAACCTATAACCCAAATGAGAGATTACTTTTAGAAACTAAACGCACCGCATAGCTATTAGTTGTTTATAACTTTGGCTAATAGTTTACTCTGTAACTTAAGACTAAAATGTGTGCTGAGTTATTGACTAGTGTTAAATGTTATGTTTATTTAAAGGAAGGCCCCAAAATTAAAAGAAATAAAATAAAATTTTATTACAAGCATGCCAAATTGGGGTTAACCCATTCTAGATTCTTAAGATATACAACTTTGCAACGGATTGAGATTGAACTAAATACTTTCAAATGACACCCTAAGATGTGGGAGCGGGTGTCTGAGTAAATGTCTTCTTTTTTGAAATTATTGTGTAAATGTTAAAAAGAAAAGGGTGAGGAACTTACACGACTATTTAGTTCTTTACAATCGAATTAATTGTGTTTCCCGTCATGAAATTGGGCATTCTCTGAGGACTTGAAAGTCTTGAGAAATTGTTTCGCTTTCTCGATCTCAAGCTGTTGTCTCGATTTGTCCCACTGATGCTCTGCTGCAAGTATCTCAACTACACGAGGCAGTGCATGATGTGCTGCATCAGTGTCTAGGAAAGCAATGCGACATCGCCGAGCGATGAAATCTACAGCAGATTCACAGTACTCATAGCGAGCACAATACGCCACTTCTGCTTCCAAGAAAGGATATCCATGAGCAAGACGTTTCCCTAAATGTTCGTCCTGAAACTCAGAACAAAAACAATTTGAAGCAAATTTGTAATCGAAAAGAAATCACAGCTATACATAGAAATTAGTGTGCCCAGAAAATCCGGACATGATCCTGAGAATTAATCAAGGAAGAAACAAGATTCAGCCCACTACCTGTCATTTCAGATTGCGATATTTAGTACTAGTATAGAAGGATATATAGATGTTAAGATCTCTTGATTCAAGTCTAGTGATGGGAACACACCTGGGCTATGGAAGCAACACGTTCACCCTTAGTACCATATGCACGTGATAAATGCTTGGCTGCAGCAGTGTCCATGACACCTGGAATCACTTTCCCACCATGTGTCCTTTTCATCCTAGTAAATTGTTGGGCTAGAACTGTGAAAGAGGCAGGATCCCAACCATATCCACCAACAATGGCTAGATTCTCAGTTATGCACGGGTTAGCAGGATTCAGCTTCCCAGACTTGATTGCAGTATCAACAGCGTCTTGTGCCATGCTGAAAACAGATCAAGGAAGATAATTCAGCGTTACTGAAGAAGACAATAGAGCAATGAGGCAGCAATATAGATGAAGAAAAAAAGGCACTCTTGTGCCCCATAGTGCAATCAATTTTTCAAGTTTATAGAAGATGTCTTACACGACCTATTTCTAAGTTAAATGGGGTAGTTTACAAAAGGAAAGGGAAAAGTAGCATAGGCTCACCAGGAATTGGCGAGAGCGGATAAACTGAATTAGGGGAGTAGAAATAGGGAATTAAGCTTCTAACCCGTTTATGACAGCTGTATTGAGAAGGTGAACGAGGCTCTGGGAATATACCAACTCTTAATTTCCAAGAAGGTGCTGAGTGGAAAAGCAACCTTCTAGATGTACGTTTAGGGATTGGCAAGACGTATAAATTGAATTAGGGGAGTAGTAATAGGGAATTACGCTTCTAACCGTTTATGACAGCTGTATTGAGAAGGTGAAAGAGGCTCGGGGAATATACCGACTATCTTATTGGTGTTATCTTGCTTTGTCGAGCTCCGATCTCTAGCAGTTTGGTGTGAAGAGCGTGGAGCACGGGCCCAGACCGAGATGGAAGGAAGAGTAGAGGAGTCAGAAAATAGTAGGGAGAAGATAGCAGAGATGTTATCTGATTCACAGAAAAGTGAGGCAGATCAGGGAGGAGATGGCAATTGATAGGGCGGGTAACAAATGATGAGAAACTTGCACCTGCAGATAACTGGTCATAAAGACACAGGGTCCGGTGGATGACTCGTTGGAAGGACCAGACCACTGGGTTGTCATCTTAAGGAGGTGGTGGAGGTATGAGCTAGATGATGACGATTCCTTCATTCTGACAAAGGAGGAATTTCAAAGCTTAGACAGTACCGACCCATTCTTGCGTATTATCCTGGCAGAGCAACACTTCATCCGACAAACCACGAATCCAATGTGAGTGCAGCAGGCACAGGTCTCCATGGACAGGGTGACAGCACTCCATTCGGAGCCCATTGATTGCACCACAAACGCCCCAATATATCCTGGGAAGAGTCCAATTCAGAATTAGTCCTGAGGTACAGAACTGGGCTTGCAGTAAACTCTTCAAAATCCTAGATATGGTGCACCAGTGGAGAAGAGTGAGCGAATATGTTGATGGATAGATTGAGTAATCAAGATTTGCCACTGGCTTATCACCAATGCATAGTTTGGGGCAACTACTAAGAGGATTGGAAATCATGGCAAAAACCGGCTCACAGGACGCCACAGATCTATATGGGGTGATGAAGCTGGCAATGAAATAGAAATGGATATGGAAATCTCTGGCACGACTAAGAAGACAGATGATGGATTCACAACTAGGGCAGCAGCCAGTTCATATTGGACAGGTTGACCAGATCGGCACCTAGATGCAGGAGACCAGATAATAGGCCACCACAGTTACTGCTCACTGGTCCAACCAAAAGCTGGAACAACAAAGGCTGAGTCAGTCCATCCAATGTGACCAGACGGTTCAATCATACCCACTCTCAAAAGCTGCCCAGAAGCTAGAGCTCCCAACAATCCAGCTGTCACCAGCACTAACCAGGATAGACCACGCCCCAGAATTACCCTACCCATCACAGATCTTCAACTCCTAGAATGTCTACGAAATCAAGTCAATCTTTCACCAACCATACCAGAACTGACCCAGCCTACTCACCCTTTCACCCCTAAATCGTATTCCTATCTTAGAACCCGGGGCTTAAGTTTTCGATGCCATCAACCCTATTACCCATGTCATGAATGCACTGACAAAGGACTCAACGCACTTACTGTGGATGAAGATGAGGACATCGAAGGGTGATCGAGCCTTGGAATTATCAAAGAACCCGACTACAAAGACCTTGAAGTGGAATAGGTAACACAACTGATGAAGTTGGACTGCGCACTTACTTCAACAGAAGGTATCGACCAGCCCCAAATTATGAAACTCAAACAACATTTGATTGAGTGAGAGGGAATGTGGCTTGACAGTGGCGCAGGTCACAATTTTATAGCTATGCTTTTGCTAACTAACATGAGGCTATCAATGTCTAAACAAAGAAGTTCGGTGGTTGATAGGGGGATGAATAAAGCACAACAAAGAGTAGGGTTTGCCAAGGTTCCCAATCCTCTTGGGTGAATTTTGTGGGAGATCTCAAGGGATTGGGCAGGTTTTTTTTTGTTGTATAAAGGAATTGCATTATGGGGAAACATTGTAATGGTCTATAGTTTCTTTAGTAGGGAGCTGTGTTTTTTTTTTGTGTTTTCGATAGTGTTATTTGTGTTCTACTTTTTAATGGCTCAAATAGTTTAGTATTTTCTAAGTGCAATGTAAGTCTAAGTATTTTTTGTGGTTGAGCAAGGTTCATCAGACAGACAGACGGACGGACAGACATATGGGTGCGTTCGGTATGGTTGTTTTGTGGTTGTTTTGGTCTGGCTGTTTTGTGGTTGTTTTATATGTGGCAGTATATTATTGGAGTAGAACGTAGGACCCACATGGGACCCACGCGGGGACCACCCCCAAAACTACCATATTTATGACAACGCCGAACGCAGCCATGTAGGCCTGGATGATGAAGTCTTGATCGTTCATTAGGGTAAAAATCCTAAGTATGACCTGGAAGTTTGTATTACTGGTTTGCAAGTGATTATTAGTTTAAGCGGGCACCTAAGCTGCAGCTGCACAGTTTTGATTTTCCTTTGAGAAGGGTGGATATCATTACTACGAGTAGCTCAGTTAGCTACCTTGAGAGATATAGTCGCAAACTGGTCAAAGATGTTCATGCACTGCACCACAGATGGGCATGAATATAGCCTAGATGGGGCCCATTTGGAAGATTAAAAGCTGTGTCACAAGCCATTTGGAAGCTCTAGAAGATGGAATTTGGGGTCATGATGTGGGCACTTCTACCAGAGGCAGACAAAGAAGGCGGTCAACACAACAGAAACTACCCCACAAGCAACAGGAGGAACTCAATACCTTGCTAGAGTCCCACAAAGGGCTGTTTTAGGATCCTCATGCACTCCCTCATGATGCCCACATTGGTAATGTGTATACCAGGCATCATTAGTAGCATGTGGTTGTCAAGTGTGAGGTTAGGATTCTATTAGTTTTTTTTATAAGTATGGCTTTCACCTCATCACTAAGTTGAGATTCTATTTGCATTGTGCAGTTATGTTAGTGTTGCTTGGAGGTTTTTTGTTGTTACATCTGGCAATCCGTGTCAGGTTTCTTGCCAGCTGAGAGTTAGTATTTAAGGGGAATGCAGTTGCCATATGCCTCATCATTGAGTTACAAAATAATATTGGCCCTCTCGGTTATGAGACTGGATTGAAGGTGAACCTACTACGGAGATTGTTACGCCTGCTTTTAATAAGCGTTTTGGTCAAGTGTATGTTAGGAGGGGTTAGTTTGTAATTGTACTGCTCCTATCCTAGCTGTCTTTCTGTTAGTACTTTCTGTTAGTAGTTTAGCAACTTGTTGGAGTTGGTTACTGAGTTGCCGGCTACTTATGTTAGAAGCGGATGAGTTGGAAAGTATCTGGAAATTAATAAAAAGTTCCTCACATTGAGGCTTGGGAGGTTGATGTCCTCGAAACGCATCAATTTGGTATCAGAGCTCTGTTCTGTCCGGGCGGCGTGAATCACGTACATGGTGGTGACGAGAAGTGGTAAAGAAACACCGATGGAGTTGCTGGAGAAGGAGCAATCAGTGATCAAGGGGAGACTTGAAGACATCAACGGCAAGGTTGATAATCTTTCTGCCGCAGTCGTTCGCTCGCAGAAGGATATCGACGGCAAGGTCGACACTCTTTCAGCTGCGGTGATCCAGATGCAAAAGGATCTTCAAGCCTTCCTTAGACGTTCTCCACACCAGGACGGCACTGCGAGTAATCAGAATAACTCCGGCGGGCGTCTTGGGAATCAAGTTTGGAGAAGCAGTCACCGTGAGTACAAGACGAGGAAACTGGAGTTACCGGTTTTTTCTGGCGATGAACCGCGTGAATGGCTGTGCAAAGCGGAACGTTTCTTTGCGCTTTGTGGTATTGGAGATGATGAAAAGGTCCAGTCGGCGGGGATATACATGGAGGGCGCGGCGCTTCACTGGTATGAATGGTACGGGAATTATATCGGTTTGCCTTCTTGGAAGGAGTTCCGCGAAATCTTGATCGATCGATTTAGTCCGTTGGCTGGCGGTGATCGGTTGGACGTATTATGTAGCCTGCGACAAGAATCGGGAGTAGAAGAGTATCGCAGGCAGTTTGAATTTCATACCGCTCACTTGTCTGATGTTCCCGATGCTATTTTGAAGGGGATCTTCAGAAGCGGTTTGAAGGAAGAGGTCAGGAAGGATTTGGTCTTGTTTGAGATTAGCGACTTGGAGAGTCTCATGCGTGCGGCTAAGAAGATTGAAGAGAGGAATAATTTTGGGAACCCTAGAAGCGGCGAAGGGAAATCGATTTGGGGAAATTCTTCTCGAGCTAGTTCGAGTGCTGTCTCGCGCGGTGTGGAGTTCGCTCCCAAGAAGCAGCCGTGGTCGACTAACCCGCCTGGTCGGGTGGACCAAATTAAGGAAGTATCTATTCCTAATTTGTCCCCTCAATCTTCCACCGCCTCAAGTACCGCTTCGACTGCTGCCAACCGTTTCAGGCGCATTTCAGAGGAGGAGATGCAACGGCGGCGGGCACAGGGATTATGTTATCGTTGTGGTGATAAGTGGAATTCCTCCCACCGTTGCAAGATTGCTGGATTGCAACTTCTGTTGACTGAAGGGGATGACGGCAGTGAGACTGCTTTTGAGATTAGTCCGGTCGCTGAGGATATCTGTAATACGGGAGATGGTTTAAGGGCTGAACTTTCACAACTATCATCGGTTGGTTTTCCGACTCAGAAAACAATGAAGTTGGTGGGCGAATTGGCAGGTAAACCTGTTCTTATTCTGGTTGACAGTGGTGCTTCCCATAATTTCATTAGTGAAAGTTTAGCCAGAAGCTTGAATTTAGAAGTGGATAAGTCTGTTAGTTTTGGGGTGACGATTGGGAATGGTGAAACAATTCCCAAGCTTGGTATTTGTAGAGCTTTGCGGTTGTGTTTACAGGGAGCGGTGTTTGTGGTTGACTGTCTACCATTTGAGTTAGCTGGTGTGGACATGATTTTGGGGTTCAGTTGGTTGGCTTCCTTGGGCGATACCCGTACTAATTGGAGCAAGTTGATGATCCAATTTAAGTGGGAGGGCGTGGATGTGCAGTTGGTCGGAGATCCTACTTATTCGATTGCTGAAAGTGGACTCAAGTCTACTATGAGGGCTTTGAATGATGGTGGTCTTGGATGGCTTTGTTACCTGGATAGTCAACAGCAGCTTTCGGTTTTGGGTGATGACAATTCCGGTTTGCATAATCAGGAACTGCAGTTGGTGTTGGATGCTTATCCTGATGTGTTTTTGCCTCTTGAAACATTGCCTCCTACACGCTTTCATGACCACCACATTCCTCTTAAGCCTAATTCCGTCCCTCCTAATATCAGACCTTACCGTTATCCTCATTACCAGAAAAATCAGATAGAGAAAATCGTTCAAGAATTACAGTCAGCGGGGTTTATTCGACCAAGTAACAGCCCTTTCTCTAGTCCTGTTTGTTGGTGAAGAAGAAATCTGGGGAATGGAGGTTTTGTGTGGATTACCGTGCCTTGAACGATATAACGATTCCAGATAAATTCCCTTTGCCAACCATTGACGAGTTGTTAGATGAGTGTTTGGAGCCTGTGTGTTTTCCAAGCTGGACTTAAAATCTGGTTACCATCAGATTCGAGTTAAGGATGAGGATGTTTCTAAGACGGCGTTTAGGACTCATGAGGGACACTATGAGTTCTTGGTTATGCCCTTTGGGCTTAAGAATGCTCCAGCATCATTTCAGTCTCTAATGAATCACATCTTCAAGCCACTCCTTCGGCATTCAGTTCTGGTCTTTTTTGATGATATTCTCGTTTACAGCAGGAGTGTGCAGGAGCATCTTAACCACTTGAAAGAGGTACTTTCTATTCTGTCAGCCAATCAATTGCGAGTTAATTTGAAGAAGTGCAGTTTTCTTAAGTCCAAGATAGATTATTTGGGGCATATTATTTCTGGTGCTGGTGTCGAAGTTGATCCAGAAAAAGTTCAATGCATGTTGTCTTGGCCTGTTCCTCGCACAGTAAAGGAGTTGCGTGCTTTCTTGGGACTGACGGGGTATTATAGACGGTTTGTGAGGCATTATGGGATGATTGCTGCCCCTCTCACTGCACTTCTGAAGAAGGACGCTTTCAGTTGGAACCAAGCTGCCCAGGTGGCTTTTGAGCAGCTGAAATTGGCTCTTTCCTCGGTCCCAGTCCTTGCCTCTCCTGATTTTACTTCTCAGTTTGAGGTGGAGACAGATGCGTCGGGTAGGGGTATTGGTGCGGTGCTTATGCAGCATGGACGGCCTATAGCCTTTTTGAGCCAACCGTTCTCTTCTAAGGCACTATCCAAATCGGTGTATGAGAAGGAACTGATGGCGGTAGTCTTCGCTGTTCAGAAATGGAGGCACTATCTGTTGGGTAGGCATTTTGTGATTCGAACTGATCAGAGAGCTTGAAGTACCTTTGGGAGCAAAGGCTGATGTCCGAGGATCAGTATAAGTGGGTTACTAAACTCCTGGGATTTGATTTTGAGATCTGTTACAGACCCGGGAGGGAGAATGCGGCTGCTGATGCTTTGTCTCGAGTTGAGGGGAACTCCTCTTTGTTTCCTATGTCCGCTGTTCTGTTTGAGGGTTGGGGAACAGTTGATGCAGAGGTTAATCAAGATCCAGCGTTGAGAAAGATTGTGCAAGAATTACTGTCTCACCTGAAAGCAATCCTGGGTATTGTCTGAAGCATGGCCACTTATTTTACAAAGACAGACTTGTTATAGCAAGTACGTCTCATTTGGTGCCCACGCTTTTAAAGGAATTTCATGTGACTCCTTCTGGTGGTCATTCTGGCTATTTGAGAACTTTCAAGAGAATTTCTGCAGTAGTTTACTGGAAGGGAATGCGCTCCTGCATCAAACAATTTGTAGCCGCTTGTGATACGTGTCAAAGGGTGAAGTACAGCGCCTTGTCTCCAGCGGGTCTTCTCCAGCCCTTGCCCATTCCGGACCGAATTTGGGAGGATATTTCGATGGATTTTGTGACTGCATTGCCTAGGATCAGAACGGTGGATACTGTGTTAGTAGTGGTGGATCGATTCTCCAAGTACACGCATTTTTTACCGCTGAGTCACCCTTACTCAGCTAAGGATGTTGTAGCAGTTTTTGCTAAAGAGGTGGTGAGATTACATGGATTTCCTAAGTCGATCGTTTCTGATAGAGATCCAGTTTTTCTCAGCCACTTTTGGAAGGAGTTGTTCCGTTTGGCTGGAACTAAATTGTGTTTGAGTTCTGCTTACCACCCGCAATCTGATGGGCAGACTGAAGTGGTAAACAGATGTCTTGAAGATTATCTAAGATGCTTTTCTTACCAAAAGCCCAAGCTGTGGCTGCAAGCACTACCGTGGGCAGAATTCTGGTTCAATACAACATTTCAGCAGAGCCTAGGCACTACCCCATTTCGTGCAGTCTATGGTCGTGACCCGCCAGTTTTACTTCGGTACAACCCTTTGGGTTCTTTGATTAATGAAGTTGATGTACAGCTTTCTGAGAGAGACATTTTATTGGATGAATTAAGGGCTAATCTGCTGAAAGCACAGCAGAGGATGAAGAAACAGGCAGATTCCCATCGGAGACCAGTTCAGTTTGCGGTTGGAGACTGGGTTTTCCTGAGGATTCATCCTTACAAATACAAATCTCTCACGAAGAAGAGGAACGCCAAGCTCAGCCCCCGGTACTATGGGCCTTTTCAGATTGAGGCACAAGTTGGTGCAGTGGCGTATAGGCTTCTACTTCCCTCTTCTGCTAAGATACACCCTACTGTTCATGTGTCCCAACTTCGTAAGGCCCTTCCTCCTTCTGTTCCCAGTTGCTCTCAGCTGCCTCCGGGGCTTACTAGTGAACTTGAGTTGCAAGTACAGCCAGCTGAAATTCTGGATTACAGACAGCGGAGAATGAAGAACGAGGCTCTGGTTCGTTGGAAGGATTCACCTGATTTTGATGCATCTTGGGAAGTTGTTTCTGTTCTCAAGGAACAGTTTCCCGATTTACACCTTGAGGACAAGGTGTTAGTCCAGGAGGGGGGTGATGTTACGCCTGCTTTTAATAAGCGTTTTGGTCAAGTGTATGTTAGGAGGGGTTAGTTTGTAATTGTACTGCTCCTATCCTAGCTGTCTTTCTGTTAGTACTTTCTGTTAGTAGTTTAGCAACTTGTTGGAGTTGGTTACTGAGTTGCCGGCTACTTATGTTAGAAGCGGATGAGTTGGAAAGTATCTGGAAATTAATAAAAAGTTCCTCACTTGAGGCTTGGGAGGTTGATGTCCTCGAAACGCATCAGAGATCCTACCACTTGGTATCAGAGCTCCCTTCCTGATCAGCTGTGGTGAATGGTTGTCACAAGGCACAGTCAGATGGATCAGCTGGAGAATAAGAAAGCAGCAATTAGAGAAACCATTACAGATCTCACTGGAAAGGTCACATCTTACCAATCGGATGGTGAACCTCACAGCTATGGTGGATAGAAGAACGCTGAAACTTGTCGATGAACTCCAATGGAGGTCAATTCTTATCTTGGATGATAGCAGTACTACACATAATTTTGTTAAGATTGATTTAGTAGTGGAGCTTGGTCTATAAGTGGACCGTAGTGTTTCTTTGGTGTGCCTATCGGAAGTGGAGAAGTAATGGGATGTCAGGGAATCTGCTGGAATCTGAATTTATTACTGCAAGGTCCACAGTCCAGAGTAATTGCCTTCCCTTTGCAATCTCAGGTGTGGATATGATATTAGGCTTGGATTGGTAGGCTTCTTCAGGGGATACTCGTACTTATTGGGAAGAGCTTTCAATCAGATTTGAGTGGGAAGAAAAACCTGTACATTAGGTGGGGGACCCTAGTTATCATAGGAGGGATGTGGGGTGGAAGACAGCCGTTAGAACTATGGAAAATCAAGGAGAAGGATGGTAACTATACCCCCGTGAGGCAGTTGATTCTGCTGCCAGTGATGATATGCATTCTGCTGGAATCCTACAGCTCAGGTGGCCTTTGTCTCTTTAAAATCTGCAGTTGTTTTTGTCACTTTTAAAGGAAGCCTTGTGCTGTCAACTTCTTCAACTCTCGCTCCAGTGTTGCTTATTTGAAACTTTAAGAGGTTATCTGCAGCGGTCTACTGGTTTGGGAAGCGTGCAGTGGTTAAGTGCTTTGTAGCCAACTGCAATACTTGTCAGCGAGTTGAATACAGTGGCATTACCTCTTGCTGGACTCTTACATCCTTTCCCTATCCCTACTTGAGTATGGCAGGACATTTCCTTGGATTTCATTAGTGGGTGCCTAAAACTCAAGGAATCTACACTATGCTGGTAATGGTGAACAGATTAAATATGTCCATTTCCTACCACATAAGCATCCATACATTGCCATGGACATAGTGATGGAACTGTGAATAATTGATTCCACAGAACACAAGGACTAAATCTGGAAATGAAGTTGAACCGTTAAGGTAACAATATAGAAAATTAAAGATAAAAATTAGGATAAATCCTGCCTAATCAGGGAAACCCTGCCTATCCTCTTAGAGGCCAAAATGGGAATGTTCTTCTTCATCTCCCTAAGCTACCACTTCTACTTCCTTAAATAGCAAATTACTAGGAAGAGTTGTCTTGGGCAAGGGGTAAGCCCAAGCCATTTCCCAAACTGCCCTTAGTCTCCAGCTATGTCCTATCACATAGACATGTTGTTTGCAGGAAATTGTTGATTACATGGAATTCCTCAATCCATTGTTCTGATTGTGACCTTGTTTTGGAATCAATTTTTGGAAGGAGATTTTCTGTATGGCAGGTACTTTGTTATGCAAGAGTTCAGCTTATCACCCACAAATGGATGGTGAAACGGAGATGGTTAACCATTGCCTTGAAGACTATTTGAGGAGTTTCTCCTTTCTCAAATATAAAGGCATGGCTTATGGCATTACCATGGGGTGAATTCGCTGGTATAATACCATCTTCCATCTCAGCACAGGCACCACTTCATTCCAGGCTCTCCATGGCAGGGATCCTCCCTCTCTAGCCCCCTGGATCACTAATTCAGGCAGTGGATTAGCTGTCTGAGCTACCAGCTCCCAAATGAGCTAATGATAGTCGGACAAAGCACGGCAGGGAATGAATCAAACTGCGGATAAGCATCAAATGGACGTGCAGTGTTCTGAAGGTGAATGGTCTTTCAGCGTATCCACCTGTATATGCAAATCCCTGAAGAGGAACACTAAGCTTAGTCCTTGCTACTGTGGCTGGTTTCCTATTAAAATACAAGTAGAGACTGTTGCCTATAAGCTGACTTTGCCTCCCATCCCAAAGATCCTCCATACTGTCCATGCCTCTCTTCTGCACAAGGTTTTACCAGGCACTGATACCCTTGTTTATCCTCCATCTGATCTTACTGCAGACAGGGAATTGATTAAGAAGCCTGCAGCAGTGTTAGATTGTTGACATGTTGCTGGACAATTGGGCCGGCTTTCCAGATCATGAAGCTTATTGGAAGATTACGTCCGGCTAAGAATGATAGACACTATGGTAATGTGTATACCAGGCAGCCTTAGTAACATGTGAGTGCTAAGTCTATGTTAGAATGTGGCGGTTAGGTGTGCTGTTGGGATCTGTTAGTATTGTGCTATTAAGTGTTATGTTCATGTGGGCTGGAGGTTGTTATGCTATTACAGCAGGAAAGGAACCTGCTAGAAATCTCTCGGGCCTGGCGAGAGCCTATAAATCGAATAAGGGGATTAGTAGTAAATCAGTTAAGGGGATTAGTAGAGAGGGATTAAGCTTGTAATTCCATTTTTGTCGGTAGTATTGAGAAGATTAATGAAACAGTGAATGAGGCTCTTGGAATATACCCAGCTTCTTATTGGTGTTATCCTGCTTTGTTGAACTCCTATCACTAACAGGATGTGTAAGAGTAAATATTAGAGCAAGAGATGCCTCACATTGAATACACTATGTATCTCACAGTTTCCACAAAAAACACATAAATAAACAGCAGCTGAATCCCCACTATTCATTCAAATCCTGTAGTACTTAGAAAAATATGAGTCTTCAATGTTTAATCAATTGCTTGATTTGGCACAGAGCATAAAGACCCAAGATCTTGTTACAATAATAGTGCTCCGTTGATATTGACAAGATATCTATATATGAGACTACAGCAATCACAGACATGTGCAGTTTTTCTTATATTCTATACAGAACTACCACATTGAAGTTAAGTGACAGACCACAACAATCCAGACAAAACAAACTTGGATATCACCTGTTAAGATGAAGCACCTGATAACAATGTGGCAAAGCAAGTATTTAAGGTGCCCATATAACTTAATCGGAACAGAAACTTTAACTTGAGGTACAAGCACAATTATCATATTAAGAGAGAAAAAGAAACAATAAATACCTTCTATAAGTAGTCCATTTTCCACCAGTAATGGTGACCAAACCCGGAAAATCTTCGTGCACAACATGATCTCGAGAAATGCTCTCCGTATTCTTAGCTTTTGGATCCATTGCCAAGGGACGAATTCCACTCCAGGCAGAGAGTACATCTGTTCGGCGTACCTGCCAGTGCACCAGATAAGATAATCAACTCACAGACTAAGAGAAATTTAACAAGCAACATTATTGGATATCCATTGGCATGCATGAAAAGAATAATATAAACAGCTTCAAAAAGCAAAAGTGCATTGCATGCTGACGTTAGACAAACCTTGACATTAAGATAATCACATAAACAATCCAGTATAAACTGAATCTCATCCTCATGAGGCTCTGGAAGCAGAGTGATGTTAGTATTTGAATCTGTTGTCCCGGCTACTGTCCTCCCCAGCCATGGAAGCATAAAAATTACTCGTCCATCCTTCGTCTTAGGAACTATTAAACCCATCCCTTCGGGAGAATAATAATCAGGTAGAACAATATGCACACCACTACTAGGGCATATTATAGGCTTTGCATCTTTATCAGCCAATTTTCTAACAGAGTCACAAAATGGCCCGGCAGCATTAATCACAACCTTTGCATACGTGTTAAACTCCTCACCTGGTAAACTACAAAATTGTGAGACTCATGACACAATGATACTATCATAAATCGAAAAATGCATAAGGACCAAGAGCATAAGATACCAAACAATAATTCTAGAAAAATTACTAATACAGCAAACATACCGACGCATTGCATGTCTACATCTTCATATATAGGTATGCAACTCAATAATGCACCATATATAAAAACAAATAGGTTAAGTACTTCCAAAGAAGAGAATCTGATAACCCATTCTCTTTTATGCAAGGCTTTATCAGAATGACAGTAATCTTTCTTTTAGGGAATCATATTTGTGCAAAAAAAATTCATCAAGGAATTCTAATATCAGAATGAAGCAGTAGATGAGAGTTATATAACAGACAAAGGAGGGTGACATGAGAAAAGCACGTTTCCCATTAGATTAGAATGTGGTTGAGTACATGGAACAGATAGAGAAGGATAGGAGCACGTATTTAAACCAATAAGCATGAGTTGTTGATGGAAACGAACCTGATAAATTGTCCCTAATCCTAGCACCTACTATTCTCCCCGCCACCTCGTCCTTAATTAGTGAAACTACCTCTGCATGGTTAAGCACTGCAGCACCAGCCAATGCAGCTGTGCAAGCCAACCCAACATTTAGTCTAGAATCATTCATCTGCCCATCATAATAAACTACAGTACCCTTTAGGCTTCTACTTGAATCTTTCCTTGCCAGAGTGGGGAAAAGTTCAACTGATTCTTTAGCAGAGTAGTATCTTGATAAATGTAGCAGATGGCGCCCTGCGACCAGATCATACATTTTCAAGCCCGCCCAGTAGTATAACACTTCAAACCACCCAAAACAAGGAGTCATGCATGGCAAAGAGTGGCACAGGTGGGGAGCATTATCGATCACCTGTTTGCGCTCCTGAAGTGCGTGAAAAACAAGCTTCAGTTGTCCAATGTCAAGGTTAAAGACAGCTTTCTCCAGATAGCGGACCCCTAAAATTTGCGTCAAGCAAACAAAAAAAATTATTAATGATTTCTGCCAAAACAATATTAGAATTATATCAGTTCAAAACAGGATATTTCCAGTTTTCAGCTATAGTAGCAAAACATTAAATTCGGTACATGAGCAGTAAAAAGAACCTAGCTTGGACTTGACAGCACATCAAAACTACACTTATAGAATAGTACACGTCTTCCGGAACAAGTGTAGGTCGAATAGTGAAGACCAGCCAAAAAGAACCTAGCTTTGACTTGACAGCCCATTATCTTGAAGTACATGATCCATATTTGTTCTAAATAAAGGTGAGGATTGGCTCATCTAACTAGCGTCAAACAGAAACAGACAGGCCCAGAAAAGAGATAAATGTACTACTGAGCATTAAAAAAAGAAAAGGCTGAAATAACATGGAAGCGTAATGCAAGAACAAAAGATCAATCAGAACATAAACGAACCAAAATGATCTACACCACGACAACCACTGTATAGATTTTAGAAAGGAAGAAAAACAAATCACTTCACAAAGATAGTTCAGATGCAGAATAAAACTCCACTGAATCTGAAATCTTGCTCCTGGCCACTGATGAAGACATGAAGGGAAAGGGCATGCAGCGGCCTACAAGTTTTTTTACCAAACTACCATCATCTTGACCTATAAAATACCTAAGATCTACGATTTTTTTTAGTTAGCTGATGCTTACATGTAATCGGTCAGGCATATCAAATATATCCTAGCAAACCCTTAATAATAATAAGTTGATATATTGCCGTTAATTAAGTTTAGAGGCCCCACTTACAGACTAGGTTAACACGTAACAGTCCAGACTCTGACTATTTCCGCTCCCCTAGTCTGACCTCAATTCTTCAGACCTAATTCAACCCAAACTACTGTTTACGAGATCACTGAAATGGTATTATTCATTTACCATATCAACAGTAATAATTGGATTCTAGCACCTACTCGGCGCACCACAGTTACAAGGTCACCATAATGAGCACTGAGAATTAAAACTATAACGAGAAAAATCTGAAATTTCAGTAAACAGATTAGAAAAACTTAAAAATTGCACAAAACAATAAATTATATTCAAATCGAAGATCTCGATAAATTCACTTTTCCTGATAAAAGGAAGAAAGAATGAAAGAAAAAAGAACAGAAGGCAGACAATGGGACGAGATGCGGATGACCAACCTCCGTGGACCAACTTGGTGGACCGAGAAGAAGTCCCGGAGGAGAAATCCTCTCTCTCAACAAGTCCGACGCGCAGCCCTCGAGTGATAGCATCCAGAGCAACACCACAACCAGTGCCACCGCCGCCAACGACGAGAATGTCCAGCGGATTGGCAGCGTTAGCCCCCATCAGAGACGACTCCATGGCCTGGCGGGGCGGAACGGAGGTGTTCGGGTCAGCGATCATCGCCTGGACAACGCTAAGAGCCGACCCCGGAGCGACTAGTCCGTGATCGCTGGAGGCGCTGGTGGGGCAGGTAAGGACGTACGCGCCGGCGGCCCCCGCCGCGGCTATAGCGCCTACACGGCCCATGAGAGTGGCGGTAGCCATTGGAATGTATTTTCTTCAGGAGAGGCGACAGGAGGCGGGAAGACGAATGGTGGGAAAAGGGATTGCCTTCGATTGTCGGGGAGAAGACTGATGCAGAGAGGCAGGAAGGCGAACCGGCTCGAATGCAACACCATGACTTTTGTACACATCTTTATAAAAGAGCACGAGTGTGTATTCCGATGTATGGTATTCGTTTGGACATGTAATCGATTGCAGTTATACTTTTGCTCAAAATTCGTATAGTATCACTTTGACTGCGTTTTGGGGAAAGGGAGAGACGCTACGTTTGCGTCTCATATTTCCACCAGACGCGATAACGTGTTTGGCACATTCAACTCTGAACCCTGCGTCTGTGATTCCCTGCGACTGTGTTTGTCTTTGCGTTTCTTGAATAGAGAAATCACTGAACAAGTTTTAATGTGCCTACTGATGCGAAGTCAAGCATATATTTTATAACTTAAAGGTACCTTTTTCTCCTTGTAGTGTATAAATATATGATCATTTAAAAAGTGTAGATTCTTACGGATAATTCTTCACATACGTTTTGCAGTCTCATAAGAATTGTATATTTAATGGTTGATATTTTTTGAAGTATATGTGCTCAAAAATTCTCTCTCATGATGAGCACGTTCAATATTCTTGGTCATGATGTTAATCACATTTATGTACAACTTAGGTATGAAACAATTATTTTGTTTAATTTTGGATATATAGTAGTTTCTTTAATTTTGGTTTTGTAGTTAAGTAAAGTATTTGAAGTTGCATAATTCAATCAAATTCATAACAGAAAACGCTTCTAAAAAGTCGAACCGTTGTAAAATCACTAACATGCGGAAGTTAACAGTTTTTAGTAAATGCAGCATACAATTTACTAATTACCATAAAAAAACAGATTTTTAAAACCAGCAGCAGGCTTCCACCAAACGCCCTAATTCAGCAGCTGACAGCTTCTGTAAATCCATCAGCAGACAGCTTCTCAATTTCCAGCAGCAGGACCCAGCAGCAGCCCCCAGCAGCTGTCCCAAACGAACCCTTTAAGGGGTGGTTGTTTTGAGCTAATCAATAAAGGGGATCGGATGACTTCAAAAACACCAGATGAACAACTATTGACCAGTGAGCGGTAGATGTTGACCGCTTATTATTGACCATTGACCGGTAACTATTGATTGTTAACCATTGACATATGGAAAAAAAATTCTCAAATAACCCTCTCAAAAATAAAAAAATTACTCATATTAACCTCCCTCCCAAAATAATTACTGAAATAGCACTTCCTGGAGAAATCACGATTTCATCAATTATAAATCTAGAAATCGTCTCTTCACTTAACCCCGCGCCACGTCAGGCGCTGACTCAGCGAGACGAAGGGGAAGGAGAAATTGTTTCTTGTAAAAACGATTTCGTGAAATTGGCTTTCATCTAATAGACAACCGCGGCTTATTACACGTGAAATCGTCTCTTCAAGAAACAATTTCATTATAGAAATCGTCTCTTGAGAGACGATTTCACGGGTTCTAAAGACTCGCCAGAAATCTTTCTCCTTCCCCACTTCTCATTTCTTCTTCTTCTTTTGCGAACAGTCGGTGCACTCTCTTCTCCTCCGCCCTAGATGACACCACCGCCGGAGAAGCCTGCCGCCGCCGCCAGAGAGTTGCGCCGCTGACCACCAGCCACCGCTGCTGACCACCTGCAACCTGCACTACATTTTGAGGTAAATATCTAACCATAAATTAGTTAGGGTTTGTTAGGAAATTAAAGATTGTTAGTAAATTGTTTAATTAGTAGTTAGTAACTGATTATATGTTGTTGTTTGTCAATTTGTAGTGGTAATTGATTGTTTGCTAAATTGAAGTGATAATTTATTGTTGGTTTGTGGAATTATAGTGAAAATGGATTGTTTGTGAAATTAGGAAATTTTGGAATTTTGTAAAATTAGGGAATGTTGGGAATTTTGGATGTTTGTGAAGTTGAAATCACAATTGATTGTTTGAAGTGTTTATGTAGTTATATGTAATTGATAAGGTTGAATTATAGTATTAGTTGTTGAATCCTAGTGTATTACAATATTATAGTGTTTGTTTATTATTTTCGATTTTTTTGTTTGGGTGATTGTGTCTGCAATCAGCCAAATGTTGGAAATGGTTGATTAAATTTTTGATTTATCAATGGTGTTCTATAATAGGTGGATGTCCGCCATTATCCAGTTCTTGTGTCGTATTAGTGGTAAAATTGTTTATGGGGTAAACGGAGCTGGTTACAAAGGTGGGAAGAAGAAGCTCCTTTTGGTTAGTGTCGACACCAATTATGAGCAGCTTATTGCTCAGATTGGTAGTCGTTTCGGTATCAACTTGTGCACTCACAAAGTGAAGGTGTCACAAAGGATGGGTCAGTTGATGAATGACGGTACTATGAAGTGGACAGTGATACCCATCGATGACGATGAGGATGTTCAAAATGTCATGTTCTATTGTCGGGGTGAAGGGCCACGAGATATATTCTATGAATTGTACGTTGAAGTACAAACCGACAAACACAAACACTTCTTACCTCCTCATCTTATCAACACCAAGCCCCTCCAATCTTCACACCACCTGAAAACCAAACCCCTTTGCCTTCTTCATATCCTACACATCAAACACAAATCATCACGAACACTTCTTTTCTACTCAATGCTCCTCCTCAAGATGAAACCTCTTTACACACACAAGACCATTCCTCATACCCAACACCCGTTGTAGATCCTCTCGAACATGACGTTGGTGATGATCTTGGACACTTTGATGATGACGGCGACTTGCGGGAAGACTTCGAGGAGGATGATATGGAAGGGCTTGGAGGTGGTTCATCCGACGCTGATGATGATGATGATGACAATGATGGTGCTTGTAACACCCATACCGCTAATCCCGTCATTACCTTACACTTACTTACCTTCACAGTGGATATTACATACTCGACGGTGGGGGTACAATGCCATTAGTCACCCACGGGACTAACAAGGCCGATTACATTACAACATACTATCGGTCTGATGAACTTGAACATACCGAGTATACTATACCAAACAATACATCCCAATCCCTTAGTCAACCTTAGTACAATTACAACTTCAAATGAATCCTCATACAAATGTAATACCCATACAATACTATACCAAGTATCTAAATTCCTCAAGTGCGCCGATAACAATTCGGACTACAAATCCACGTTTACATTTACAAAGTCAATACAAGTCTTAATCAGCTACCCAAGCTTATACAGCCATCCCCGTCCTACACTCGAACGGTATTAAACTTCAAGTACCTGGAAAATAAAAACGGTGCCCCTAGGGGCTCAGCAAATCGCTGCATATGAAATTCGCATACCCCGCGTGCTAACCGGAGTACGCCGACTACTTTGGTCGAGTACATGGGGTTCATTTTCATGCATACATACATACTAATACTACAACATTATACACAAGCAACAATACTTACATACATACACAATATTCAATACCTACGAGGGAAGACAGTTCATCAGTCAACCGTTCATATTAGTTACTCATTCATCCGGTTTAATCGGATGCTCTCTTTCTCCCCGCTCGGGTTCATAAGGCTTACACCAAACATGTCCTTACTTACTTATTGTTTCACTCATTACTTCACTCGTTACCTTACTCATTACTTTACTCGTGCTTTGCTCAATACTCATTACCTTCCTAGTACTTACTCATTACTCAATACTCATTGCTTTACCCGTACATACTCATTACTCATTACTTTACTCGTACATACTCATTACTCAATATTCATTACTCATAACCTCGGGGCAGAGTCATACACATGACTCGCCACAGGGCTTACAATACAAGCGGAGCTATACACTTAGCTCCTCAAATACTCAAATGTCCATGTTTACCGGACTACTCAAATTCCCAGCACTCCTCTCTCGGAGTATCTTACAATCCCATGGATTATCCTAGAAGTATCTCCCTCGATATCCTATACTAGCTTAGGGAATTACCAACGTCTAGTATTCTCAGATTTAAGGGTTCCCCCAACGTATCGAATACTCTCATGTTCGGGACATTGTTTACATTAGTCGGGTCCTCTCATTGTGGGTCGACTCATTTTTCTAAGGGGTTTGTGTAACACCCCACTCATAATCACGTAATAATCACTCACATAGCATTAATTTTAATAGCATCTCACATCGGAAATTACACGTTATTAAACCTCACTCGGGTGTCACATGCCATTACTCGCCCATACGAGTAAAGAAGCAAAAATAAATTAAATAAGAAATATCGCTGGTAATACATACATAACCGCAGTGATAACGAGATACTAACCTATACATCATTCTAAACCAAAAGTAACTTTAACGACAAGTGAGCATCTAGGTGTTCCCGACTGTATACATCATTACTAATACATTAACTAACAGCCATCCTATACAATACGAAGTCTCGTGCGGTAATTAAAACCCTAACTACCCAGGTCCCGCTCTTCGGCTTCAACGGTAGTCATCACCTGCACGTATGCCATAAAGCCTCAGCGATAAACGCTGAGTACGCCAGGCTTGGACCCTATTGGTCACTTAATAGTCATGGTCGCCATTATTAAGTTCATTACATGCTTTACCGGTGTACAGGTATTTAAAGCAGTAAACACATGGTTGGCGGTAATTTAAACAAGTAAGACAGTCACTACATTTCACACAATCACACACAACCACACACAACACCAACAATATTAACATTAACACGTGCAACCGTTAGTAACGGTCAGGTTATTTAGTTAATCACACGACCCCCTGGGTCCTCATTACATCACATCACAAACGTCAGTGGGTGTCAAGTTAGGACAACCCGAAATAATCTCACTTGGACAGTAGTCCCACGTACACACAAGGTGCTCACTGCCCTGATGATCCGAAGACTTCGGGACTTATTCACTTTGCCTTTGTAAAGGCGTCCATTTAGGTGGCCAAGGGCCTGGTGCCAACGGTAGCACACTCCGCCTGACGATCTATCTAGGCTTGATCAGGATTAACTAGGGTAAACTCGATACGGGATAACCCAAGAGATCTCTACGCGTGACCAGTAGCCAATGACTAACTAGATTAAGGTACATCATCACATTCATTCACACTCCACTGTTAACTTAGTTAGTCAGTTAATCAGTTACAGTTTTAAATATGGAGAACGTCACTTATTCGTTGGCTGCCCTGTGGGTCTTACGCATGCCTAGAATTATTCTAGGTAGTATTCATTAAGGATGTCAATCTTGACCCAAACCCGAAACCCGACCCGAAACCGACCTGTAAAAAGCCGGGTTCGGGTTGAGATTTTTGACCCGAAATGATTTTCGGGTCGGGTTTGGGTTGGGTCATTGAAATCTGCTTCGGGTTCGGGTTGAACCCGCTAACCCGTAACCCGAATTTTTTTAATTAAAAATAGAAAATATGTTATATTTAATGACTTAATTAGTATTTAATGATTAATTTATGACTAAAATAAACATTTAATCGATAACATATGATTATATATTGTACATAATAATTAATTAATATTATAGTATTATATTATTTTATTAAATAATCCAAAATTAAAAAAATAAAATAAATTTTTGAAAAAACGGGTCGGGTTCGGGTCAACCCGCTCCGGGTTCGGGTTAAAGAAGTACAACCCGCTCCGGGTTCGGGTTGGGTTCGGGTTGACCAAAACTATTTTCAGGTCGGGTTCGGGTTGAAACCCTATTTTGACACCCCTAGTATTCATGTTCAAGTCAAAGCTCTAGAGACCGACGATGTCGTGTCTCGTTCCTAAGTAATTTACTTAGGTTAATACATACTTATTATAACATCAAATCTGTTATGTTAGCCACAATCACATCACATTAAACGTATATGTGTTTTATATAAGTCGATCTATAGTCGACGTAGTATTAGTCCCGGAGGACGCTCGCGCATAATTAAATGGTGCGGGAAATTAAACAATCAAACATCTCACATCACAATCACATCCACTCACATACATTGAAATACCCCTAACATTCAAATAATTAAATATTGATAAATAAGTATTATTTAGGGGATTATTAAACCCTAAAGAAAGTATATAAACATTTAAGCGTTAAAACGCACCCAAACTCCTTAAGGTCAGAAACGTGCGCTAAAGCCCGACCTTAAGTTAAACAAGTTATATAAGTTATAAACTTCATGTAAAGATAATCAAGGATAATTATATGACCCTTAGAACACAGGACCTCATCTAAAACCGAGCGAAAATACAAAATGCTCGGAGTTCCTTAAAGGCCCTTAAGGCCCGAAAGTCACGGAAATACATTATAGGATGAAGTAAAGCATTACACTTCATTCCAAATGCACCATAACACTATATTAAACATATAAGATGAAGTCCTCAAGCTAAATTCTCAGTTAAACGCAAAGTGCTAGGAGATGCCTTATGAGGATCCCATAAACCCTCGGGAATGCCCTGGAGGAGTGCCGAGGTGGCACGAACTCCTATAAAATTAATTCTTAGAGTTCCTAACATCATTATTCAACATTCTAAAGAGAATGCTCTAGCCAATTCCTCAAAAATAAACAAAGTGCTCGGACGAATTTCTTAACGCTCCTTTTTGCCCCGGTTAGCCCGGGAGTTGTGTTTCGAGTTGATATAACCCCATATAACTAAATGTAACACCTTAACATATTATTATTGACTATAAAAAATGTCAATAAACACTTGGAACTCATAGCAACTACTTAGTTTTCAGAAAATCCTTAAAGCACAAAAATGCACCTTCGGGTGTCACAAAAATGCGTTCTACGCAATTACCTTGAAGTTTTTGAGGAGGCACGAGTTGATAATATTAAAAGGGGATAAATTGAGCATCTAAATAAATTAATTCCAGTACTGAACTCATAGTACAAGTGGGGGCGATTTTCTCATCAATAAGGTACCTAAAATCAGCATTTTTACCTTAAAACTTTCATCTTTGACCATAGTGTAAATGTACCAAATAAATGCTAGAAACTATTACACATATTAGTATGGCCTTAGTAAAATATAGTGTAACAAAAACCAAATTAAAAATCCATCTCGTTTGACCTCCAATGAAGGCGCCATTTAGGGTGTTTAAAGCTTGAATTTTGACTAGAAAATTGCCTTATGGAATGGTGACTCATCTAGCATGTGTTATATGTTAATATGTCAAATAAAATCTGTCAATTGGAGCCCTCATTACCGATCACCTGCAAGGAAAAAACAAGGAGAAGGTTAGCCTTGGCAAAAGTAATGAAATAATATGCTAAAAGTAGATCTAGATTCCAAAGTATTCAACTTGCTAATGTGCAAATAAAACAACCCATGTTCTAACATGGAGGCTGCCGATTCTGATTTGTAAAAGAAGGGATTTATTGCTCATTAAATAGCCAAAAGGATACCCTACCTAACTAGCATATTTCATAGTAAAAAATAGACAAAACAATTGTCTTGTACAACTCCTTCATGTCCGAAAATGAGCATGAAAAGAAGGTCAAATTATCTTATAAAAATTCAACTAAAATACCTAGCTAACCTAGCCATGTTCTAATGTTTTTATTCTTCAAAAATCAAGTGCTTTACTACAGCCATGTTTCCTAATTTATGAGGAGAAAAGAGACAACTAATGACATGTATTCTACTTTGGAAATTCAAAAGAAAACACCTTACCTAACTAGGTCCTTGTCTTCTTCTTGCAATTATCAAACAAGCCATGCTTTCTTCCTTGTATTATGACCGAAAAGCAAGCATGAAATAAGGCCATTTATTGAGCCAAACAAACAAATATTAAACAAGGAAAAGATTAGTCAAATTTGACATTTTATTTATCAAAAGAAGAATCCTTTCTATTCTCACCTTATTTCCTACGTGAACATTCATTCCCTTCCTTTGCCATTCACCAACGAAATGGTAAGCTCTCCCTTCTCATCTTCATCTTCTTCCTTTGAAGCTCCTAAGTCCATTAATGGAGGTTTAACTTCTATCTTCATTTCTAAGGTGATTTCCTAGCATTTCTCATCAAGTCTTGAAGCAAAAACCTTCCTAGGGCAACTACAAGATTTTGGCATTAATTAATACACCAAGGAGGTTGTCTTAAATCAACATTAATCCTAGGAGCATCCAAGATCATCTTAAGGTATTTTTCATGCTTGAAAATCCTTAAGACACATTTTATGTGTATCCAAAGTTCTACATTTTCTAAAGCTATTTTCTCCATCAATTTCATGAAGGAAAATTGATGCTCCATCCCTCCTAGGTGTGCCTGTAACACCCCTACCATTAATACAGTGCTTACCGTCCAATCTCCTTACACATCAGATACACGCAGCGGATACATACTTACATAATGTGGGTGATACAATGCCGTTAGTCACCCACGTGACTAACAAGGCTACTACTTCTACATACAGCATCGGTCTGATGGACCGGAATCCCGAGTACTACATATCAGTAACACATACTCCACTTACCAAGTAATTACTACATTCCTCATTCAATACAATACTCCAAGTTCAATACAAAATGATCCACATACCGAGTTTACTAGGTTCCAAATCAAATACAATACTCCTCCCAAATTTATACATACTCACTAAGAGTCTATCTATTACCCCTTCCTCACAAACTACCTACTTCTAATTACAAGGGTGTGCCTCCGGTCTCTTACCTTGTCCATACTCGCTTCGGGTACCTGCACACTAAAAACGTTCCCCCTAGGGGGTCAGCTTTCGCTGCGCATGATAACCGCATACCCCGCATACTAGTGAGGGTACGCCGACCACTTGGTCGAATACATGCAGTTCATTTTCATTCAAACATACATGCATACATGCTCTTATACACAGTACAATAATACTTACGCAAGCATACATACATACACTTCATTACATACAAGGAACACGATACAACCATCCAATACATACTTACCTTTTTCCGAATTACACATACACATTACATACACAATATACAATACTTGTTAGCTTCATTGGTCCACCCGGGTTAATCGGGTGGAGATTACTCTTTTACTCGTTACTTCATACATACGCATACATACTCATACTCATACACATACATACTTACTCTTACTCTTACTCATGTTAAGTCGTCGGGACCTCCGGCCCTGGGGACTACTCCGTCCCACCTCCGGGATTTACTTGACTCACCAATCCGGGATGCTACCCATTTAAGGGATTTGGGCCGCGACCAGTTTAAGAGTCAGGAATTGCAGCCAACCTCTTGTGACTCCGCATCCTCACGCGTGGCCGAAGCTATATCGGACTTCTACTCATTCCAGTTTACTCACTTAAGTTAGGAGTTAGGTAGTTAGGAATTAGCAGAAGTCATTCATACAAGCCACATAAACAATTACAATGCTCAATACTCATTTATACAAAATATAATACAATACACCAGTACACTACAAGGTACAATTACACATCCTCATCATTCATATATTTCATGAATTATACAAACTATTGTTCAAGACGAATATCGAGAACAATGTAAACAAGCACAGGTAAGTGCAATATAGTCCGATTCATGCATTTATCTTATTTAGGTGATCAAATAAGCACACAAATCGGGGTAACCAGATTAGGATACAGGGCATGAAGAAATCATACCTTTCACCGTTGTACTTGTATCCCAACGTTCCTCCGGTGTTCACAAATCAAATCCTATGATGTTCATACAATCGAATAATTAATCTAACTTATCATTAACTTAACCCGATTACTCTTACGTTTACTAATCCATACTTACTAAGTCTTACGTTCCAATACTTGTATTTTATTTACTTACTCCTAATTACTTAACGATGGTTTACTTACATATACATGCACATATGTATAGGTGGGTATACATATATATATATAACTATTATTTAATTAAATTAATTTTTTTTTTGTGTATGACTCGACCTAACTTGCAAGTCCGGTCGCAAGTTCGGTCCAAGTCAGTAAGGAATTACGCTGGAGAATTACAGGGCCGACCGACCTTGCAAGTCCGGTCCCAAGGTCGGTCCATTCCAGCAAGTTTCGTATGTGAAAATTTTAGCCCGACCGACCTTGCAAGTCCGGTCGCAAGGTCGGTCCATTCCAGTAGCTTACTCGACGGAAATTTTTTTCTGGCCGACCGAACTTGCAAGTCCGGTCGCAAGTTCGATCCATTCCAGTAGGTTACAGACGGAAGAATTTTCTGGTCCGACCGAACTTGCAAGTCCGGTCGCAAGTTCGGTCCGTTCCAGAAGCTTTCCCGTCTTTGTAAATCTGGGCTCGACCGACCTTGCAAGTCCGGTCCCAAGGTCGGTCCGACCCAGTATTTGCATTGTTGTTTCTGTTTTCAGTCCCCTCTTTTACCCATTACTTCCCCATTGTTCCTACACTTACTCCCACATGTTTTAACACTTATTAAATCCTCTAATTCACCTTAGTTCATCCATCAAATTCATTGCTACATCCATCAATCTACTTACACAATTTTCCTCACTTCATTCCAGCACTTATACCAATTTTCTTTCTTCATTGCTACAGATTTTTAAACCAACTTCTACCTGTAGACACAAAAAATTCTCACCCCATAAAGCAAATTCCGAAATAATGAATAAAATAAGGGGGGTCATCACCTTCCTTTCTCAATACGTATTAGCGTGCGTGCCAAAACAAAACCATTGTTTTTATAATCTTTTCCAAAGCATCTCATAAAAACAAGATTCTTCAAAATGAATTTCCGACGACAGTCCGATTTCAAAACCATCCCTCTTTGTTTATTCACTTATTTTACTATTTTATTTTTGTTTATGTTCCTTTTGTTTATTTATTCATCTATCCGCTTTTTTATATTTTATTTTATTCTACTATTAACATTAGCATTTTTATTTTTATTTTTATTTATACATGTTCATTTCCATCTTACAAACTCAATCCACACTTGGTTCTAGACCAATTCCTTAAACCCACTCTATTTTCAGCCCATGGTTTCAAGAAGCCCACTCAAACCCTACCCCTTGTTATAAAAGAAATATCACAAAACCCTACTGTAGCAGGGATAGTGGTAGCCGACATCACCAATCCCATGTCGTTTTTTCCATTCTCGCTTGCTTCATCGACCTCCTTCAACCCAAAAAAAAAACAACAGCAAAACTTCCCCATTCTCTTCTTATTCTTCTACATTTTCCCGATTCTGATGATCCTCCTCCTGCTTCATCAGCACAAGACCTTCATCTCTCTCTAATCCCTGAACAAAATTCCCTGATTATTTTCCTGGCTCGTCTGGCCATTCTCTTAACTCCCAATCGTTCTCATCTTGTTCCCGGTTTGATCTAAAGGAAATCTACAGGGAGTCTCTTTTCTCTTCTCTCTGGAATCACATCGACTTCCTTCGACCATTCTCAATTTCGCCTGAAAGCGATATCCGTATTTGAGGACCTCACTTGGTTCCGAAATGATTCTGGCCCCGACCCCTTTCCCGGCCTTTTGGGGTCGTCGGTGGTGTTCGTTGAAGCTTTCCGGCTTTAGCTTCAGTACATGGAGTTTGCTCACTCTTATTGCCTTATTCAAACAAATCAGGTTGCAGAAGGCTCATTATCGTTTCGTTTCACCGAGACTTTATTGTCGGGTTTTGATCTCCGACCCGGGAGTTTCGACGGTAAACCACAGCTATCGGATGTGGATGGCGCTAGTTTGGGTAACTGTGACCTATCCCTATCTGTTTTGCCCTATCGATTAAATTGTCGATTGTTCGAATATCAGGTTAAGGTTTATTTGACCGCCTCACTTTGAGATTGGGAGCCTTGCGCCAGTTCTGAGGTTTGCGTGCTTCGTTCGTGTAGATCTCACCATTCTCTTGCTGGGTCGGTTGATCGAATATTGCGTGCTTTGGGTTTTCTTTTATCCTTGATTAGATTGGGGTTTAAAGAGCTAATCGATTTTGTTGATTTGATTTCACTGGTGGATTCGATTATAGCATGGAGAAGATTATTTGACTGATTTCTCGGACTTGGGTTAAAGCTCGTTCGATTTTGCGTTCACTGGCTGAATCGGGTTTGGAAAGTTCATTTGAACTTTTTCCTCTGTCGGTTTTGATTCTGGACTGGTGAAGTTATATTTATACTTAGCCTTCTGAAAGGGTACATAGAGGCGTTGTGCTGATGATATATTTGGATATTAATCTGCTGGCTCATGATGGATTAGTGTTTCTCAGCACTTTCTAGTTGCGTAGGGTTCGAATGCAATGTTGCTTTGGGCCATGTTCAATTTCACTGTCATTTCCCTGGTCAGCCTATTTGATTTCCGAACAATTGCCTATGTTGGGTTTGGGATTCACCCTATACTGCTATTACGTTCCCCTCTGGCATTGCGTATGTCCGTTTGTGAGTCTAATTGTGACTCCAAAGCGGTTGGTGCCCTTTGTCAGTTTCATAATGATTTGAAGATTACGCATTTGTTTAGTTGACCATATGCTCATTGCACCTACTTTATCACTTGACCGAGGTACACTTGTATCAATTGGAATGGATCGGGGCTGGTGCATGTAGACGCGCTTGGCTCGGAATTGACGTTGGGCTTTGTGACTCGACCATATGATTGCGTTTGGGTTTGGTACCATTCATGGGTTTGAAAGCCCTACTGGTCAGCTTTCTTATCGAGCTTGCATATTTCTCTTGTCGCGCCTTAAATTTAAGTTTGGAAACTGAATCTATTCAGCTTTGAACATGTCCCCTTGCGCACTGATATGGTATGGAAATTAAGTTGAACTTAGCATTACTTGTCCCTTGCACTTAGATAAGAACGTGAATTGAAATGATAGTTGCCCTATGCTATAATTGTTAGATAAACCACTCATTGGCTGGTTGGTCCTTATTAATTCCTCATCTTAGAGGGAAATGATATAAACCCTTTATGATCCCGCATGACTCACAACTTCACCCTTTTGATACTACACTTCGGTTTGAGTCGTAATCTAAGATGTTGAATTAATCTGTGTAGCAACCCCAATGTTTGATTTATCTTACAATTCATAGCATTTGCTGGCAGCTTGAAACTCTTTTCTATGTTCTCGGTTGGGGTGTGGGAGATGATTAGATTGCCCCCTTTCCTCCCATTGAGAGGGGCCGTATGATCCCATTGCACACACCCCAACCCTCTTACATTTCATTGCTAATTGATCTCGTGTCTCTTTGTTTATGTTCCCTGGCATGTACTTATTGCTTGAGGAACGAGGGACTGCTCGGAGATTAAGGAGATGGACCTTGGCTAGGACCACCGGGGCTCTCCCTTCAAACGCAAAAAACGGTTGGTGTATCTCTTCGGATCCCCTTCAGCTCGAGTGAGGCGGCGTCGATGCGACCCCCCATAGCAGCTCTTTTAATTCAGCAATTTAATTCAACACTTTAATTTTGTTATCATGAGTTGTAATTTGTCTATTAGTTGTGCTACCTAGCATAGTCTTGGATTACATAATTTTCTGTATTTGTCGGCTTGATCATTTTTTTACTCTGTCTATGTTTCGTACATATTTTTGAATGCTTGTCTATACATGTTCGGTTCTATTATACATTGGGCGTTTTATTTGTTAGTTTCGACTTATAAACTGTTAGATTGGTTTAGCACATGTAGCCCTAGAAAGCCTTATAGGTCACCCCTTTTTCTTTTGATCAAAGTCTTGGAAGGTACCCTACAGCTAGCTTATTTATGATTTGCTTTGTGGGGAACCATACCATCCAAAACTTTGAAAATCTTGTTAGCCTTGAGGGTACCCCACAGCTAGCTTATTTCTGATTTGCTTTGTGGGGAACAATATCTTCCAAACTTTTAAAGCCTATCCCAAACCACCCCTTAATTCCACTAAAAAACTTTACCCAAAAAAAATGGAAAAGAAAAGAAAAGAATTCAGAATAATGCTTATAGCTTAAGGTTTCTCATTCCAAATCCCTTCAATTTTTCAACTCCTCCAAATTGAATTGTCTCTCACTTTTAATTGATGTTTCATTTCAAAAAGAAATCTTGTTTTATTTTGAACACATCTTTCCTACTTGTAAATAAAAGCCCAAAATTGACTCACTTTTAAAACTTGGCCCACCCCCAATCTCGGCCCAAAGTCCAAGTCCGGCCCAAAGCCCCAAGTCTGGCCCAAAACTCCACCCGGCCCAATTCCAAAGTCTGGCCCAATCTTGGCCCAACCCAACACTCCACTCGGCCCATTAGCCCAATCTGGCCCATTAGCCCACAAATGTCAAACCTTGACCAGAAAACCTTGACCTTGACCAGAAAACCTTGACCTTGACCAGAAAAATTTGACCTTGACCATAAAACATCGACCTTGACAAAAAACATGGACTCAATCATTGACCAACCCTACTTCAACTCGAATGTTGACCCGGCTCATCTTCCAATACAAGTCAAACCAAAATCAAATCAAACCCAACTCTTTTTTTTCAAACCTGATTCCTTTCAACTCACTTTCAACTTCTAAATTCCTTTCAAGATCAAAAAACCAAAAAAGAATTTTAAACCATCATTTTATTCAAGTTTCATCAAGTGTTCAAAGAAACCATTTTGTGGAATTTTAAAGGAAAAACTCTTCTCACATCACAGAAAACTCTTCTCAAACGTAGAAAGTTCTCGCATATACAGAAAGTTTTCTCCTAAAAATGTTTCTCAAAATCAGTGTTTCTTTACCGAGGATTCCGAACAACTTCAAAAGTTGTCAAACTTAGTTTTCAGCTCAAAAGCCCATTTTCGGAGAACAGGTAATGTCTAACACCTTCAAAGGACGTTCCTTCCGAGTTGACATCGCTTGTCTCCCTCGGAATAAAGATCCGGGCGGGGCACTGGGGTCGTAACCTCCCTTGTCGCAGTCTGGATTTCTTTAGGCGGGCATTAGGGTGACAAACCTCCCCTAATTGCAGCCGAGATTTTTACAAGGCGGGGTGCTAGGGAAGTAACGACCTTCCTAGTTGCAGCCGGGATTTTAGAATCATCTAGCTCCCTTCCGCTCGATTTCAATGTTTTCGGTTTTTAATGTTTTAAAACCCGGGAGTTAGAGACGTTGTTAGGGTTCGACCGAGAACATCTTATTCATGATGTTTCTCTCTGAATCCTATTTTTCGACATAAATTCATTACCCCATCTTTCGAGCCTCGGCACTTACCATTAATTAAGTGTCGTGTTCGAGGGGGTACATAGGGTAATCCCTCGGGATTATCCGCCCTTTTTACAAAAAAAATGATTTTCTACTTTTAAAAAACTTTAAGAGAGACAATTCTGAATACACCGATCCAACCCTTTCATTAGAGTTTCAGGTCACATAAATACTCCTTAAATCCTCCTCTGAACGAACTCTAAGTCTCATAGAACCTCAAATTCTCGAATACTCTCGACAACCTTAGTCATCTAAACCCGAAACATCCTCGAAATCCGAACATCTGCAAATCGAACATCCTATCCCACACTCAATCATACTCAAAACCCGAACTCCTCTTCACCCCTTTCGATTTCCCAAGACACCTCAAAAATTCGACCACTCTAAAAGATGAAACTAACAAACCCGGTGTTATACCCAAAATTTCAACCCCCTGGAAGAGAGTCTCTACTAATAGGCTAGTAGCGAGGGTTCCCAATTCGATCGGCACATTTCAGAGTACTAGGGACAGCTTAGTCATCTCCAGGGGCATTTTCGTAATTTTTCAAGGCTCCTAAGCCCCCTATAGGCTTACTCTCTCCTCCAAATAAGGGTCAAATCAATTCAAAATGCTTTGAAATTTTAACCCATGATAGAGGGACATCTGAAGCATAATGGCGTTGGAATTTTGATTTTTCGAATTTCCAATAATTTTCTAGCAATTTCTGATTGAATCTGACGAGAAATTGAATTTAAAAATATTCCAATGTCCAAAAAATTCGATTCCACTTTAGAAAATTCAGAAATATCGTCCTTTACCCATGTGTAAAATTTCATAATCAAATTCCTTTTGGAAGCCCTTGAGCTAAAACGTCGGTAAATCTCGGTTTTTACCGGATTTTTCTATCTTTAAGGAAGCCTATATAAGGAACCTTATCCCATGATCAAAGGAGAACCTCAAGAACCCTAGACTCTCAAAGAAGGCATCTCTCTCTCTCCACGTTTTGAACTCCGGAGTCACAGTCAAACACCAAAATCTCACCAAAATCAACACCAAAACACGTTTTTCAACTCCCACAACATCATCCATCATCAAACCCTCACCAAAACAGCACCAAAACGTGAAGAACATCAAGAACAGCAAGGAGTCAGAAGCTCGGTTCGAAGTTCCTCCGGATCCGCCATCAACGAGGCCTCCGAAGAATCCCGACGTGAAGAAGCACCACGAATCTGAAGGTAAAACAGGTTGCAATTCTACTTTTCTAACTCTCCACGACCTTATTAACTCTCTGTCAAATTTTGGGTTCAAACTAACCTTTTTACGCTTCTGTATTGCTAATTACTTTTGTTTCTGCCTTGTTACTTGTTCGTCAAGTTTCGTACATAATTCGACTTCAAACTGCAATCTTTCAATTACTAACGAATTGTACATCTTTCAGGCTACACACCCATAAAATTTGAGCCAAAAACACCTTCGGGAACAGCCTCAACGCCGCCGTCCGAGGGCGGTCCGCACCCACGGACGTCATGTCCGGGGTCCCGGACTCCCTGTCCGTAAGCCCGGACGCCCACGGACGGCGGCGGGATTTTAAAAAATTCAAAATTTAGGTTTTCTAATAATGTCCGGGCCCACGGACAGCCTGTCCGTGGCCCCGGACTTTGCAAATTTTTGTTTTCCTTTAATTTCGACTCTTCTGTATAATTAGGTTAACTGGGGTCCGTGGTCTCGGACATGGGGTCCGTGGCTACGGACGTAAGCAAAATTCGACCTAATTCTGCCTCTGAAACCCTAGTTTAGGTAGCTTTTAAGTTCACTTTAATTTTCTGTCAAAAAATGCTAAAAAACACAAAAAAACAGAAGCTCGCGCACTTAGGTTAAAACGACTCGTAATAAGCCGTAAATAAACCAAGTAGAGGAAAAACGACCTAGGGGGTAATGAAAGTAATTGAACCCTAAATAAGTCGAATACCAAGCCCCCGAACCCGAACTCTACCTTTCCTAATTTACTAGGTTAAAATTAGGTGGCGACTCATAATAGGTTCCAGTGAGCTAGCTTAGGTTTTAATAATTATTGTTATGACATAGTTATTAATCTTAAGTTATAAGTGGACCTAAAACCCGATTAGATCCTAATCAACTTAATCCACATAGGATAGGGTTTAAAATCGAGGCTCACAGACTGGCGACTCTGCTGGGGAGAAACTCTTAATTTTAACTTGTTTAATTTTAAGAAAGAGGGCTTAACTCGAAAAATGTTTATTTATGGCTTTATTACTTTGTTTGTTTACTTTTGTGCGCACTTTAATTTTCTGCACCTTTGCATCATATGAGAGCGAGGGTCCACCTAAACCGATTTCATCCCGGGACCCGTTTGAGGGTCCCCTGTCAGGGACTCACACCTTTTAGGTGATGTGAATAAGCGGGGGAAAAAGGAGGATGTCGTCTAACCACATCCCCTTAATACCTGGGCCTTAGCCCCAAGCGTTTTCCTGGCAGTGTCCTTACCTAGCCCATTGTTTGGTCAGTCAAAGACCCGGCCGCAGACGCACACCTTCAGGTGATGCGAAAAAAGTGGGGAAGCCCAAAGAGAGTAGCGTGCAAGCCCTATTCCTTTGTGGCGACCTGGGCCTAAGCCCCAAGCACCTCTCCGGATCGATCCATACCCAAATTGATTTAACCGTCAAGTGAGGACATGTTGAATTTGTGTGGGCCCTGTTTGCCTGTATGATCGGCCCACTACCCAGTCTAGAGATTGATAGGAACTTTTCCTACATCAACTCAGCCCAACCCGATATCGCGGCTTTATTGTTTGTGGCCCAAAGGCCCTGCTTGATTTGAATGTGTGAGTTATTTGTTCGGGCTTCGGCCCAAAAGTTTAGGTTTAGGTGATTTATCTTTCAGCCCAATTTTAATTATCAATTTAGTTCTAGGCCCATGAAAAACAAATCCACCTAAAGCAATTCATGAAGATCCATCAGGCCTTTCCATTTCAAGGTTCATTCTAGTCTAGGAAGACTTTTCACTTGCCCAAATTCCAAGAACATGGTTTAGAAATCATTTTGACCCATGTGCTTTACCGCTAGCCCAAACACATTCTGGCCCAAGCGCCCAATTCTCAAAATATTCTGGCCCAAGAGCCACATTCTTCAAACATTTCTAGGCCCTCCCTTCCAACTCATTTCGGGCCTCAGTGCTTACCCACAATCTTCAAAACATTCCAGCTCATGTGTTTTTCTTGTAGCCCAAACAAGTTTTAACCTACAACTTCTTCACGGTCCAGAATTTTAGCTCAATCCACTTCTGTTTTCCAACAGATAAGCCCGAATCCCAAGTATGGTAGAGGGAGGAAACCCAGTCAGCATGGAGGCCCAGTTTGCAGCCTTAGAGCAGAGGTACAGAGCCGCCTTTGATGCCATGGAACAGAAACATAGGTCCACCCACTAATGACATGGAGGCTAAGTATGTCACCATCATCGAAGAGCTGAAAAGCAAAATCAATTCCCTTGAGGTTGGTCATCAGGAAAACATTTCAGGAAAGATTGCTGACTCTGGGAACGAGCATGACCACATCGAAGTTAACTCCATTGGGGCCCAGGGTGCGCAAGGATTCGTAGGAGAAGCCTCCCCAGATCACCAACTAACTGCAGAACTCAAGAAGGCTCTGAAAAGGATCGAGCGCATGGAAAAGGCTAGCAAGCCGGCTGGTTTTGATTACTCCTCTATGGCATCGTACCCCGAGGTTGATCTCCCCCCAAAGTTGAAGTTGCCCACACTTGCTCTATACAAGGGTTCCTCAGACCCGCAGGTCCATCTGGCGATGTTCGATAGGGAGATGTCCATCCTCAGGTTGAATGACATGCAAAAGGCCAAGGTCTTTGCCCGTTACCTCGATGAAACACCTCAACGTTGGTATTTGACTCAGAGGATGAACACCAAAACCTATGAGGAGGTTTGTGAGGCTTTCTTGCACCATTTCGAGTATGCTAAGAATCTCGAAGTCACCAGGTCCGACCTTGCCAGCACTCGGCAGAGAGACAGTGAATCAATGTCCGACTTCATCAAACGGTGGAGGATGAAGGCCGCTGCTATGCCTACAAAAATGGATGAGCAAGAACAGATTCGAATGATTGTGGACAATATGCAGAGACAATACAATAACGAGCTGGGTTGCACATACTTCCCTAATTTCGACATGCTGATGGGACAGGTAAGAATCATGGAAGAAAAGATTCACAAAGGCGAGCTGAAGCTGGAACAACCCAAAGCCCAGGGTGTGAGTATCGAGACCTTTAAGTCAGGACCGGCCAAAGCAGCTCAAGTTTCATACCAAGTGAGCACCATACAAAAACCCAGTGCTGTAAAGCAGAACATCAAGGCCTCACCCCGATCCAAGAGGTTCTCTACACCGAGACAGTTTACCGACATCGGCCGGCCTCTCAGTCAAGCACTCGTGAAGCTACAAGAGCTAGACCTACTACAGCCTCTCACACCTAGCCCTGGGATCACCCAAGCCGGGGAACATCTCCATCAATTCTGCCAGTTTCATCAACTACCAGGACACAGTACTGACGACTGCAGAGCATTGAAGCACAAGATTGAGGACCTTATCGAGCAAGGACTCCAGTTTGTCGAGTAGGCTAGTGTCTAGTTGCATTTTGCTTTCTTAATTTTTCTTTTCTATTTTGTAAGGGGTTTATGATATTTCCATTTTAATGAGGCTTAGATGTTCGAATTTCAGTCTCTTGTCTTTTCGATTTACAATCTCAAGAAAAAAATGTTTGTTCATTTTGCACCTTCAACCAAATCATCTTTCAAAACTAATGTTCATCTTCTGGCAATTGAATAAAATGATTTGTCTTTTTGTTTCCAAAAGGATGAACATGTCCAACCAAATGCCACAGCTCACCCCTAAGCATCCAAACAAACCACATACAAATTGTTGTCATAAACCCTGGACTAATACTGGGGGCAATCTGAGTTTAAAGACCAACCACGATTATTTCTTTTGTTTAATTGTGTGAACAAGTCTCAGAGTGAGAATTCACGAGAGTGTCTTGAGCGGAAAAACCATGAGTGAACGAGCGTGTCATTTTTACACGACTCCGGTGGGACCACATACAAAGGAAAATGTAAATGGCATAACTCCGACCGAAGGAGATAATTTGTAAATTTACTCTTAGACCTGCGAAAAGTAACAAAGAACGGATACACAACTATCAGGAATGACGAAGCACCTAGGTACAGCACCACATAGCCAAAAGCTTGTAAACCCTGTCATTAAACCCTAGGCACCCCCGCTGAGCCTTTCATATATCCCTTTTCGATATTATGAACTCCACAAAATAACCCAGCCAACGATGAATGTCCGACCCGGTGACCAAAGGACACGAGGAGTCCGACTCTCAGATAACGTTCTCATCAGTCCAAAGAAGCAACGCCGCTGTCAGCATGACAAAGTGATCTGCAAATGGTCCCAGAGTGACACAGGATCCAAAAAGCTCACATCAAAACAGCTCTCGAAGCCCAAAACCGGGAGACACAAGAACCCCGAAGGCGAAGTCAAGAAAGGACAAAACAAAGAGGCAAACCCAAAGTGCCTCGAAGAAATCCAAATGACAAAGAGAAGAGAAATGGTGTAAAGGACAACTTCAAAAGTCCAAGTCCAGAAGCTCGAAAACAACGTCAACACAAAGCAGCTAGATGACTTCAACACAAAGAAGATGAATCCGAGAGAAGACACAAGGTGCAGCTTTGGTCACCCATTTAGGCTCCACATACCTCAAATATCCCTCCATGATCCCGTCGTCTTTCATCACACCCTATGGCCACGTTATAAGCTCTGAAGACTTCCGACTTGATAGTTGTGTGTCCAATCACGTGAAAGTAACAGATCAAATGCGTAAATCCACCAAATATCGAATTCAATGGTCTAGAGGTTATGACCATGAGCGAGAAATGAGTGCAAACACCAACCACGTTGAGTGTAGGATAGGAAGCACCACATCAAAACATAAGCCTCGACCCTGTGAGGATGAGACTTGTTCGCACGTTTAATCAAAGAAAATACTGGGGGCAATTGATCGTTCCGATCAATTGCCATGAACTCTAGCTCAGATTGTCCTAAGGAAAAATACTGGGGGCAATTGTTGGTTCCAACAATTGCCATGCCAACACCAATTGAAACCTAAAGCTTGAGCACCACCATCCCACCACAGGCATAAGCCCTTACCACCACATAAGCCCTTACCTTCACTTCATACACCACACAGGCCCACATAAGCCCTTACCTGCACATCAAACACCACAGGCCCACATAAGCCCTTACCTTCACATCATACACCATACCCCACCGGCGGCATGTTCATCTCGTAGGAGATAAATTACAAGTCCAAAGTCTATAGTTAGGAGATGATAATTTCACTTTCCTTTTCACTAAACAGAATTTTCTTCAAACACTACCACGTTTGGCACTTTCATAATCAACTTTCATCATGATCATTTGCATAAAGTTTACCTTGCATCCGTCTGCATGAAACTCCTCATCATAGGCTAGAGATACAGATTCTCACCCCGAAGATACAGATTCTTCAGAGATACAGATTCTACCGAAGGTACAGACTCTTCAGAGATACAGATTCTCAGCTGAAGATACAGATTCTCAGCCAAAGATACAGATTCTTCAAAGATACAGATTCTCAGCCGAAGGTACAGATTCTTCAGGGATACAGATTCTTAGCCGAAGGTACAGACTCTTCAGAGATACAGATTCAGATTCACCAGAGCAGCAGAACTCACTAGAGCAGCAGAACTCACCCGAATAGAAGAACTCGGCCCAACACCAATTTTCATTCATTATAGGTAGTCAACGCCTTAGAATAGCTTGACATCATCTCATTCATTATAGGTAGTCAACGCCTTAGAATAGCTTGACATCATCTCATTCATTATAGGTAGTCAACGCCTTAGAAGCTTGACATCATCTCATTCATTATAGGTAGTCAACGCCTTAGAATAGCTTGACATCATCTCATTCATTATAGGTAGTCAACGCCTTAGAATAGCTTAACGTTATATCATCCTTATAGGTAGTCGGCGCCTTAGAATAGTCTGACATTACTTCATTATTACCTTTAGGTGGTCGACGCCTTAGAACCGCTCGACACCCTTCCACTTTACTCATAGGTAGTCAGCGCCTTAGAATAGCTCGACGCAACTTGTCGGATTGCACGTGTGGTCTTTTAAGATCCATAATTTTAGGGTATCACTCAAGCATCAACTAGCCTTTTCATTTCCATTACGAAGTCTAGTTGACGGGGGGCAATCTGTTATACCCAAAATTTCAACCCCCTGGAAGAGAGTCTCTACTAATAGGCTAGTAGCGAGGGTTCCCAATTCGATCGGCACATTTCAGAGTACTAGGGACAGCTTAGTCATCTCCAGGGGCATTTTCGTAATTTTTCAAGGCTCCTAAGCCCCCTATAGGCTTTCTCTCTCTCTCCAAATAAGGGTCAAATCAATTCAAAATGCTTTGAAATTTTAACCCATGATAGAGGGTGACATCTGAAGCATAATGGCGTTGGAATTTTGATTTTTCGAATTTCCAATAATTTTCTAGCAATTTCTGATTGAATCTGACGAGAAATTGAATTTAAAAATATTCCAATGTCCAAAAAATTCGATTCCACTTTAGAAAATTCAGAAATATCGTCCTTTACCCATGTGTAAAATTTCATAATCAAATTCCTTTTGGAAGCCCTTGAGCTAAAATGACGGTAAATCTCGGTTTTTACCGGATTTTTCTATCTTTAAGGAAGCCTATATAAGGAACCTTATCCCATGATCAAAGGAGAACCTCAAGAACCCTAGACTCTCAAAGAAGGCAGTCGTCTCTCTCTCTCCACGTTTTGAACTCCGGAGTCACAGTCAAACACCAAAATCTCACCAAAATCAACACCAAAACACGTTTTTTAACTCCCACAACATCATCCATCATCAAACCCTCACCAAAACAGCACCAAAACGTGAAGAACATCAAGAACAGCAAGGAGTCAGAAGCTCGGTTCGAAGTTCCTCCGGATCTGCCATCAACGAGGCCTCCGAAGAATCCCGACGTGAAGAAGCACCACGAATCTGAAGGTAAAACAGGTTGCAATTCTACTTTTCTAACTCTCCACGACCTTATTAACTCTCTGTCAAATTTTGGGTTCAAACTAACCTTTTTACGCTTCTGTATTGCTAATTACTTTTGTTTCTGCCTTGTTACTTGTTCGTCAAGTTTCGTACATAATTCGACTTCAAACTGCAATCTTTCAATTACTAACGAATTGTACATCTTTCAGGCTACACACCCATAAAATTTGAGCCAAAAACACCTTCGGGAACAGCCTCAACGCCGCTGTCCGAGGGCGGTCCGCACCCACGGACGTCATGTCCGGGGTCCCGGACTCCCTGTCCGTAAGCCCGGACGCCCACGGATGGCGGCAGGATTTAAAAAATTCAAAATTTAGGTTTTCTAATAATGTCCGGGCCCACGGACAGCCTGTCCGTGGCCCCGGACTTTGCAAATTTTTTTTCCTTTAATTTCGACTCTTCTGTATAATTAGGTTAACTGGGGTCCGTGGTCTCGGACATGGGGTCCGTGGCTACGGACGTAAGCAAAATTCGACCTAATTCTGCCTCTGAAACCCTAGTTTAGGTAGCTTTTAAGCTCACTTTAATTTTCTGTCAAAAAATGCTAAAAAACACAAAAAAACAGAAGCTCGCGCACTTAGGTTAAAACGACTCGTAATAAGCCGTAAATAAACCAAGTAGAGGAAAAACGACCTAGGAGGGGTAATGAAAGTAATTGAACCCTAAATAAGTCGAATACCAAACCCCCGAACCCGAACTCTACCTTTCCTAATTTACCCTAGGTTAAAATTAGGTGGCGACTCATAATAGGTTCCAGTGAGCTAGCTTAGGTTTTAATAATTATTGTTACATGCCATAGTTATTAATCTTAGGTTATAAGTGGACCTAAAACCCGATTAGATCCTAATCAACTTAATCCACATAGGATAGGGTTTAAAATCGAGGCTCACACCCGGGAAACTCTTCAACTCCAACAAATGATCCAAACATCCCTTAACTTCACAAGAATGACCAAAATGCCCTTAGCCCCACAAAGTCGAGACAAACCCAGTCCTCTCGAAAATAATCAAAACCTCTCAACACTTTGACCATTCCCACGAACCAATACTTTAAGACCAGCTCATTTCTCCAAACTCTTCGAAGTCATTTACTCCTCAATTCGCACTCAAATCCTATACTTTGGCTTTATCTTGATCTCTCTAATAAGGTTTTGAAAGAAGGCAATCCTGACAATTGGAGACCGAGGTTTCCTCGGGCACCAATCCGAAGTCGTGGTCGTTGCCACTTCTAAGGGGTGTAACCCAGTGCGAACCCACATAGAATCTCTGGTATGATCAGATAAGTCCTATCCATAGGCAACAAATCACAAAGTCAATTAACGGTTCTTAGAACCCTTCTCCTCCCTTCCTAGTTCCTTAGGTCAAACTAGGTGGCGACTCTACTCAATTTCTGCCTTTAGGGCATAAGTCCGCGTGGAGCCCATTGAGAGCGGGTGTAGTGCTCACTAGCATTTCTCTTACGCTTTCTGGGAAAGACGGACGATTTAGTAGGTATTTGAGGGATGCCAGATGACGGGTTTTCACCCTCCACAGAATGGCATTTTCTAGGATCTCGGCTTTTCATTCAGATCATATTTATATAGACCCCCCCTCATACCGAAAAATCACCCTCCACAGAATGGCGACTCTGTTGGGGAAACGTTGAGTAAGTTTTTCTCTAACTCAAGGAAGACTGAACTCCATTCAAAATTGTCGGGACTTCCCCATTTCTTTCAAAACCTTCAAGAGATTCATTTCAAAGCCTTTAGGATTATTCTATTCCATACTTAGAGTGTGTATCTGATGAGGACAGCTAGGACATATTAGATCCTCAACAAGCTTTGCAACAATTGGGTTAATAATTAGCTCACGATTAGAAAGAGACACTTAGGATTGAATGAAGCTAACTTCCCTTTAGGTTAATAAACAACCAATTTGGAATCACTAATCTCAAGATAAAACCCTTAGCAAATAGGTCGGTGCTAACTTCATTTGTTTCATTTACTGCTTTCATATTTATGTTACAATTGTGGGGTGCATGGGGTGGGTAGCTTAGGACATGCATTCCTCTGTGTCACCCGATTTACCCACGATGTCACGGGATCCCCAACCGGTCCACGGTTGATTCCCCATGAGCTAGGGTCACTTTATGAGTGAACAAACCCACGGGGCGGTAAGGTTTCTGACCGACGCCTTGAGCTCATGATCCAAAATTATCCTCCATTATCCGAGTCAAAGCCAGCATATAGTGAACTCTGAGCCTTCAGTGTCCAGCAACCTGGTCCGGTGTCTAAGACGGGTTTCATGGGCAGTTACCCCTTGTATGCCGCCTGTCAGACCACCCTTCTATCTTACCTTGAAGATTGCATTGGCTCAGTTCTCCAAGTGTCCTCTGCACCACGGGTGTCTCTAAAGCCCGATGTCACGCTACACGTCCATAGAGGATCCCGTATTTACCGGATACCCAAACATGGCACAACGTAGTCAGTGAATAATTTGGACTTTAGACACACCTGACCGTGCAGATGACGAGAGACCCGTTCCCATGCAGTACTTCCCCGAGTTTCCCGAAAAGTGAGCATGTTGTCGGATCATCACTGGCCGTGGCGTATGTTTCCTAATCATCTCGGGTATCCTGACCTTTCGAACTTAAGCACTCCGGACTTTCTTGATAACGTGCCCCATAAAGGCATAGCAGAGAAAAACCCCGAGAGATGATAGTGAAGGGACGATGGTTCCCCCGGTGAAACAGAATCATAATTGACCTGGAAAGTGATTATCCCAACATTAACACTTACAGCTCCACATCAAACATAGCCACGATTTACTTCATTGCTATACATGTGTGCAAACCACTTTTTCACCAATCTGTTTTAAAAGGTTCGGAATTCTCTTTCGCATATCTCTGAAAGCTGTTTCACGAGCTTGTTCAATTTAGAGTCCCACCTTAGTTTTGCTCCTAAACATTCGGGGTTTTAAAACCTGTCCCTTCATCTTTAAAAACTTTATTTTACCAAAATGTTATTTTCAAAACAATTTCCAAAAAATAGATTTCGAAAAACCTACTTCCTACATACGAATTTCAAACAACATTTTCACCAACATTATTTCAAAATAGTTTTTGAAAACAATTTTCAAAGTCGATTTTCACAAACGTATTTCAAAATAAATGATTTAGTCCCCATGTCGTGACCCGCTATTTTTGAAGTTCTGCCCACCTTCAAGAGCAGCGGTCATTACTGTGGAGCGTACTAGTCATTTCGTGTTTTCACAAAAGTGGTGGATTTTCACATAAGATTTTGTGCTTGATCATTCACCTTTTCCTTTCTCAAGAATATCTCTCATTCCCCTCGTCGGAGCAGATCGAGCTAAAAATCAGAGGCGCACCAACCCGTGAAGTTAGCCGAGCGACATGAAGACCAATACCAACCGTTCAAATACAAAATCAGAGGTGTACCAACATGGGTCAAGCGACATGAAGATGGGCAACATCAATTCAAGATCAAACTATTGAAAATCAGAGGAACGCCAACCCGTTTTGTTTGATCATAGTACCGCTTCACTGCAAGCGCCCAAAGACGAGCGAGCAGCCGGTCAAGAGCCCAAAGACGAGCGAGCAGCCGGTTAAGAGCCCAAAGACGAGCGAGCAGCTGATCAAGAGCCCGACGACGAGCAAGCAGCCAGGCAAGAGTCTGAAGATGAGCGCAAGCAGTCGATCAGAAGCCCGAAGACGGACCAGAAGAGTTGAAAAGAAGTTTAGCTCAAAACTTCCCCATTTAATGACTTTTAGAATTGATGTATAGGTTTTCCCTAGCATTCTTTTCTCTCTTGTCAATTTCTGAATAGACTTTGTGTATAGGTTGCACATTCCCTTTGAATTTATTTAGATCAATGTGTATAGGGTTCCCCACTCCCTATTTTATTTGCGAATGACCGAGTGTCAAAATTCATATTGAGAAAATCCACCACTTTGAAAACACGCGTTTTCAAAATTGTTTTCTAAAAATTGGTTTCTTTTGGCATGCACGTATAATAAAAAGAACGAATAAGGGACAACCCCTCACATCTATATATCATTCATCAACTCTGCTTTATGGGGTGAAAACTCACGGTATCTACAGGAGGCATCCCCTAAATAAACAATGTCAACAAATACAACCGAGCGCAAAACAAAACACATGCATTGCATTCATGACAAAAAGGTCACATGCACTTACAGTCAGTCCAAAATCATCAGCAATACATGAATCTCGTCCACACTCACGAGCATCACGCACTCACGTGTTTCATCATCACTTGCCACACACCAGCCTTCATCCCAATATCTCAACCTCCAAACTAATCTTCAATAGGATGGTGAAGAACACCAGAGAGTTTGAGCCTTTTCCAAACCCAGAATCACCATGGGCACCAGTGACCAGAATGATTGAAAAAAAAAGAAGAAGAAGAAGAGTGCAGTCGTTTCCATATCGTGGGGCTACCATGCGGGAGTTGTCACTCCCTAAAATCCAAAATCCAGGAGCCAATCACCAACCCGACCTCGCTCGAGAGTTACTTCTTAGACAACAACCCCAACTGTTAGACCATATCCAAGACCGACACTGACGGGATGAATTTCATGGTCCATCAACTAGAGCCGACTCAAGCGAGACTAGGTGTAGCCTTACCACGCATGCATTGCATCCAAAAAAAAAAACAAACAAACATTCAGTCAAAACTTGAAGTCAACCATCTTCATTCATCATTTTCAGCATTTGACACATCCTATACATAATAACTCCATATTATCACAACACATTGCATGGTAGATCGTTGCATTTGCATACTCTCGTATCAAAACGACGTCTTTGGCGAAAATCTTGATTGATTGCTTGAATAGAGCGCGTGAACCACTTAACTCTCGACCCATCAATGAACACAAGGGTCTCATCAAAATCAGCACCACAAACCAAGTGAGTAGTGCGCGAAGAGCGGTATTTTCTCTTGAATTCCAAAAGAGGGTATTGGACCATCCACTGAGCGACGAGGGAAGGTAGAGAGAGCCAATCAAGGTAAAACCATGAGCGACTTGTGCTTTCCTTCAGCACATGGAGAGGCATAATTTAGAGTGAGATCAATGTCGATAGCAAGATACGAACTGTGGTTCATGCAAAGATTCGAGAATAGTAAGAAAACAATTATTGACTAATGAGAATGACGAGGCACTTAGGAATAAAAATCTCCACAAAACCAAAAAAGCTTTGACTGCCCTGTACATAATCCCTTAGTGAGCCCCGCTGAGCCTTTCATAAAAAACTCTTTCTTCAAAATAAAAAAAAACTCCACAACATGCCACCCCACATATACATACCTACCCTTGCAATAGAGGATCTCGAAGGAGCCGGAGCCATGGCCTCTCCCCCCACCATCTTTCACAAAAAGAACATCGAAAATGTGCAAAGAAATCAGTGAGTCAGTGCAACTCCAGAGCCGAACACTAAAAAATAACACCAAAATTGTCCAAGAAGATCAATGAGCCAATGCAGCTCCAAAGCTGAAAGCCAAAATGAAAGGCGAAGAACGCTTGAGAAAGTCGATGAGCCAAAAATGAGAAGAAAGTTCGAACCGTACACCAGAAGAGACAAGAAGGAGAAATCCAAATCGAAAGGACCAATGATGTCCCGAAGAAACCAATAAAAGGTTATCAAAACCTGTCTAATCATTCCACCCACGGCAAAGGTGAAACACATCCTAATTTGCACAAAAGCTCCACAATTCCCAAATAAATCCTCCAGTCCCGTGTGACATACATCATACCCCTCAGCCCCGTTATAACCCGATAAAAGACCTCTGACTCGTAAGTCAATGAGCGTTAACTGAAAGTATCGGATATGAAGCATGAATCATAAGCTTCGTACTTGCTATCAACATGTCCCATCATACCAAAGGGACCATGAGCGAATGAGTGTGACCTTATCTCAGAAGGTCTTTAGAGTGCGAGTGACTCTTCGATTCAACCACCAAATCATAAACAGCCTACCCTGTTGCAGGTGAGGAATTTGTGAGGAATGGAAGGTCCATAACCTCAAAATGAAATTCTAAGGTAAATACTGCTCCGAGCATCGAGAGCATCATCACACATTTTGCACACACAGTCATACTCATGAAAGATTGACCCATATCCCTCCGTGAGAGGAAAGTGATTCACGCATTCTAGCTCAACAATCACTCAAGATCAAACTGAAGATGTCTTATATTCGTAAACCTCATATTAATAAAGATAGGACTATACTTTCTCTCCAAAAAAACTGCATATGCATTTTGCATCGTGTCTAGCATTTAATATTTGCATGCACCATAATCATTTCATCATCAACATCCGACTGGTAAGAACTCTGCCTAGTCTCGTGAAAAGTCGACTTCAGTTGCCGCTATCAAAGCGTAACTTCCGATAAAAAAAAGTCAAAGATGGAGCCATCCCACGGCCATATCCAAGTTGGAGCCATGCAGAAGCCATCCTCAAATATTGAGACCATCTCCAGAGATACACGTGAGCCATTCCAACAGTTCGAGAACAATACGGGAGCCACCTCAAATCCCTGTCGGAGCCATTTCATCACCTGGGCCTTGCCCACAGAGTATCGAACTACGTATGGTCTGATCTCAATATGGAATTGAGTACGTAGGTAGCCCGTCCAGGGTGCGACCACATCAAAGGTGAAAACTTCCCTTTTCCCCTCGGTGTCATCGAAGTGAACCAACCAAAGCGTCGTTATGCTCAATCAGCACAAGGTCATCCCGGAGTCATCCATGGGAATCCTGGAACCATGATGGGAACCACCGATAAAGTCATGCAACTGTGTTTCATCATTCACCCATGAACAAAACATTCACCCACTACAAAGTCCAAAAAAAAACCATCAAATCACAATAAATTTATCGCTGGAGCCATCAAACTACTTCAAAAAAAAAATCAACCAAATCTACCCACCACATCGAAGCATTTCAATCACATCAAAACCCACCAACCTCCAGAATGATCACATCCCATCAAAAACACACCAACCATATCAAGCCCACCGACCACCCCGAGACCATTGGTCACACAGCCATCAGCGTATACCGGAGCCATCAAAGCATGCTGGAGCCATCCCAGATCTTTGAAGCCATGTCGGAGCCATCCCGAAGCTTTGAAGCAACTCTGGAGCCATTAACTCATAGAAAAAGAATCTACATCCATAAACAGGGAGTCCCAATCCAACCAGCGCATTTATTTTTAACCATCTTACATTGCATAGCATTTGCATTCACCCACAAAGTTCATTCACTATCCAATGCATATTCACAACCCGCTAGGCAGCTATTACGCTACTAGTGCGGTCCCGTCCTTTCCTTCACTAGGCAGTTATTACGCTACTAGTGCGAGATCGTTCAATTCATAACCCGCTAGGCAGCTATTACGCTACTAGTGCGAGATCGTTCAATTCATAACCCGCTAGGCAGCTATTACGCTACTAGTGCGGTCCCACTTTTCCTCCACTAGGCAGCTATTACGCTACTAGTGCGAGATCGTTTCACATCCGCCTGCTAGGCAGCTATTACGCTACTAGTACGGTCCCACCACTTTTCCTCCACTAGGCAGCTATTACGCTACTAGTGCGAGATCGTTTCACATCTGCCTGCTAGGAAGCTATTACGCTACTAGCACGGTCCCACCACTTTTCCTCCACTAGGCAGCTATTACGCTACGAGGCGAGATCGTTTCACATCTGCGCCTGCTAGGAAGCTATACGCTACTAGTACGGTCCCACCACTTTCATCAGCACTAGGCAGCTATTACGCTACTAGTGCAGATGGGTTTCACATCCGCCTGCTAGGAGCTATTACGCTACTAGTACGGTCCCACCACTTTTCCTCCACTAGGCAGCTATTACGCTACTAGTGCGAGATTTTCACATCCGCCTGCTAGGAGCTATTACGCTACTAGTACGGTCCCACCACTTTTCCTCCACTAGGCAGCTATTACGCTACTAGCGCGAGATTGTTTCACATCCGCCTGCTAGGAAACTATTACACTACTACTACGGTCCCAACATTCTTCCTCCACTAGGCAGCTATTACGCTACTAGTGCGAGCTCGTTCCACATCCGCCTGCTAGATAGCTATTACGCTACTAGTACGGTACACAATCAAAAGTATTATAGGCTCATCATAAGTCCTATAAGCTAGATGTCAAGAGGTCTAGTTGAGGCTCATCATAAGTCCTCGTACTTTCAATTGCATTATAGGCTCGTCATAAGTCTTATAGCTAGATGTCAAGAGGTCTAGTTGAGGCTCGTCATAAGTCCTTGTGCACCCCAATCAATCTAATTGTTAGTATCATAGGCTCGTCATAAGTCCTATGACTAGATATCAAGAGGTCTAGTTGAGGCTTGTCATAAGCCCTCGTACTTTCAATTGCATTATAGGCTCGTCATAAGTCCTATAGCTAGATGTCAAGAGGTCTGGTTGAGGCTCGTCATAAGTCCTCGTGCACCCTAAACGACCCTATTGTTAGTATTCTAGGCTCGTCATAAGTCCTAGGGTTAGATGTCAAGAGGTCTAACTGAGGCTCGTCATAAGTCCTCGTACTTTCAATCGCATTCTAGGCCGCTCATAAGTCCTAGAGCTAGATATCAAGAGGTCCAGTTGGGGCCCGTCATAAGTCCCCATGCACCCGCACCCATAAGAACAAATCATAAATCGCAGTGAGAATTTTTGGCGCCCCGTCAACCTTGATCCAATTCTGCAAGGGCTTGCAAAATTGAATCAAGGGGAGCCATCTGTAGACACCAAAAAAAATTCTCACCCCATAAAGCAAATTCCGAATAATGAATAAAATAAGGGGGGTCATCACCTTCCTTTCTCAATACTAGCGTGCGTGCCAACAAAAACCATTGTTTTTTATAATCTTTTCCAAAGCATCTCATAAAACAAGATTCTTCAAAATGAATTTCCGACGACAGTCCGATTTCAAAACCATCCCTCTTTGTTTATTCACTTATTTTACTATTTTATTTTTGTTTATGTTCCTTTTGTTTATTTATTCATCTATCCGCTTTTTTATTATTTTATTTTATTCTACTATTAACATTAGCATTTTTATTTTTATTTTTATTTATACATGTTCATTTTCATCTTACAAACTCAATCCACACTTGGTTCTAGACCAATTCCTTAAACCCACTCTATTTTCAGCCCATGGTTTCAAGAAGCCCACTCAAACCCTACCCCTTGTTATAAAAGAAATATCACAAAACCCTACTGTAGCAGGGATAGTGGTAGCCGACATCACCAATCCCATGTCGTTTTTTTCCATTCTCGCTTGCTTCATCGACCTCTTTCAACCCAAAAAAAAAACAGCAAAACTTCCCCATTCTCTTCTTATTCTTCTACATTTTCCCGATTCTGATGATCCTCCTCCTGCTTCATCAGCACAAGACCTTCTCTCTCTCTAATCCCTGAACCGAAAATTCCCTGATTATTTTCCTGGCTCGTCTGGCCATTCTCTTAACTCCCAATCGTTCTCATCTTGTTCCCGGTTTGATCTAAAGGAAATCTACAGGGAGTCTCTTTTCTCTTCTCTCTGGAATCACATCGACTTCCTTCGACCATTCTCAATTTCGCCTGAAAGCGATATCCGTATTTGAGGACCTCACTTGGTTCCGAAATGATTCTGGCCCCGACCCCTTTCCCGGCCTTTTGGGGTCGTCGGTGGTGTTCGTTGAAGCTTTCCGGCTTTAGCTTCAGTACATGGAGTTTGCTCACTCTTATTGCCTTATTCAAACAAATCAGGTTGCAGAAGGCTCATTATCGTTTCGTTTCACCGAGACTTTATTGTCGCGGGTTTTGATCTCCGACCCGGGAGTTTCGACGGTAAACCACAGCTATCGGATGTGGATGGCGCTAGTTTGGGTAACTGTGACCTATCCCTATCTGTTTTGCCCTATCGATTAAATTGTCGATTGTTCGAATATCTGGTTAAGGTTTATTTGACCGCCTCACTTTGAGATTGGGAGCCTTGCGCCAGTTCTGAGGTTTGCGTGCTTCGTTCGTGTAGATCTCACCATTCTCTTGCTGGGTCGGTTGATCGAATATTGCGTGCTTTGGGTTTTCTTTTATCCTTGATTAGATTGGGGTTTAAAGAGCTAATCGATTTTGTTGATTTGATTTCACTGGTGGATTCGATTATAGCATGGAGAAGATTATTTGACTGATTTCTCGGACTTGGGTTAAAGCTCGTTCGATTTTGCGTTCACTGGCTGAATCGGGTTTGGAAAGTTCATTTGAACTTTTTCCTCTGTCGGTTTTGATTCTGGACTGGTGAAGTTATATTTATACTTAGCCTCTGAAAGGGTACATAGAGGCGTTGTGCTGATGATATATTTGGATATTAATCTGCTGGCTCATGATGGATTAGTGTTTCTCAGCACTTTCCAGTTGCGTAGGGTTCGAATGCAATGTTGCTTTGGGCCATGTTCAATTTCACTGTCATTTCCCTGGTCACGCCTATTTGATTTCCGAACAATTGCCTATGTTGGGTTTGGGATTCACCCTATACTGCTATTACGTTCCCCTCTGCATTGCGTATGTCCGTTTGTGAGTCTAATTGTGACTCCAAAGCGGTTGGCTGCCCTTTGTCAGTTTCATAATGATTTGAAGATTACGCATTTGTTTAGTTGACCATATGCTCATTGCACCTACTTTATCACTTGACCGAGGTACACTTGTATCAATTGGAATGGATCGGGGCTGGTGCATGTAGACGCGCTTGGCTCGGAATTGATGTTGGGCTTTGTGACTCGACCATATGATTGCGTTTTGGGTTTGGTACCGATTCATGGGTTTGAAAGCCCTACTGGTCAGCTTTCTTATGAGCTTGCATATTTCTTGTTGTGCCTTAAATTTAAGTTTGGAAACTGAATCTATTCAGCTTTGAACATGTCCCCTTGCACACTGATATGGTATGGAAATTAAGTTGAACTTAGCATTACTTGTCCCTTGCACTTAGATAAGAACGTGAATTGAAATGATAGTTGCCCTATGCTATAATTGTTAGATAAACCACTCATTGGCTGGTTGGTCCTTATTAATTCCTCATCTTAGAGGGAAATGATATAAACCCTTTATGATCCCGCATGACTCACAACTTCACCCTTTTGATACTACACTTCGGTTTGAGTCGTAATCTAAGATGTTGAATTAATCTGTGTAGCAACCCCAATGTTTGATTTATCTTACAATTCATAGCATTTGCTGGCAGCTTGAAACTCTTTTCTATGTTCTCGGTTGGGGTGTGGGAGATGATTAGATTGCCCCCTTTCCTCCCATTGAGAGGGGCCGTATGATCCCATTGCACACACCCCAACCCTCTTACATTTCATTGCTAATTGATCTCGTGTCTCTTTGTTTGTGTTCCCTGGCATGTACTTATTGCTTGAGGAACGAGGGACTGCTCGGAGATTAAGGAGATGGACCTTGGCTAGGACCACCGGGGCTCTCCCTTCAAACGCGAAAAATGGTTGGTGTATCTCTTCGGATCCCCTTCAGCTCGAGTGAGGCGGCGTCGATGCGACCCCCCATAGCAGCTCTTTTAATTCAGCAATTTAATTCAACACTTTAATTTTGTTATCATGAGTTGTAATTTGTCTATTAGTTGTGCTACCTAGCATAGTCTTGGATTACATAATTTTCTGTATTTGTCGGCTTGATCATTTTTTTACTCTGTCTATGTTTCGTACATATTTTGAATGCTTGTCTATACATGTTCGGTTCTATTATACATTGGGCGTTTTATTTGTTAGTTTCGACTTATAAACTGTTAGATTGGTTTAGCACATGTAGCCCTAGAAAGCCTTATAGGTCACCCCTTTTTCTTTTGATCAAAGTCTTGGAAGGTACCCTACAGCTAGCTTATTTATGATTTGCTTTGTGGGGAACCATACCATCCAAAACTTTGAAAATCTTGTTAGCCTTGAGGGTACCCCACAACTAGCTTATTTCTGATTTGCTTTGTGGGGAACAATATCTTCCAAACTTTTAAAGCCTATCCCAAACCACCCCTTAATTCTACTAAAAAACTTTACCCAAAAAAAATGGAAAAGAAAAGAAAAGAATTCAGAAAATGCTTATAGCTTAAGGTTTCTCATTCCAAATCCCTTCAATTTTTCAACTCCTCCAAATTGAATTGTCTCTCACTTTTAATTGATGTTTCATTTCAAAAAGAAATCTTGTTTTATTTTGACACATCTTTCCTACTTGTATATAAAAGCCCAAAATTGACTCACTTCTAAAACTTGGCCCACCCCCAATCTCGGCCCAAAGTCCAAGTCCGGCCCAAAGCCCCAAGTCCGGCCCAAAACTCCACCCGGCCCAATTCCAAAGTCTGGCCCAATCTTGGCCCAACCCAACACTCCACTCGGCCCATTAGCCCAATCTGGCCCATTAGCCCACAAATGTCAAACCTTGACCAGAAAACCTTGACCTTGACCAGAAAACCTTGACCTTGACCAGAAAACTTTGACCTTGACCAGAAAACATCGACCTTGACAAAAAACATGGACTCAATCATTGACCAACCCTACTTCAACTCGAACGTTGACCCGGCTCATCTTCCAATACAAGTCAAACCAAAATCAAATCAAACCCAACTTTTTTTTTCAAACCCGATTCCTTTCAACTCACTTTCAACTTCTAAATTCCTTTCAAGATCAAAAACCAAAAAAGAATTTTAAACCATCATTTTATTCAAGTTTCATCAAGTTTTCAAAGAAACCATTTTGTGGAATTTTAAAGGAAAAACTCTTCTCACATCACAGAAAACTCTTCTCAAACGTAGAAAGTTCTCGCACATACAGAAAGTTTTCTCCTAAAAACGTTTCTCAAAATCAGTGTTTCTTTACCGAGGATTCCGAACAACTTCAAAAAGTTTTCAAAACTTAGTTTTCAGCTCAAAAATAAACCATTTTCGGGGAACAGGTAATGTCTAACACCTTCAAAGGACGTTTTCTTCCTAGTTAGACATCGCTTGTCTCCCTTCCAGAATAAAGATCCGAGGCGGGGCACTGGGGTCGTAACCTCCCTTGTCGCAGTCTGGATTTCTTTAGGCGGGGCATTAGGGTGACAAACCTCCCCTAATTGCAGCATAGATTTTTACAAGGCGGGGTGCTAGGGAAGTAACGACCTTCCTAGTTGCAGCCGGGATTTTAGAATCATCTAGCTCCCTTCCGCTCGATTTCAATGTTTTCGGTTTTTAATGTTTTAAAACCCGGGAGTTAGAGACGTTATTAGGGTTCGACCGAGAACATCTCATTCATGATGTTTCTCTCTGAATCCTATTTTTCGACATAAATTCATTACCCCATCTTTCGAGCCTCGACACTTACCATTAATTAAGTGTCGTGTTCGAGGGGGTACATAGGGTAATCCCTCGGGATTATCCGCCCTTTTCACAAAAAAAATGATTTTCTACTTTTAAAAAACTTTAAGAGAGACAATTCTGAATACACCAATCCAACCCTTTCATTAGAGTTTCAGGTCACATAAAACTCCTTAAATCCTCCTCTGAACGAACTCTAAGTCGCATAGAACCTCAAATTCTCGAATACTCTCGACAACCTTAGTCATCTAAACCCGAAACATCCTCGAAATCCGAACATCTGCAAATCGAACATCCTATCCCACACTTAATCATACTCAAAACCCGAACTCCTCTTCACCCCTTTCGATTTCCCAAGACACCTCAAAAATTCGACCACTCTAAAAGATGAAACTAACAAACCCGGGAAACTCTTCAACTCCAACAAATGATCCAAACATCCCTTAACTTCACAAGAATGACCAAAATGCCCTTAGCCCCACAAAGTCGAGACAAACCCAGTCCTCTCGAAAATAATCAAAACCTCTCAACACTTTGACCATTCCCACAAACCAATACTTTAAGACCAGCTCATTTCTCCAAACTCTTCGAAGTCATTTACTCCTTAATTCGCACTCAAATCCTATCCTTTGGCTTTATCTTGATCTCTCTAATAAGGTTTTGAAAGAAGGCAATCCTGACAATTGGAGACCGAGGTTTCCTCGGGCACCAATCCGAAGTTGTGGTCGTTGCCACTTCTAAGGGGTGTAACCCAGTGCGAACCCACATAGAATCTCTGGTATGATCAGATAATCCTATCCATAGGCAACAAATCACAGAGTCAATTAACGGTTCTTAGAACCCTTTTCCTCCCTTCCTAGTTCCTTAGGTCAAACTAGGTGGCGACTCTAGTCAATTTCCGCCTTTAGGGCATAAGTCCGCATGAAGCCCATTGAGAGCGGGTGTAGTGCTCACTAGCATTTCTCTTACGCTTTCTGGGAAGGACAATTTAGTAGGTATTTGAGGGATGCCAGATGACGGGTTTTCACCCTCCACAGAATGGCATTTTCTAGGATCTCGGCTTTTCATTCAGATCATATTTATATAGACCCCCCCTCATACCGAAAAATCACCCTCCACACTACCATCCAATACTTCCTCTACCAATGTCACTCCTAGCATCCCAAATACATTTCCAAGCCATTACCTTACCTATACCCAAGTCCAACTTTCCTCTTACCAAACCTTGCACACTAATTCTTCCTAGTTCTACAATGCAATTTAATACCTCTTTGCTACAGATTTTGACACTTACTCTCCCCTTCTCTAACTACCTCTTCTAATGTCATTTCTAGAGTTCCTAGTACATCACCATACATTATCTATCTCTCCCAATCTACCCCTTTATCTTTCTCTATCAAAATCTGTTACAACACCTATTAGCCACCTAGTTTCTAGTTCACTAAGTGTTCTAATCCTAGGCAAATTTTGCCATAGTCTCCCCTATATTTTTATACACTCTCACCACAATGTTTCCTCACACATTACATCATCTCACCTGTTTATACACAACATCAATATACAAGCTCCCATACTCAAATACCAATACTAAAACACTACTAAAAATTCCTGCACTCAACAACCCAATACCCAACTAAGTTTCAATACATTTTACATGTCTTTCAACGGTTTCAAGCACTTAGATTATCCTACACAATATATTACTACACAATACCATTTTCATTACTCATTTCAAACTTCTAAAAATCCATTACATACATATATATACAAAGTTACACAAAAGAGCATCCTTACCTTGTTTCTTCTTCTAGTTTTCTTTCTCCCTCTTGCCTCTTCCTTCTCTCCCTACCGGTTATAGTGCTTCACCCAATCTATCATTATAACCCATACATACACACCATTTCAATACTAAAACTAACCCTAAGCATTATTTAAGCTTTAATGTAGGTTTTAGGGTTTTGAAAATCGCATTACCTTACAAGGGTGCAAATGAAGCTTGGAGTGGTTCAAGAACAAGATTTCCAACTCCTTCAACAAGCCAAAATCGGCTAGAGTGCAAAGAAGCCAAACAAGGTTTTAGCTTCATTTTCGTTTTGCCCATGAGGCTAGAAAAACAAAGGAGTTTCAAGAAGATTTTTACCTTAAAATGACAAGGAGGAAGAGGTGGTTCTAATGGTGGTCTTGAAACTCCAAATGCTCCATACCCATGGAGATGAAAGTTGTTGTTTTTGATTTTTGAGGAGATATGAATGTAGCTCTTGATGAGAGGATTCCAATGGTACAAGTTTTGTAATTTTTGGAGGAGATTTGAGGTAGTAACAAGAGGAGAGAAGTGGTGTTTTGTGTGGGTTTGTTCATTCCTCCATGGCTGTTGCTGGAGAAGGAAGAAAGAAATAGAGAGTGAGGGGGAAGGGGCTGCTACGTGAGTGAGGAAATGAGAGGATATGAGAGAGAGAGTGTGAGTGGTAAAGTAATATATGTTACTTTTTGCTTTTGAAATGCTTTTGTCTTTTGTGAATAAAAAGAGAATAGAGAGTGTGTGAGAGAGAGAGAGCAAATCGTGACACCACAGCCCATGTGGGTTTTAGAATTCTATTTACAATATTGGACACATAAGTTTTGGTTATTTATGTTTCTACCCCACAACTTCCCGTTTTTGACAGTTTTTACTAATTGCTCGTTTTATTGATTTTATTGGTTCTAAAGCTTCACTAATATTTATTAATGATTATCTAGTTGACCAAAATTTGTTACGAGTCTATTTGACCCGCTTAAAGACACGTTTTCTCGGTTACCTCGAAAAACGCGTTTTAAGGTTCTATTAGCGTTTTAATTCATTATTTGGATCCGTTTTCTTCGGGAGTTGTTCCCATATATTATTTAGGTCTTATTAAACCTTTGGAATCCATATAATACGCTAACCGAGGTCTCATACCTCCTATGGTTATTTAACGCTTATTTAGCGTTTTCCGTTTTTAAGAGTTTATTTATTCTTTTGGATTTATTTTTCCTTACCAGTATTAATTCGGTACCATTAGGCCCTTAAATACGTATTAGATTAATTTTAATCCCTATATTTAAGTTCGGGGTATTTCAGTGCCGAAAATTCAAGAAGAAAAACCTAAGGTAAAACCTTGGAAAACTACTTATAAATCTACTTAAGGTCTTTGTTAAGATCTAACCCCTAAACCCCTTCCTCTCTTGTATAAAAACCGAAGAGGAACATCATTTACCATTGGAGGAAGCTTGGGAATTCAAGAGGAGTTCAAGTACTTAATCATCCTTTATTAAGAGTAAGTTTACTAAGCAAATCTTTATTGTTTTAAGCTTGTTTAAGCTCTTAAAAATTGTACAAAAATTATGTACACCTTCTTAAATAAATAAGACCGAAACTATATGGTAATACATACCAAAAATATAATTTATAACATTTATAGTAAGCTTACTACCTTAAGACACATTTTTGTTTTACAAAAATTACTTATGATATATAATAATTCATGCTGAATTACCTAGGGCATTTATGCTCCTTTTTGAGCTAAAAATCAATCTAAGACATTACAATAATTTTTACATGAGTTATATGACTCATATGTATTTATGTATAATTATTATAAGTTATAAATCAAGTTTTAGAAATTATATGATGATATATTATCAATGCCGAATTCAAATGATGAAGAATAGATTTTAATGAGCTAAATATGTATATAAATACATACTATGAATTTTGGGTGAGTTAAAAATAATTACTAGTGTTTAAATGGCTAGTTTAATAAGTTATGTGGTGAAAATATAATTTTTATAAAGTTTGGGGTAGGTTATGTGATTACCGAGAATAAAGGGTGTCCATGGCCTAATTATAATATAATAAAGTGTGAGAATTAATAATATGAATTTTGGTTGAATTAAATAAGTGTTTAATAGTTAAAATAACAATTTATAAAGTTTTGGGGCCACTTTGTAATTTTTGGAAAGTTTGGTGTAAAATCGAGAAACATATAAGTTTATGGGTATATTAATGTATTAAGTATAAAATTAGACTATGGTCAAAGTGTTGACCAAAAACTTTAGGTTAAAATGATTTATGACATGAAATATTAAGTTTATAAAAGTTTTGGGGTGATTATGTAATTTATAAGAGTTTAACTATAAAATCGGATCTTATATGGGGCGAAAGCATAATTTGTAGAAATATAAATGTCCACTTGGTAATTGTAACACCCCTACCGCTAATCCTGTGCTTACCGTCCAATCATCCCAATAATCAAAGTTACTCGCAGCGGAAATACTACTTACTACGGCGGGTGATACAACGCCGCTAACCGCCCATACGGCTAACAAGGCTATTACTACTTACAGTGACGGTCTGATGCCTAAGTATACCGAGCTACTATATTACTTACCAAAATACCACATACCGAATACTTACATCAATGGATTACCGAGTGCCAAAGTATATTCGATTACATCATTTCTAAGTTCCCAAAAAGAATGAGCTTCTATCAGCTACTCATCTATACCAATTCTCATTCTATCAATATCCAAAAAGGTGTACCCCATGGTACACCGGCTAATCAAAAGCTACAGCCGTGTACTACTTAGTACACCAATCATAATTCATTGTTTACAACCAAAAGAAAACAAAAGAGATAGAACTAAGTCTTCACATCTTCATCCTTCGTGAGTACCTGCGTGTAGTAAAAACATCGCCCCAAGGGGCTCAGCAAACGCTGCGTATAAACTCCGCATATACCACGTGCTAGCTAGGGCAGGCCGACTATTTGACGTCCACTAAACATGCAGTTCATTATTTTCATACATACATGCTTTACATACAACATACATGCATATACAAAACATTACACAATTCAAGGCATCAATACAATAGTGCATACAATACTTACCTTCATGATGTTAGCCAAATTACGCATCCGGGTTAATCGGAATGCTGTTTACTCTTTTACTCATTTCACTTTACTTCCTCTTACTTGCACTTACTTACTTTCATTTACTTTACTTACTCATTCTTACTTACTTGCTTATACTCAAGTTAAGTCGGCATGACCTCCGGCCCTGGGGACTACTCCGTCCCACCTCCGGGATTTACTTGACTCACCAATCCGGGATGCTACCCATTTAAGGGATTTGGGCCGCGAACTAGTTTAAGAGTCAGGAATTGGAGCCAACCTCTCGTGACTCCGCATCCTCACGCGTGGCCGAAACTATATCGAACTTCTACTCATTCCAATTTAATTACCAATTTAAGTTAGAATGGTTAGCTTGTTAGGAACAAGTTAGAAGTCCAAGGTCAACACATTCGGTCACAATACGATATATCATACATACACACATTCATATTCATCCATACATTTCATGAATTATACAAACTAAGATTTAAGAAAAATATTCACAGCATACAGCACTACATATTCACAAGTATGCATAGTAACTCCGATTTGTGCAGTTATCTTATTTGGTGATCAATTAACACACAACACACACATCAGAGTAACCAAGATAGCATACGGGGCATGAGGAATTCATACCGTTCACCGTTGTACGTGTTTCCAAACGTTCTTCCGGTGTCACAAATCAAATCCTATTATATACATATACAATTGAATGATTAATATAACTATCATTAACTTAACTAGATTACTCCTATGTTTACTAATCCATACTTACTATGTCCTTATACCTCTTACACTTACACATTACTTACTTATTTTTCATTACCTTAAGTTTTATCTTCTTACTTAATATTAGCTTACTTACATACATGTACATATATATATATATAATTATTATTTAATTTAAATAAAATTTTTTTTGTAAGACCGGACCGACCTTGCAAGTCCGGTCGCAAGTCCGGTCCGTTCCAGTAGCCTTCATTACCGAATTTTTCTGGCCCGACCGAACTTGCAAGTCCGGTCGCAAGTTCGGTCCATTCCAGAAGGTTTCATCGGGGAATTTTTCTGGCTCGACCGAACTTGCAAATCCGGTCGCAAGTTCGGTCCATTCCAGTAGGTTACAGACGGGAGAATTTTCTGGTCCGACCGAACTTGCAAGTCCGGTCGCAAGTTCGGTCCATTCCAGTAGGTTACAGACGGGAGAATTTTCTGGTCCGACCGAACTTGCAAGTCCGGTCGCAAGTTCGGTCCATTCCAGTAGGTTACAGATGGGAGAATTTTCTGGTCCGACCGAACTTGCAAGTCCGGTCACAAGTTCGGTCCATTCCAGAAGCTTTCCCGTCTTTGTAAATCTGGGCTCGACCGAACTTGCAAGTCCGGTCGCAAGTTCGGTCCGGCCCAGTACTTCAGTTTTAAAATCTGTTTTCAGTCCCTCTTCTTACCCATTACTTCCCCATTGTTCCTACACTTAATCCCACATGTTTTAACATTTATTAAACCTCCTAATACACCTTAGTTCATTCATTAACTCACCATCCATTCCTACACTAATTTACACACTTGTTTCTAAATTCATCTCAACACTCACACTAGGTCTTTTTCCTTTGCATTTGCTACAGATTTTAACACTTACTCTCCCCATAAATAGATCCCTCTTCTAATGTCATTTCTAACACTCCTAGTGCATTTAGAATACATTATCTATCTCTCTCAATCTACCCTCCATCTTCCTCAAACAAAATCTGTTACAACTTATGTTATTCACCTAGTTTCTAACACACTAAGTGTTCTATTCCTAGGTAAATTTTGCCATAACCTCCCCTATATTTTTACACTCTCACCACATTGTTTCACTCACATCTTATTACCCAATTTACCTGTTTTCAATAGCATCAATATACAAGGCTCCCATACACAATTACCAACACTAAAACACTCTTAAAAATTCCTGCACAACATCTCATTCCCAAACTAGTTTGTAACAGTTTTTAAATGTCTTTTAAGGGTTTAAAAATCTTGTTTCTTCCTACACATTACACTACTAGTACACTATCATTTTACACTAGAGATTTTCATTACTAAAAATATGTTACATAAGCATTTACAAAGCTACCCAAAGATGAGTGTAATTACCTTGTCCTCTTCTACTAGTTTCTTTTCTTCTTCTTCCTTGCTTCTTCCTTCTCTCTTTCCACCGGTTTTAACTCAAGTTCTCTAACACTACAACCCCTTCATATATACATTTCAATACCAATAATTAACCCTAACCATTCCTTTAAAGCTTAATGCATATTTTAGGGTTTAGGATTTCATTACCTTACAAGGGTGCAAATAAAGCTTGGAGTGGCTCAAGAACAAGATTCCAACTCCACCAATGAGGCCAAAATCGGCTAGGGTACAAGGAGTAACAAGAGGTTAGTTTCCAAATTCGTTTTGCCCTTAAGGGCTAGAAAAAGATGGAGTTTCAAGAAGATTTTTACCTCAATAGAACAAGGAGAAGAAGGTGGTTCTAGTGGTGGTCTTGAAGCTCCAAATGCTCCATACCCATGGAGATGAAAGTTGTTGTTTTCGAATTTTGGAAGGATGGAAATGTAGCTCTTGATGAGAGGATTCCAATGGTATACTTTTTATAATTTTTGGAAGAGATTAAAGGGGGTTACAAGAGGAGAGAAGAGAGGTTTTGTGTGGGTTCTCTTATTTCACCATGGAAATCGCATGGGAAGAAAGAAGAAGAAAAGAGAGAGTGAGGGAGAGGGGTATTACGTGAGTGAAGAGAGTGTGGGGTAGGAGAGAGAGTGAGATAGGTATTAGTGTGTTACTTTTTGATTTTTAATTGCTTTTGTCTTTTGTGAGTAAAAAGAGAGTAGAGTGTGTGTGTGAGTGGGATAAAATCGGACAGCACACCATGAGGGTTTTAATAATTCTTTTAACATTATTGGACACATAAGTTTTGGTTATTTATGTTTCTACCCCACAACTTCCCGTTTTTGACAGTTTTTACTAATCTCTCGTTTTATTGATTTTATTGGTTCTAAAGCTTCACTAATATTTATTAATGATTATTTAGTTGTCCAAAATTATTACGAGTCTATTTGACCCGCTTAAAGTCACGTTTTCCCGGTTTCCTCGAAAAACGTGCTTTAAGGTTCGTTAGTGATTTTAATCCGTTTTAAGGATCCGTTTTCTTCGGGATTTGTTCCCTCATGATTATTTATACTTAATTAAGCTTCTAAATTACTTATTAGCCTAATTAATCACTGTTTTTAATTACGGGGTATTTCAATCTACCCCCCTTAAGAAACTTTGCCCTCAAAGTTGCTCAAGGTTAATAGTTTTATAATTCTACTCATTATGCAAACCGATTGCCATAATGCATCTTACTACACCTATGAGGTGTTTACTTCATTCCACATTGCAAGCATACACTCTTCAAGCATCATACACAATTCAATTCATACTACTCCACAATACAACATTGCAATTCCCAATACACATTACACAAGCATCACACATCATACATCCACATCCATACACTACTCATTACACATACATACATACGCATACCAAATCCACTTGCACTACATGTGCCATACAAAAATCTATTACAATACCTACATACTAAGCAATGCTTACCCCGAAGCAATGCAAAAGCAAAAAGGCTCTACCCCCCTTAAAAGGGGTACGCCCCGTACCCGTATTACTAAATACTAGACTATCTAGTCTATGAATAACTGTGGGTACTTAGCCTTCATGGCATCTTCCAACTCCCATGTCGCTTCTTCGACATCATGGTTAGACCATAGGACTTTCACCATTCGTATAGACTTAGACGAGTGTCTCTAGTCTTCCTGTCCAGGATTCTCACAGGGGTTTCCACATATCTCATGGTTGGCTCGATGGATAGTCTCTCAGGCTCTAGAACATGAGAAAGATCAGCAATGTACTTCTTGAGTTGTGACACATGAAATACATCATGGACACGTCCCAAGTCCTCAGGTAATGCTAACCTATAGGCTACGGATCCAACTCTCTCAATGATAGCATATGGCCCTACAAACTTTGGGCTCAGCTTGCCCTTCTGGCCAAAACGGAAGACACCCTTCATAGGTGAAACGCGCAAGAACACTTGGTCGCCCACTGCGAACTCAAGATCGCGTCGTCTCACATCCGCATAGGATTTCTGTCTATCTTGGGCTGCCTTCATATTAGCTTGAATCTGCTGAACTTCAGCTTGCACTTGCTCAAGATACTCCGGTCCTATGATGACCGCTTCGCTCGACTCTTCCCAACACAAAGGTGTACAGCAAGGTCTACCGTATAGAGCTTGGAAAGGGGACATCTTAATCGAAACATGATAGCTATTATTGTAAGAAACTCGATAAGATGAAGTTATCTAACCAACTCCCCTGAAAGTCTAAGGCACATGCCCGAAGCATGTCCTACAGTCTGATGGTCTTTCTGTCTGACCGTCGGTCTGAGGATGGAAGGTACTCAGCTTCAATTCTGTGCCCAACGCTTCCCTTGTAGCCTCGCCAGTATCTCGAAAGAAATGGTGTCGCGGTCAGATACTATAGTCTTTGGGACTCCGTGATGTCTGATAATCTCCCTGTCGAATAGCTCAGCTAGCTTCACTACCTTCCAGGTGTCCTTCATCGGTATGAATCTGGCAACCTTGGTAAGGCGATCGACTACAACCCAGATCATGTTGAGTCCTCCCCTAGCAGGTGGGAGTCCTACAACAAAATCCATGGAGATATCATGAAATTTCCACTCCGGAACTGGCATCGATTGTACCATTCCGCCCGGTCTACGATGTTCAAACTTTACTTTCTGGCATGTTAAGCATCTCAATACATATTCTGTCACATCTGACTTCATTCCAGACCACCAGAAGTACCTCTTCATATCTTTGTACATCTTGGAGGCTCCCGGATGGACTGACAATGTGGAACTGTGTGACTCTCGCAGGATGCGATCCCTTAGCTCAGCATTGCTTCGGGGGACGCATAGCCTGCCATTCAACCGAATCAAACCATCTTCATGTAGCTTGAAGTCATACTTTTTCTTCTCAAATGTACCATTCTCAATATTTTGTCTGATTTCGGTTAGGTAAGGGTCGCTCAACTGAGCGTCTCGCACCTCGTCAACCAAGCTAGAAGAAGCGAGTAGCGAATGGAGCGAGTGTGCTTGACGGCTCAGGGCGTCAGCTACAATGTTTGCCTTCCCTTCCTTATACTGTAGGTCGATGTCGTAGTCGGAGAGAAACTCCATCCACCTTCTTTGTCTCAAATTCAGTTCTTTTTGTGTGAATACATACTGTAAGCTCTTGTGGTCGGAGTAGATGGTGATGCTTACCCCATAGAGATAGTGTCGCCATATCTTCAAGGCGAAGACAATGGCTCCTAACTCTAAGTCATGAGTCGGGTAATTCTCCTCATGCTTTTTCAGCTGGCGGGAGGCATAAGCTACAACCTTGCCATGCTGCATGAGTACGCATCCCATACCTTTGCCTGATGCATCACAATATACCTCAAATCCCTCTGTGCCCTCTGGGAGAGTAAGGATGGGCGCGGAGGTCAATGAGTCTTTTAGTTTCTGAAATGATAACTCGCACTCGTCTGTCCATACAAACGGTGCATCTTTCTTCATCAGTGTAGTCATGGGCTTAGCGACTTTCGAGAAGTCCTTTACAAATCTCCGGTAGTAACCGGCTAGACCAAGAAAGCTCATAATGTCGGTAACAGTCTTGGGTCTAGGCCATGATCGTACAGCTTCTATCTTAGAAAGGTCAACTGAGATACCTGCGCTCGAGATGACATGACCAAGGAATGATACCTGATCTAGCCAGAAATCGCATTTGGAGAACTTCGCATACAACTGGTTCTCGTGCAGTGTCTCAAGCACTTTCCTCAAATGAGTTTCATGTTCCTCTACTGATTTGGAGTATACAAGTATGTCGTCGATGAAGACAACCACTGAAGTGTCCAACTGCTCACTGAATAGACGATTCATGAGGTCTATGAATTTAGCTGGTGCATTTGACAAACCGAATGGCATCACTGTGAATTCGTAGTGGCCATATCTGGTACGGAATGCCGTTTTCTCGATATCTTGCTCTTTGATGGCAATCTGATGATACCCAGAACGGAGGTCAATCTTGGAGAAGACTGATGCTCCTTTCAGCTGATCAAATAGGTCGTCGATGCGTGGCAATGGGTATTTATTCTTGACTGTGACCGCATTCAGCTCGCGGTAGTCAATACAAAGTCGGAGGCTACCGTCCTTCTTCTTCACAAAGAGGACCGGTGCTCCCCAGGGTGATACGCTCGGGCGTATAAACCCTTTGTCGAGTAAGTCACGTAGTTGTTCCTTCAGTTCAGTCATTTCAGTAGGTGCCATGCGGTACGGTGCCCTAGCAATGGGACCGGTACCTGGCAAAAGATCAATTTCAAATTCCACTGCTCTCGGGGGTGGCATGCCGGGTAGCTCCTTAGGGAATACATCAGGGAATTCGGATACAATCGGTACATCCTCACTGAACTCTGGATCTCTCTCCAGGTCTTGTACATAACATAGATACACTTCATGGCCCTTTTTGAGCTCCCGGTACATAGCCATAGCAGATATAAGTGTGGTCGAAGGCTCTCTCGGTCTCTGGCGGTAAGATACAGTAACCCCAGAAGGACTCTTGAGCAGCAATCGATGCTCGGCGCAGAGGATCCTACCCTTGTGCCGCTCCAACCAATTCATTCCGATGATTAAGTCGAATCCCAACCCATTGAATTCGATGAAGGAAATGGGAAACGGTTCGTTTTTGATTTCGATGGTGGCTGATTGATAGTATTTGGTACACTTTACTCGCTCCTTTGATGGGAGAGTAACCATGAAGTTCGGCAGCTCATCCGCATCTAGCTTCAACCTCTTCACGAAAGATGGTGATACGAAAGTGTGAGAGGCGCTGGAGTCAAATAACACATTGGTGTGGAGGGTGATTTTTCGGTATGAGGGGGGTCTATGCAAATATGGTCTGACTGAAAAGTCAAGTTCCTAGAAATATGCCATTCTGTGGAGGGTGAAAACCCGTTATTCTGGCATCCCTCAAATACCTACTATCATCGTCCGTCTTTCCCAGAAAGCATAAAGGGGAGTGCAAGTGTGCACTACACCCGCTCTCAATGGGCTCCACGCGGACTTATGCCTCTATAAGGCGGATTTGACTAGAGTCGCCACCTAGTTTGACCTAAGGAACTAGGAAGGAAAGATGAGGGTTCTAAGAACCGTTAATTGACTCTGAGATTGTTGCCTATGGATAGGAGTTATCTGGTCAGATCAGAGATTCTGTTGTGGGTTCGCACTGGGTTACACCCCTTAGAAGTGGCAACGACCACGACTTCGGATTGGTGCCCGAGGAAACCTCGGTCTCTAATTGTCGGGATTGCCTTCTTTCAAAACCTTATTAGAGAGATTCATTTAAAAGCCAAGGATAGAATCAGAACATGAGGAGAGGAAACGAGCGGATGAGGCGAGCTTTTCTGCCAAGCTAGCGCCAAGAAGAAGAATTGATGAATTCAAATGAGTATAGAATGAAAGATTAGGATTCTGAGAGTTGAAGAAGTCGAGGATTTGTGGGAGTTAGGGGATTTGAATGTTTTGAGAGGTAAGAAGAACACCTTAGAGTGAGAAAAAGGGGGTTTTGATTGGAATGGGGTCGTACCCTAGATGGGCTGCCTACGTACTCAACTCCCTGTTGAGATCAGACCTTACGTAGTTCAGGGTTTTTTTGGAGATGTTTGAAGTTTCAGGTTTGAGGGGGTAGTCTGTGAGACGCTCGGGTCTATGAGACGTTTGAAACCTTGAGATGTCGAAGTCTGTGAGACGCTCGAATCTGTGAGACGCTCGGGTCTGTGAGATGTTTGGGTCTATGAGACATTCGAATCATTGGGATAACAAAGTCTGTGAGACACTCAGGTCTGTGAGACGATACGGGGTTGTTTGGAGGTGAGGTGGTTGAGTGAAAAAGGCATTTTGTTCGATGTGGGGTCGCACCCTGTGTGGGTTGCCTACGTACTCAACTCCCTGTTGAGATCAGACCTTACGTAGTTCATAGCTTTTGGGGTTTTGGAAGTTTTGATGTTTGTGGAGTTTGAAGATATTTGAAGTGTTTGAGATTTAGAAAGGTTCGGAGTTTCGAGAAGTTTCGGGTTTGGGATGCTAGTCTGTGAGACGCTCCGGTCTGTGAGACGTTTGAAACCTTGAGATGTTGAAGTCTATGAGACGCTCGGTCTGTGAGACGCTCGGGTCTGTGAGACGTGTAGGTCTATGAGACATTCGAATCATTGGGATGACAAAGTCTGTGAGACACTCGGGTTTGTGAGACAATAGGAGTGTGAGGAAATTGGAATTTTTGGAGATGATTTGAGTCCATGAGATATTTGGAGTTTGGGGTATCTGAGATTTTGAGAAGTTTTGAAGCTTTCAACGTGCTTGAAGTTGAAATTTGAGGTTTTAGAATTATTTGGAATTGAAATGAATTTTTGATTTGAATCAGAAACGAATGAATTTCTGAATTGAATTTGAATTGATATGATGTGAATTGAGCTGAATTTAGAATTGAATTGAAATTGAGATTGAATACGAAAGAATTTGAAATTGAATTGAATTTGAAAGAATTTGAAATAGAATTGAATTTGAGGTTGAATTTGAATTGGAATGAATTTTGAATTGAATTGAAATCGAATGAAATTTTGAATTGATTTAAGAATTGAATGAATTAGGCAAATTGAAATTGGATTGAAATTGCATTGAATTTTTATTAGAATTGGATTTGAATTCGATTGAAATCAGAATTGAATTTGAATTAAATCGATTTTGGATGGGAATTGAGAAGAATTGGGATGGAATTGAAGTTGTAGGCCAAATTTGAGCTAATGGGCCTGGTTTGGGCTTTGAAAGGGGCCCGGTCGGACCATGAAATATGGGCCTAGTTGGGAATTGGAAGATGGGTCAGATTGGGCCTTGAAAAATGAGCCGAGTTAGGCCTTGAAAAGTGGGCCAGGTTGGGCCTTAGAAGATGGGCTGGAATGGGTTCAAACTTGGGCTTTAATTTGGGCCGGGTTAGGAATGATTTATGGGTCTCAAATTGGAATGATGGTTAGGCCTAGAATTGGGCTGATTTTTAATACAGAATTGGGCAGTGTTTGGATTTTGGGCCTTAGGAATGGACCTTGTTTTGCTGGACTGATTTTGAAGTAGGATTTGTCATTTGGATTTTGAATTGATTGTGAATTTTATTCTTATGATTATGGATTGTTTGGAATGTTTTTTTTTATTAGGAGAGGTGTTTCCCACAAACAGGTACTACGACCCTCGGGTACTACGACCTTAATGTGGGTAACACCTACGAATGGTCCTAGGGTTCTTCTAAAAAGACCCACAGAAAATTGTAGGCCTGACCGAACTTGTCAGTCCAAAAATATGGGTACCCTATGGGCTAACTAGAGCTTCCTAGGTATTGGGTCTCTATATTGGACTAGGTCCAACAATTGCCAAGCTAAACTGTACAATATGTAACACATGAAAACAAATAATCATGAAATAAACTGAAGATAAACAACCCAGTAAATATAACTAAGGGATTTCAACCTGAAATTCAGGGTATATGTTGTTTCTGAATCCGAAAAGAAAAGGGCTGCTAGCTCAATTAAGCGACATATTCAAACACAATTATGGAAACTTCAATATGTACATTCTCTCTGACAAGACGTTCAAGTTTAAAAGCTGATCTAATTGGAACTTGATGAAACTTGAAACCTAATCTCGTTTTTTATTAACCATCCACAGAAATAAAGAATAGACATAACTCGTTTTCTTTATTTTAAGATTGCTTTTTATGTTCCATAATGGTCGTCAAAACGCATGAGAAAAAAAAAACGTGAACTCGACACTCTCTAAACCTAAGCGCCACAAATTGAAACATAAGCTCTTATTCTCTTTGGTTGAGTCTTACTGTTGATTCCTAACATAATCACTGCGACCAAAAATCTAAAACACTACATTACAAGTTGATTCAATGAATATTTGGATTTTCATTTGCAGAAAAAGAGAAACCAGTGTACAAACGCCCCGCACGAAATTAACAAGGATGAATCACATGCATATATGCGGTGGAGCAGTAGCGAACATAAAACTAAACACACTCACTCTTCATTCAGGCATAATCCACACAACAATCATTTTTTTAAAGCTATTCTGGTCAGAGTACAATACCGGTAGCACGATGAAGTTTTTCACCTGTAGAGAGGGTGAAGAAAGACAGCCAGAAAGACAAGCAACCAGATTAGTTTAAAGAATAATCAAATTGACAAAAGGGGAAATAGAGGGAGAAACATCCGATGCTGTGTGATTGGACTGGTTGGAAGTCGTTCCCCCATCTGAGAGAGGCACAACTGATGTCCCCCTTTTTAGGTAGCACCCAGATGAAACAACAGAGAATCGAGCTCATTTGCGCAAATAGAAAACCCAGAGGAGGATTCTGTTTGTATTCTTGCTTTGATGAAACATGAACCGCACGTGAAATACAGACAACCAAAGCCAAACAGGTGAGTAGTAGTGCAAGGTAGATCTAAAGAAAATGGTGAACAAACATTTGTAACATATCCTACATTCAAACTCACTCTGACGGCGTCTGAGAGCGAATCCCAATTTCGACAGCCATAGAGTATACAAGCAATACATAGGCAAACGAGGTGATGGGCTAAAGCATAATAACTAATGGACACTGTAACACCTGTCTTAACGAGACCCGAACATCAACACGAAGATGAAGTTCCATTGGTGGATCTTGAATGACAGTGAAAGCAATGAGTAAGGAGAAAAGCAATTATTCTAACAGAGATATAACTCCCGAATCTACATTTGGGTTTCTGGTAACTCTCCTAATCTATACACCCAGAGTGAGTTCGTTGTTTTTTGTTAGTGTACATACACTGTCTAATACAGACAGGCAAAGATAGATAAAAAACGGTGGAATACAGGCCTCTTACCGAAATGCAGAAAAAAGGTAGTGAGAGGATGTTTCCTCCTTCGCATGCTTCTCAGGATAAACAACATGAGGCATGAGCAAATACACTACTCCAGAAGCTCAATCGAATGGACCAGAGAAGAATTGAAACGAGGAGACCATGAGTACTTGCAGGTGAAAAAGGAACACCGAGAACTTTTTGCCATAACAAGTCAACAACGTCACCCCGAATGGAAACCGATCAACAAATCCACATATAGTGAACAAACGCGCCCAAAGCCAGGTTTAGATCAATGAAGTCGTTCAAAGCGGGACTCGAAGCGGAAATCGTTACACCGACAGTCAAAATATCGATTTCTTTGTGAACATAGCTTAGATGAATTCAATTTATGCCAAAAATCGACAGAGTGCAAAGAGTATAACACCACAACAGATCAGTGCGGGTGCCGCAAACCGATATTTGGTTGACCATGGTATATTTCAAAGTGACAGAAGAAGAAACGCGGATCCATTCTGGAAAATACTGAAGTACGAGATGAGCAGGGGAATAAACAAGTTATCACTCTACTTCCATTTTTCTTTATAAACGAAGTAAAAAAAAACGAACGGAATAAATGTGATCTAGAAAACAAAAGAGTACAAGGAAAATTGAGAATTGGAGCCAAAAGGCTCACCATGTCCGTGAGCTTCAAGGCCCATAACAGGTCGGATGACTATCGGGGAATACATACAAGTGAAGAAAGGCATATGAAGAGCAGATTAACAGAAAGTAGCCATGCCGTAATCTGGATTTCGATAGATAGAGAAAACGAAACAGATAGAAGTAAAAAAAAAAGGATAGTCGAGGGAACGATCGACACCAGCATCGAGAATTTCTCAATGAAGTCGACATAGAAAGTTTAGGCCATCCCGTTTCTGGGTTCATCTGGCTTGCTTGGACCGCGAATGTAAGAAGAGAAAGTAAGTGAATCTTTTGTGGAGTATAGCCGAATCGTGTCATGGATTAATGAATACAGGCGATGGTTTTTTTGCTTTCAGATAATGAGTTTCTCTTTCGAAGATATTATCGGGATTGAGAGAATTGAAATGTTTCAGGAAGATCGCGGGTTGGGTATGTGTCGGCCGGCTCCTGTAACAATGCTCCTGTAGGGTTTTTTTAATGTGTTGTTTTATACAAGAATAGTAGGGTTTTATTTTTACATCTTTGGACTCTACCGGTACGTTGGCAAACAAAAGATAACAGATCTTGTGAGTTGGGCTGCATTTGGTTCTGGGGCAGATCGGGCCACAAAATTTTTGACCAAGACTGCTTTGACCATACATGGAAATGGAAAAATAAAAATTGCACCATTTTGCTTGTGCTAGGATTCAAGCCCGCAATATTTAACATCCTATACTTATACTAACCAACTCAACTCAAGACAGAACTTGATACTACTATGTGAGAATTATGCCAAAACTTGCATCTCGAATTGAATTGATCTCTCCCAAAATGTTAATGATTTATAACAAACCACAGAGCAAGACTAGAACATTTTATTGATAAATTGTTTTTTTTTGGAAGAGTCATGGAGTAATCTGGATAAAAAAACGAAAACATCATAAAAGATTAAAGAAATGAAATGAAAGAATAATAATTACATGAAATAATGCTAGTATGGAATACAATAGTGAAAATGTACATAAAATGATAAAAATGATTATGAAAATAATAACGATAGAGATAAAATTAAAACAAGTACCAATAAAGAAAATACAAGTAAAAATATCAATGAAACAAAATGAGATACAATAAACTAGTAACCAAAATAAAAACGAACAGGCGAATGAATTAGCGAATAAACAGAATCTTTTATCACGAAATAAATCGAAAATGAAATGGTAAATAAGTAAGTAACGAACAAGGACGTGTTTGAAAACAAATGCTTTGAAAAATGATTTTTTTAAAAAATTTGTCATAAAATGACGGTTTCGCTTTGGTATGTACATGAATAAGTTTCAAACAGAAAGGTGACGACCCTCTTATTTTATTCATTTGTCTCATTTTTTTGTTTTATGGGGTGAGAATTTTTGGTGTCTACAGATGGCTCCCCTTGATTCAATTTTGCAAGATAATACTTGCAGAATTGGATCAAGGTTGAGAGGGCGCCAAAAATTCTCACTACGGCTTTGTGGTGCATTGGGATGCGACCGTGAGGAAGATAATGTATGAATGCGATGGAAAATGATATGATAGCTGAATGCACGAGGACTTATTACGAGCCTCAACTGGACCTCTTGATATCCAGTCCTAGGACTTATGATGAGCCTAGAATGCTAACAATAGATTGGTTTAGGGTGCACGAGGACTTAGGAGTGCCTCAACTGGACCTCTTGATATCCAGTCCTAGGGCTTATGACGGGCCTAGAATGCGATTGAAAGTACGAGGACTTAGGAGTGCCTCAACTAGACCTCTTGACATCTAGCTATAGGACTTACGACGAGCCTATAATACTTTTGGATGTGTACCGTACTAGTAGCGTAATAGCTGCCTAGCAGGTGGATATGGAACGATCTTGCGCTAGTAGCGTAATAGCTGCCTAGTGAAGGAAAAAAAATGGCGCGACCGCACTAGTAGCGTAATAGCTGCCTAGCGGGTTATGAAGTGAACGATCTCGCACTAGTAGCGTAATAGCTGCCTAGTGGAGGAAAAACGGCAGGACCGCGCTAGTAGCGTAATAGCTGCCTAGCGGGTTATGAAGTGAACGATCTCGCACTAGTAGCGTAATAGCTGCCTAGTGGAGGAAAAACGGCGGGACCGCACTAGTAGCGTAATAGCTGCCTAGCGGGTTATGAAGTGAACGATCTCGCACTAGTAGCGTAATAGCTGCCTAGTGGAGGAAAAATGGTGGGACCGCACTAGTAGCGTAATAGCTGCCTAGCGGGTTATGAAGTGAACAATCTCGCACTAGTAGCGCAATAGCTGCCTAGCGGAGGAAAAAGGTGGGACCGCACTAGTAGCGTAATAGCTGCCTAGCGGGTTTGAAACGAAAATGCGACCGCACTAGTAGCGCAAAAGCTGCCTAGGGGGTGTAAAACGAAAAAGTGACCGCACTAGTAGCGCAATAGCTGCCTAGTGGGTGTAAAACGAAAAAGCGACCGCACTAGTAGCGCAATAGCTGCCTAGCGGATGTAAAGCGAAAAAGTGACCGCACTAGTAGCGCAATAGCTGTCTAGCGGGTGTAAAATGAAAGGCGACCGTACTAGTAGCGCAATAGCTATCTAGCAGGTGTAAAGCGAAAAAGTGACCGCACTAGTAGCGCAATAACTGTCTAGCGGGTGTAAAATGAAAGGCGACCGTACTAGTAGCGCAATAGCTGTCTAGCAGGTGTAAAATGAAATGCGACCGCACTAGTAGCGCAATAGCTGTCTAGCGGGTGTAACACGAAAAATTCGACCGCACTAGTAGCGCAATAGCTGTCTAGCGGGTGTAAAATGAAAGGCGACCGTACTAGTAGCGCAATAGCTGCCTAGCAGGTGTAAAACGGAAAAGCGACCGCACTAGTAGCGCAATAGCTGCCTAGCGGGTGTAAAACGGAAAAGTGACCGCACTAGTAGCGCAATAGCTGCCTAGCGGGTGTAAAACGAAAAAGTGACCGCACTAGTAGCGCAATAGCTGCCTAGCGGGTGTAAAACGAAAAAGTGACCGCACTAGTAGCGTAATAGCTGCCTAGCGGGTGTAAAACGAAAAAGTGACCGCACTAGTAGCGCAATAGCTGCCTAGCGGGTGTGAAGATGCATTAGATAGTGAACAAATTTTGCGGGTATATGCAAGTGATATGCGATGTGAGATGGTTAACAAATGTATTAATTGAATCAAACTCCCTGTTTGTGGGTGTAGTTTTTGTGTGAGCAGATGGCTCTACAGTTGCATCCAAACTCCGGGATGGCTCCGGTGGCTCCGGCATGGCTTCAAGGATCTGAGATGGCTCCAGCATACGTTGATGGCTCCGGTATGACCAATGGTCTCGGGGTGGTTGGTGGGTTTGACATGGTTGGTGATTTTGTGGCAGTTCGTGGGCTTTGATCTGCCTTGAGATTTTTTTTTCAGGGTGGTTTGATGGCTCCGATGATGGATTTATTGTTGTTTGACGGGATTTGTTATGGACTTTGTAGTGAGTGAATGGTTTTTCACAAGTGAATGATGAAACACAGTTGCATGATATTGTTAGGAGTTCCCGTCATGGTTCCAGGATTTCCATGGATGGCTCCAGGATGACCTTGTGCTGATTGAGCATGACGATGCTTTAGTTGGTTCACTTTAACGACACCGAGGGGAAAAGGGAAGTTTTCGCCTTTGATGTGGTCACACCCTGGGCGGACTGCCTACGTACTCAATTCCGTATTGAGATCAGACCATACGTAGTTCGATACTCTGTGAGCGAGGCTTTAGCAATGGTTTTGTTATGTTATGACCCCAAGATGGATCAAGAATGGCTCTATAACTTTCTTGTACGGTTCTTGGATGACTCCGATGATGGATTTATTGTTGTTTGACTGAATTTGTTGTGGACTTTGTAATGAGAGAATGGTTTTTCACGAGTGAATGATGAAACACAGTTGCATGACTTTGTTGGGAGTTCCCATCATGGTTCCAGGATTTCCATGGATGGCTCCGGGGTGACTTTGTGCTGATTGAGCATGGCGATGCTTTGGTTGGTTCACTTTAATGATACCGAGGGGAAAAGGGAAATTTTCGCCCTTGATGTGGTCGCACCCTGGACGGGCTGCCTACGTACTCAATTCCATATTGAGATTAGACCATACGTAGTTCGAATTTCTGTAGGCAAGACCTTGGTGATGAGATAGATCTGATGTGGATTTGAGGTGGCTCCCGTATTGTTCTCGGACTATTAGGATGCCCCCTGTGTAGTTCCAAGGATGGTTTCAAATTATGAGAATGGCTCCGTGTAGCTCTGGGGATAGTCTCAATGTTTGAGGATGGCTCCCGCATGGCTTCTACTTGGCTTTGGGAGTGGTGTCGATGAGGCTCGAGCATGAAACTAGATGGCTCCGGGATGGTCTACGCAAAGCTCCGGATGGCTTCAAAATGGTTTAATGCAGCCCGAGTATAGCCTGGGATGGCTCAGAAATGATTCGATGCAGCTCAAGGTAGCCCGGGATGGCTCCGAGATGGTTCGATATAGCTTGATGATGGCCAGGGATGGCTCTAGTTGACATCTTTTGATCAAAAGTTACGCTTCAACAACTGCAACTGAAGTCGACTTTGAGCGAGACTAGGCATAGTTCTTACCGGTCGGATGCGATGATGAACTGGTTATGATGCATTAAATGCTAGGTACGATACAAAATGCATATGCAATTTTTGGAGAGAGGGTATGGCTCTATCTTTATTAATATGAGGTGTACGAATATAAGACATCTTCGGTTCGATCTTGAGTGATTGTTGAACTCGAGTGCGCGAATCACTTTCCTCTCATGGAGGTATACGGGTCAATCTCTCGTGAGTCTTGCTGTGTGTGCTAATGGTGTAATGATACTCTCAATGCTCGGAGCAGTATTTTCCTAAGAATTTCTTTCGAGGTTTTGGACTTTCCGATCCTTACAAATTCCTCACCTGCAATGGGGTAGGCTGTTTATGTGTGGTGCTTTAATCAAAGAGTCGCTCGCACTCTGAAGACCTTGTGAGATAAGGTCACACTCATTCGCTCATGGTCCCTTTGGAAAGACGGGACATGTTGATAACAAGTATGAAGCTTATGATTCATGTTTCAGATTCGATACTTTCAGTCAACGCTCATCAACTAACGAGTCAGAGGTCTTTTATTGGGTTATAACGGGGCTGATAGGTATGATGTATGTCACATGGGACTGGAGGATCAATTTGGGAATTGTGGAGCTTTTTGTGCAATAGAGGATATGTTTCGCCTTCGCCATGGGTGGAATGATTGGACTGGTTTTGATAACCTTTATTGATTCTTACGGGACATCATTGGTCCTTTGGATTTCTCCTTCTTGCCTCTTCTGGTGTTCGATTTGAACTTTCTTCTCGTTTTGTTTTTTGAAATTGCATTTGGCTCATCAACTTTCTCAAGTGTTTTCTGCTTTGTATTTTGGCTTTCAGCTTTGGAGTTGCATTGACTCATTGCTCTTCTCGAACATTTTTGGTGTTCTTTTTGGTGTTTGGCTTTGGAGTTGCATTGACTCCTTGGTTTCTTCGAACATTTCATTTGTTGTTTTTTGGTGAAAGATGATGGGGAGGGGCCATGGCTCCGGCTCCTTCGAGATCCTCTATTGCAGGGTAAGTGTGTATATGTGGGGTGGCATGTTGTGGAGTTTCTTGAAGAAAAAGTTTTTTCATGAAAGGCTCAGCGGGGCCCACTAAAGGATTATGTACAGGGCAGTCAAAGCTTTTTGGTTTTGTGGATATTTGTGTTCCTAAGTGCCTCGTCATTCTCATTAGTCAATAATTGTTTTCTTACTATTCTCGGATCTTTGCATGAATCACAGTTCGTATCATGTTTATCGACATTTCTCTCACTACGATTTGTGCCTCTCCATGTGCTGAAGGAGTGCACATGTCGCTCGTGGTTTTACCTCCATTGGCTCTCTCTATCTTCCCACGTCAGTCAGTAGATTGTCCAGTACCTTCATTTGAAATTCTAGGGAAAATACCGCTCTTCGCATCCTACTCACTTGGTTTGTGGTGCTGATTTTGATTAGACCCTTGTGTTCATTGACGGGTCGAGAGTATCGTGGTTTACGCACTCTATTCAATCAATCTCTTATGATTTTTTCCAAAGATGTCGTTTCGATACGGAGGTATGCAAATGCAACTATATACAATGCCATTTATTGTAGTAATATGAAACTGCTATGTATAGGATGCATGAAATGATGAAAATGATGATGTGATCGGTTGACTGAATTTTTTTTTGTTTTTTTTTTTGTTTTTGGATGCAATGCATGAGTGGTAAGGTTACGACTAGTCTCGCTTGAGTCGAATTCAGTTTGCGGTTCATGAAGCTCATCCCGTCATTGTTGGCTCTGAAGGTGGTCGAGTTGTGGTGATTGTTGTCGAAGAAGTAATTCTCGAGTGAGGTCAGGTTGGTGATTGGCTCCTGGATCTTGGGACTTTTAGGGAGTGACAACTCCCGCATGGTGACCCACTGATATGACATGGGCTGCATTTTTTGGGATTTTTGAAGGTATGATTTTTTTGAATTTTTGGATGTATGATTTTTTTGGATTTTTGGATGTGTGATTTTTTTTTTGGAATTTTTTTTGTGTATGCTTTTTTGTGGTTGTTGGTCTCTATGTACATGGTATGCTGAATGGAAAAAAAAAGCTTGAATGCCCGGTATTTCTTGCTATCACTTCGAAGATCATGTCGCCACTCATAGGCAAAGACAGTTATTCACCTGCAAACACGACCATTACTGTAGAAACAATAATCTGACAAATGTTAGCATGCTTGAAAAATGGGATGAATGCTCTTGTGAGGTGTGTTGGAAATGTAACATGTGATTATGCATTTTCCTAAGATGAGTGTGATTCATGCATGATTAATGAATTTGAACTGAATGAGAATGCATGCAACTCTTTTCCTTTCTGCCATGAATGTGTTGCATGCTTTTGTTTGTTGGTTGTTTTATTAGCTTGTTCCCAAAAGAAGCTACATTTTAGAAAAACGGTTTTGAAAAAACGTGTTTCCGAAGTGGTGGATTTTCGCAGTAGGAATTTTGACGCTCGGTCATTCGCAAATAAAATAGGGAGTGGGGGACCCTATACACATTGATCTAAATAAATTCAAAGGGAATGTACAACCTATACACAAAGTCTATTCAGAAATTGACAAGAGAGAAAAGAATGCTAGGGGAAAACCTATACATCAATTCTAAAAGTCATTAAATGGGGGAGTTTGAGCTTAAAACTTCTCCCGAATTCTTCTACTTCGTCTTCGGGCTCTGATTGATCGTTTGCTCGTCTTTGGGCTCTTGCAGCGAAGCGGTACTGTGATCATACAAAACAGGTTGGTATTCTTCTGACTCTCAACAGTTTGAACTCGAACAGTCGTTGCTAGTTAATCAACTCGGGTTGGTACATCTCTTATTTTTGACTCAAACTGCGTTGTCGATCTTCATGTGCTCCATCTGCTCCGACGAGGGAAATAAGGGGCGTTTTTTGAGAAAGGAAAGGTGAATGATCGAGCACAAGCTCTTTGTGAAAATCCACCACTTATGTGAAAACACGAATGACTAGTACGCTCCACGATAATGACCGCTGCTCTTGAAGGTGGGTTGAACTTCAAAAATAGCGGGTCGCAACATGGGGACTAAATCATTTATTTTGAAATACGTTTATGAAAATCAACTTTGAAAATTGTTTTGAAAAACAAGTTTGAGATAATATCCGTGAAAAATGTTGTTTAAAATTTGTTTGTAAAAAGCATGTTTTTGAAATCTATTTTGAAATGAAATTTATGAGAAGTATTGTTTGAAAATCATTTATAAACAGTAGATTTTTGAAATTTGTTCTTTGTAAACCGCTTGACAAAGTTTATTTTTTGGAAGACTTTGATTGAAACCGATTTTGAAAACTGTTTTGGAAATAACAATTTTGAAATCATTAGAGATGAACGACTTTGAAGATATTTCATTAGAGTGTTTGACATGATTCATTTTTTTGATTTTTGCTAATTTTTAAAACGTGGTCACAAATATGTAAGTGCAAAATAAAAAATCGTGGCTGATTTTATGTGGAGCTAAGTGTGAATGATTGGGATAATCACCTTCCAGGTCTATCAATGCTTCTATAACACCGGGGGAACCATCGTCCCTTCACTGTTCATCTCTCGGGATTTATCTCTGTTACGCCCTGTGGGGCACGTCATCGAGAAAGACCGGAGTGCTTAAGTTCGAAAGGTCAGGATACCCGAAGTGATACAGTCACATGAGCCACGGCCGGTGATTATCACAACATGCTCACTTTTCGGAAAACTTGGGGAAGTACTGCATGGGGTCAGGTCTCCCGTCGTCTGCACGGTCAGGTGTGTCTAAAGTCTAAATTATTCACTGACTACGTTGTGCCATGTATGGGTATCCGGTAAATACGGGATCCTCTATGGACGTGTAGCGTGACATCAGGCTTTAGAGACACCCGTGGTGCAGAGGACACTTGGAGAACTGAGCCCATGCAATCTTCAGGGTAATGCAAAGGGTGGTCAGACAGGCGGCATACAAGGGGGTGACTACCCATAAACCCATCCTAGACAGGGACTAGGCAGCTGGACACTGAAGGCTCAGAGTTCACTATATGCTGGCTTTGACTCGAAAAGGTAAGCGTTGAAGGATCATGAGTTTTCAAGGCGTAGATACTACGATCATACCGCCTCGTGTGCATAGTCCTTACTACGAAGGGCATCTGCTCATGGGGAATCAATTGTGGACCAATATTTATCCCGACCGCAAATATCAAGGGTGACACAGAGGAATGCATGTCCTAAGCTACCCTATGCACCCACCTCAGGACTATTCCTAACAGTTCAATATCACAACAAAAAGCGGTAAATAAATGCGCAGACAAAGAGAGGGAAGAAGTTAGACCCCTAATGGGCCCACCTACCTGAAGTTCCTGCAAGTTAGTCTAGCATAATCACGCAATTATGTAGCAATCAAAGCGCAGATGGCAAGCAAAGTCAAGTATAAACTACACACTCTCATCCTAACTATCCTCACCAATCACACTCTAAGTGTGGAATAGAGTAACCCTAAAGGCTTGGAATGAATCTCTTGAAGGTTTTGAAAGAAGTGGGGAAATCCTGACAATTTTGAATGGAGTTCAGTCTTCCTTGAGTTTGAGAAAAACTTACTCAAGTTTTCCCCAGCAGAGTCGCCATTCTGTGGAGGGTGATTTTTCGGTATGAGGGGGGTCTATCTAAATATGATCCTTGACTGAAAAGCTAGATCCTAAAATGTCATTCTGTGGAGGGTGAAAACCCGTTATCGGCATCCCTCAAATACCTACTAAATCGTCCGTCTTTCCCAGAAAGCATAAGGGGGAGTGCAAGTGCGTACTACACCCGCTCTCAATGGGCTCCACGCGGACTTATGCCCTAAGGGCGGAAATTGACTAGAGTCGCCACCTAGTTTGACCTAAGGAACTAGGAAGGAAAGGAATAGGGTTCTAAGAACCGTTAATTGACTCTGAGATTGTTGCATGGATAGGACTTATCTGGTCATTTAGAGATTCTGTTTGGGTTCGCACTGGGTTACACCCCTTAGAAGTGGCAACGACCACGACTTGGATTGGTGCCCGAGGAAACCTCGGTCTCCAATTGTCGGGATTGTCTTCTTTCAAAACCTTATTAAAGAGATTCATTTAAAAACCAATGATAGGATTAGGATAGGAGGGGAGAAAACGGGTGGATGAGGCGAGCTTTTCTGCCAACTAACGCCAAGAAGAAGAATTGATGAACTCGAATGAGTATAAAATGAAAGATTAGGAGTCTGATTTTGAGAGTTGAAGAAGTCGAGGGTTTGTGGGAGTTAGAGGGGATTTGAATGTTTTGAGAGGTATGAGGAACACCTTAGAGTGAGAAAAGGGTTTTTTGATTGAAATGGGGTCGCACCCTAGATGGGCTGCCTACGTACTCAACTCCCTGTTGAGATCAGACCTTACGTAGTTCAGGTTTTTAGGATTTTGGAATTTTGATGTTTGATGTGTGAGATGTTATAGTCTGTGAGACGCTCGGGTCTATGAGACGTTTGAAATCTTAAGATGTCGAAATCTATGAGACGCTCGGATCTGTGAGACACTCGGGTCTGTGAGATGCTCTGGTCTGTGAGATATTCAAATCATTAGAATAACAAAGTCTATGAGACGCTCGGGTCTATGAGACATTCGAATGTGGGCGAATATGGAATTGAATTGAAATTGAAGTTGAATTGGAATTGAATGAATTTTTATTTGGAATTGAAATGAAATTGAATTTGGAAATGAATTTAATTGAATGAGAATTGAATTGAATTAAATTTTTGAATGAATGAATGATTGAAAGAAGTTTTTGAATCGAATTGGAATTTACTAGTCGGGTTTAATTTAGGCTGAATTGAATTGATTTTGGATTTGGATTTGAATTTGAGATGGGATTGGATCGGTATTTGGATTGATCGTGTGTCAAATTTGAACTGATGGGCCAGATTAGGGCCTTGGAACGTTAGGCCGGAATGGGCCTTGAATGTGGGCGAATTGGGCCTTGGGATGTTGGGCCAAAACGGGCCTTGGAACGTGGGCCGAATTAGGCCTTGAAATTCAGACCGAATTGGACATCAAAATTCGTACCAAAATTGACCATGATTAATTGGGTCAAAGTGGGCTTAATGAATTGGGCTGAAATGAGTTTTGGGATTGGGCTAGAATTAGGCCTTGAAAGTCGGGCCAGAACAAGCCTTGAAATGTGGGCCTTGATTGGAGTTGGGCCAAAAATTGGGCCTCATTTGGAGTTGGGCCAAAAAAATGGGCCTCATTTGGAGTTAGGCCGAAAAAATGGGCCTTAGGCTTTTGATTTCAATTTGGGCCTTGGGCCTTTGATTCGAAATGGTTTGAATGAGATTTTTAGAAGCGGGCCAAAGATGGGATTTTCAATTTGGACTGAAGCAAGCTTTTCGATTTGGGCTGAAGTGGTTTTGGGTTTGCCTGATTTTGGCCTTTGATTGTTGGGCTTTTTTATTTGGATGGGCTAAGAGATAATTGTGGGCTGAAATGAGCCTTGGGTTTGATTTGGATTTTGGTGCCCGATTTGGGCCTTGGGCCTTGGTTGGCTTTTTATTTTTGGATTGAAGTGAGCCTTTTGATTCGGGGCTAGATTAGGCTTTTGATTCTTGGGCCTAATTTGGGTCTTATTGATTTGGGCTGAAATGGTTTTTTGATTGGGCCCGAGTGGGCCTTTGAATTTGGGCTGATTTTTTTATTTGGGCTGAGTGAGCTTTTGAATTTGAACATTGGACTTGACTTGGTTTTTGGGCCTTTTCGTGGTCCTGGGCCGAATACTAAGGGCCTTGGATGTAGGTCCTAGGTAGTGGGCCTAGCTTGGATCGAGTATAGGGCCTTAAGACCAGCTTGAAATGGGTTATTTATATGGGCCACAAATGGCTTTATCAATGGATTGACTTTGTGGACCAAGGTTTCGGTGTGACTTGGATTGATTGGATTGTTTTATGATGGGTTATTCAGCATTGATCTCTTTCTTTTTTTTTCTTCAGAAATGTGATTTTTGAATGGAATCATTGATTGTGAGTTTTAATCTGAATATAAATGATGGTTTGGAAAGACTTTTCACTAGGAAGGATGTCCCCCACAAACAGGTACTACGACCCTCGGGTACTACGACCTTAATGTAGGTTTCATCCGTGAATAAACTTAGGGCTTTTCTAAAATGGCCCACAGAAAGATGCAGGCCCAACTAAGCTAATGAGTCCAAAAAAATGGGTTACTTAGAAGACTGTCTAGGACTTTGGTCCAGCCCAGTTTGGGCCAGCAATGAATCGAGCCCGAAATGAGTTACAATTAGGGTCCAAGATTAGAGGTACCCGAACAGGCTCAAACTCATCAATTCGGAAGGAAACTGAAGCAAATAAGTTACATGAGCATATGAGGTGAATACACGCAGCAAACAAATGCCGTTGATATTAAAGGCTTACAAACAAGAAACTAACGAGTACCAAATTCTTTCCTTTTCTCTGTCACCTTTCTTTTTTTTTTCTTTTCTAAACCGAGTAAATTCTGGATTAAATCATGTACAACAACCAGAAATAGAGCATACGAATCTGCTGGATAAACTACACACATAGCAATCGATAGCAGCAATTTTGAGATTACAGAAGCAAACCTATATCGGAGTTGTGGGGCAAAATTCGAACGTGCACACAAGTAGAAAAGCTGTACAAAACTTAATCAAGTATTAAAGCCTAAACTAAAGGTCATTAGTCAGGTTTTATTCTTCTTCTAATGACATGAGATTATTAAAACCAGATTGACAAATTAATACTGTTATTGCTATTCGAACCTAAAAGCTTGACCAAACAATCAGTTCACTTGCATCATGAATACTACAACGCTCAACCCAAAGGAAAGGCAAGAAATAAACAGTGCAAAAGTAGATTCCTAGTCAACTGAAAACATGCCTGAATATTATCCCTTCTCATCTAGATTATAGTTGGGACTGAGTAAAAAGCAGAGCATGACCAAAGAGGTTTAATACATATGAACCAGGCTTACGGAACGAGACTTACAAATCGAGCACTAAACATTCGAACAACACCAGAAAGCTGAAACTGATATATACAAATGAGAGCACCAGGAATCCCTACCGTGAAACAGAGATAGACAGGCACAAATCAACAATGAAAGCAACTGTTAGTTCAGAAAATGACCAAACAGAAGTAGCAAACTCTCGCCCATGATACCGTTCAATCTTTGAAGACAAACTGAATACATGATCGAATCACTTGCCAAAATACTGATTTGAATTCCTTGAACCCACGTTGAGTCTAGTCGAATTCTAAACATACAGAGACTAGAAGACATCCTCGAACAGATCTGCAAAATTTCGAACAGAGAGTAAGAATCTCATACAATCAAATAGATAAAATAAAATTAGGAAATAGCACTAGGGTAAAAAAAAGAAAAAAAAATGCAGAGAAGATTTGTGAGTTGATGATTTCACTGGGAGCATATAGCTTGTTCAATTCGTGAGAACGATGGGTGAAGTTCATCCGAACCAGACCCACGCCTAACTAGAGGGTGCTAAGTCGGGTTCCAGTTTAGGGACGGGGCTCTTTTGAGGCGAATGCCTCTTGAAGTTGGTGAAGAGCAGAGTGATTCTCATGGATTCGATCTGCCATGGCCATCGAGAAAGGGGTCCAGTAGAGAAATGAGTTAAGGATTTTAGAATTTCAGAGACAGAAAACCGCAGATAGAGTGTGAAGTCAGCCGGTTGTGTATAGATTAGGGTTTCAAGTTTTTTTTGTAGATGAAGAAGTTAGGGATGATCGAGACTGCATTCCAGAGGTTTAGGAGTTTGGTCTTCTTCCTTTTTTTTGTGGATCGAGCCTGCTAGATTAGAGGATGGAGGAGTGAACTCCAGAAAGAATGAGGAACCGCTGGAGGTCTAGTGTGAATTCAGGAGAAGAAGGAGAAGGAGACGGCCATTGTTAGGGTTGGTTTGCATCAGTTTTTTTTTTTGAGGAAGATCAGTTCCGGGAGAAGACGATGAATGAACAACCGAGATATAGACATTAAGATGGCGGCTCCCCTTCTTTTTTTTTAGCTTAGGGTTTTGTTTCTCCAGAGAAAAAAAATCGAGAAGAAGGATGAAGATGATGAATCACAGGGTGGTGGCGGATGAAGGGAGCGTATCGAGAAGATGAAGAAGGGATAGTGTCTGGCTTCAGGAAGAATGTTTTTGAGGAAGAAGAACAGAGCTTGAGAGGTTGATTCCCCGGGATTGGTGTCGGCTGGCCTCTTCAAATCTTCATACAGTAGGGTTTTGAATGCAGTTTTATAAAGAAGACTGGGGTTTTCTAAGTGGGCATGGGCTTTATTTGGATGAGGGTTAAAAAGAAGAAAATAGGCTTGGGTTTGGGCTGCTGAGTTTGATTGAATACTGGGCTAAGACCAAACTTGGTCCACTGAAAATTGAGAAAGGGAAAGGACCACCACAACAGAACTTCATACAAAATTGAGGGAGAGAAAATAAAAGCTATAACTCGACATGAGTAAAATCATCAGAAACATATATGCAAGGTAAGACTAAAAAAGTAGTCAATAAAAATAAAATGTTTTACTTACAAAATAACAACAAAAAAAAGATAAAATGATATAAGTAAAATAAAGTAAGTGAAGTGCCCACGATTAAGGAAATAAAAAATGAAAACAACCAAATAGATAAATAAATAAAAGGTTAAGTCTAAAACAAATTATTGTTTGAAAATTTCTGGAAAATTGGGTTTTTCTAAAATGCTTGAAAATTGGTTTAAAATTTTGTCGTAAAATGATGGTTTCATTTTGACACGCACAGCAGTACGTGTTTTGAAAAGAAAGGCGACGACCCCTCTTATTTTATTTTCTATTTCAGACTTTGCTTTATGGGGTGAGAATTTTTGGTGTCTACACCTCTTATATCAGACAGTCAAGCAGCAGTGCCCATAGCCAAAATTCAGTTTTCCACAAGAGAACAAAACATATTGAAGTGGATTGTCACTTTGTTAGACAAAAGCTGCAACAACGATTTGTTTGGGTAGAGTTCATACATCACAGCATCAAATGGCAGATGTGTTTACTAAGGTGCTACCAGAGCGTGCCTATCCCCTAGTTTTGAAGCAGCTAAACGTTGAAGATGTTGAGAAACAACATATAGCATCTGAATAAGAAAGGTTTAACCATCAAAAGCAAAATAAACATTGAAGAGGTCCCTGATCTCACTAGTGATGCTCTTCCTTCACATCTGGTGTAAATTTAATGTATATGATTAGATAGAAGCTATCATCTTCCTTTGTTTTTTGGGTCGTGATAGGTTAATGCTATCATTGTTCTAGTGAAGAATGTGAAATGACAGTGGTATATAATGTGCATCATGAATGACAATTGGGTCGTTTTTTTTCCGAGACCCACTAAATAAGATATTCTTGGGCCATTGGAATTCCTTTCCTTTGTCCGTGGTAGGTCAAAGTCAGTATCCCAGCCTGAGTACAACTAGAACAGGCAGAATTGATCTGGACCCAAAAAAAACGAATTGACTAGAATCTAAAATTTAATCTAGTAATATAATTTGGAAAATAATATTACATTCAAAACAGTTCGAATCAGACTAAATCAAACAAAAAAAAAGTAAACCGAAACATCCCAGATTTAAGTTTAAAGACCCGTGAATTGAAGTTATTTGAATCGCTATTAGGATCCAACATAATTATAATATACAAAAGAATTTGATTCAACCGAAAGCTATCCAAACTAAAATAATTTGAATTAATTCAAATATGACCCAAAGTATTATAAAATATAGCAAACATAGAAAATAACCTAAAAGACTAGTAAACCGGGTTTGACTGTGTATTAGTAGGCTCAACAAATAGTATTGTACACTCGTTAATTTAAGTTGTTCAAAAATTATATATATTATTATAAAGGTTACTTAACTTATATGATGGTTGTTCAAATTATAAGGATGCATTTTATTATCGTACAACTGGTTGTGCGATACTTGTTTCAAACCTATTGCATACAATATTGTACAAATACATTACTAATGATAGACTAATCAAGTAAGAAAAAGAATTTTGAATGCTTCATGAAGAAAAAGTGTATAGCTTGGACATTATAAATCATTTCAACAAAGGAAAAATATCGTCGTTTTTTCCACATTGACTATAACTCATATATAAGAGGTCACCTAGCCAAGAATTAAAGAAGTTTGTGGTGGATATGGTCTTTTTTTTCTTTTAAACACAAGGGTGTTTCAATTGCCCCCATATAAGTCTCAAACTCTATTCGTCTTGGTATATTTGTGGCTTTTTTTGTTATTTATATGTGTAAGTATATTATTAGAAGAGAATACACAGGAGATCCATAAAAGGGCCCTCTCATAAATATGACATCAAATAAACACGAACAGAGCCTTACAAGAAGCTGTTAGGCAAATACTATATAACAGGATACATAAACATATGCAAGGAGTAGGCAGGGCGGAGCCAGAAATAGAAGTTGAGGGGGTCATAGACTAAAATATAAAAAGTTAGGGGGGTCTTTTTATCAAAATTGTCTAATTTTTTTAAAACTATAATTTTGTGTAATTTAGCAAAGTTGGGGGATGTTTTATACCCTCTATCCCCCCACTGTTTCCTCTACTGGGAGTAGGCAAGTGCACCTAATCAATGCAGTACAACACGTATCCACAAGGAAATTGGTTCTATCTTCCTAGTCTCGGTAATTAGTAATTGAAACAAAAAGCAATAAATTGAGCCGGCGGCAAGCTTGGTTGGATTGGTTAATCAATGGAAAGAACAACAATTAAATTAAAGATTATAATTTGTCGGATTGGGTGCAATTTCACTACATTATATTGTCTCTTAGAACAAGAATAATAGCCCTCTAAACCAAAGATGAGCTAAATAAACCGATTAGGGTTAAACTCACTAAATAGAATTGAGATAAAGTTTCAGATAAAAGCCCCTAAATATACCAACTAACCGTAGAGGTATAAAATAGGGTTCATCTCTCAAATTGGTCACAAACCCTAACTCACAATAAAATTGTAGAAAGGGTTCACCACAAATGTAATAAGAGATCAATTCTAGAGCATGAATGAATATTAAGAGAGGAACCAACTATATTAAAGCATAGTAAAATTTACAAGCATATTTGGGGATTTTGGGTAAAAAACCCATCCCAAATCACAATGGAGTCTACTCAAGCATTGAATGAGAAAAGACAAAAAAGGGAGAGAAGTAGCCATTAATGGAGTGGTTGAGCTGTAATGAAGGTGAGTGGTATTCTCTTCCCCCTCTTCTCTTCTTCTCTATCGTCTTTGTTTTTTTTCTTCTTCTGCAGCTGAGCGAGAGTGGGCATGAATGAGAATGAATGAGAAATAATTTCTCCAACTCGTTCTTACTGAACGCGGTGCATCTGTATGTGTGGTCCGGGTTTCTGTCCAGCTAAACAACCTGGACCACATTGTCGTGGCCAAATCCCGTCGATGATTGGTCCGGGTATATTACCCGGACACAAACCCGGACCATGCTCAAAAATTTGGCAGAAACTCCAGTGAGGGTTGATCCGGGTCTGTGATCCAAACAGAGACCCGGACTAGGGTGAAAAATAGGCAGAAGCTTGCAAGGGTTAGTCCGGGCTTGTAGACCTAGACACAGACCCGGACCAGACATGAAATGCACCAGAATGTATATTTTTCTCCCATTTGGTCCCGTCTTGGTCTCTACCCTCATGACACACATCCCAAAGTATCATTTAAGCATTCGAATAGCTCTTTCTCATTGTTCTATCGTGCTACAATGAGCTTTTACCTAAATTATAATAAAAAGTATAAGTTCACTAATAATTACCAAATACTCTATAAAGTGGTAAAATAGGTTATAACCTAAGTAGAGGTAGGTGACACCTCATAAATATATATTTTCACCACTTATCAGAAACCACATCTTGTTATTCAAGTTATGAGATGGGATGTTGTGCGGTGATTCTTCAAACCGAAAAGCTATTCGCAATCACATTTTTACTTAGTCGTACAGTCACTTATAGAAATGTGTTGATTCTTGTATGCTATACTATCCGTAGCGCCAGGTGCCTAGATAGCCCACAACCGACAGATGAATAAGATGGACTTAGCCACCCAATGGCTACATTAAAGGTAGCCAGCCAGCAAACTACATAGGCAGCACCAGTGAGATTCTTTTTTAACTAATACTTCTATATCGTTCACTTTTAGAGAGCTGTTGAAGACTTTCAAGATGAAATTGAAGCAGATTTAAAGATCACGGACAATCCTAAACCCTAGATTACAATCCTAAACCTTCAATGATTTAGCATTCCTGAGTTATGTTGGAGTTTAAGGTAACTTTTTGTTGCTCATTTTACAACCCTTGAAATTTTTCAATTATCTCAATAGGTTTTTAAGGTTTGAGGTTATTAAAACATTTGACAGTTTAACTTTTCTATGGTATGATCATTCTACACCTTTAGGCTACTTTTTTTTTTTTATTAAATTCGTTCTATACTTTACAACTTATTCGAAAGATTTTAAGGTTAATAGATTAGGGTTGTTAGACCGTTAACCTTAGACTACAAACTTTGTAATAAACCTTTGACGATTTAGCTATCCTAAGGGTAAGATTATTCCTACCCTTTAAGGTATCTTTTGTTTTTTTATTTGTTCCATAACCTTTACAATGTGAAGAATTTATTCAATACGTTTTTAGGGTTTGTGATTTAGGGTTTCATGTAACAAGATAAATCATCAATTCTATTTTGTATTGAACTATTCATCTTATTTTTGTTAGTTTAAGCAAAAAGTAAAATTAAAACCCGTTTCAAGCATGTATTAAAACATAACCAGCTGTCAGCTATAACTAAAGTAGCCGCGGCGCATCGGTGTGGAACTTAACCTCTACGCAGCTACCTTCTTTACAACCTACCGCCCGACTGCACTCCTAATAGTCGCTTGGCGGCTACGGGTGTCCTGACCGGCCGCCGGGCACTGACTACCGGTCTTGTAGTTGGTGGTCGGCTTTTGTTTGATTTGTAAAAAATTATTTCTGTTTTTTTTACATTAAATTTACGTAAGTATTTGTAGATAATTGTCACAAATTATAGTTTAGTAAAAAATCTAAGGGTATTCTACAATATTACCACATTTTCAATTTTAATTTGAGTGACTGATAACAGCTCTCTTAAATCGATCAACAATGAATCCAGCCCCAACGACACTACTCTGCCAGAACCTCACCCTTAATAGCTGATTCCAAACAACTGTATCTTATTCTTTCCATTGCTGTAACCTTATAGAATGCCATTTTTGTCATTCTTTCAAAATACATGCCGAGATAATATATACTATCAAAAACCGTCTTGTTTTATGTAATTCCCTTAGAAGCATTGAAATACAACAATGATCTAAGAGAAACTAAATAATTCCAATCGTACGAAACCACTAGGGTGAAGGGTTACTTTGCTGCAGATTCAAGACGAGCTTTGAAAAACGCAGAAAGTTTATCCTTGGGAGGAAGAGTTTCTTTTGCGATACTCCAGTTGAGGAATTCCACCTTCCAGTTACTCAGCAGAGGAAAATCAGTTTCCTTCACTATCTCCTTCCCTGTGACCTCCTGGAGATTCCCACCCAGTGTGGCTAAGAAGTGGCCGCTATGTCCAGGTAACCCACCGTCTCTCCTCCAAAGAACTTGTTGTTGTGCCCAGCTGCTTTTCCAGGGCTTTGAGGCTTTCACAAGCTTCTCCTGCGAGCTTATTGGATTTCTCCTCATCCGATGACCAATTCGCCTCCCAAATTGGTAACATACACTGTCATAAATATGTAGCACAGGTAATTATTGCATATTTTATCAGCATATATGATTGGGAGATTGATGAGGGTCTGCTAATCATACTAGCAACATTTTTGAAAAAGAGATGTGGGTGAGGGATCAGAGATCATGTTATCAAATTAGGGCATAGTGGTGATCAATTTCCAAAAGGGTGAAACAGATGAACAACTCTAAAAAAAAGGAAATTTTACTTCACAACAAGAGATGTAGGCTAGGGTGAGGGATCATAGAGATCATGGTACCTTTGCTGGGATAATGTCAGCCCAGAAAACGCGCCATGGCCCTCTCATAAGGGTCAGTAGGCAAGATAGCATGGCCTGATTTCCATGTCTCATCGATGTACTCGATGATCACCATAGACTCCTATGGGTTGTCCGTTATGGACAAGAACAGGGATCTTCTTGTGGACAGGGTTATACTTGAGCAGATCAGAGCTCTTGTTAGAGATATCTTCTTCAAAATACTCGTAATCTACACCCTTCATTTCAAGGCAATCTCTACCCTCTTGCTAAATGGGCTCCCCCACTCCCCATACAGCTTCACCTTGCTTTCCTCTCCAGCCATTTTTCTTTGTTTGATCTATGAAGTTCGTGTACAATGGAGTCCCATCCTTCTTTGCCTTTTTATAATATAGATATATTGTTGCCTAAGCTAGAGTATATTTTAAATCAATTGATCAGGCATGATGCTGTCATTGATGACGATTTGGTCGAGTGGATACAATAACATATTTTCCGACAAATGAAAAGATGAACGAGGGGGCCATATAATAATCTGAATCTGATGGTAGGATTTACTAACATAGTCGACGTCACGGATTTGCATTATTCAAGCGTTTTTTGCTAAGTTTCTTTCAATTCTTTTGGATACTAGCTTTGATTCGAGCAAGTCAGGTTCGGGTGGGTAATGCCGCGATTGAGACATGCTCGAACAACAGTGGTTTTAAACTTTTAATCAGGCTGTTCGAATAACACCTAGCAATAGCAGTACAATATTCCGATTACCCCCTAAACAGTTTCATCCTTCTACTTCTGCTAGCAACAAACGGTTATTTGATGCTCTTTTTATAATTAAGTTCATAGCCACAATATTTTTTGTTAATTCATGAAATTCCATTAACAAAATACTTTTAACATTCATAATACACCTAAATATTAAAAAATTCACTAAAAATACCATAGACCAGCTCCGTTCAGAGTTAGTTAGGTAATTTGGCACTCATATGTTGATAATATGAGTTGAGTTCAAATATGGTTAAGTGCAATTTGTTTATTTCATTACAAATATCATCTAGTATATGTAAAATAAATTGAGTTCAAGATTAAAGAATGACGTTAATTAATAATGGTTGTATTTCAGTTTGTAAATCACTCTTTAGTGTATTTTAAAATTTGATTTTATTTTTTTTAGTTTTGTTTAGTCCTTATATATTTTAATTGTATCTTCTTTCCTCAACTAATATTGTTTATTTTCTCTAATCTTGATTTATTATGCACTCTCACCTTTCCACCTTTTTTATCTCTAAGAACAACAAAGGCCCTAAAGTAAATTACTTATTTGTTGGTTAACATTTGCTACTTTTCAACCTAAATTTATTCTTCTAGTTGGTTCATGAATGATGTTTTACTAACTTTGATAAAGAATAATATGTTTTTTTTACTGTTTTTTAAGAATATATTTAAAATTTAAATTACTATAGACCTTATACTACTAGTATTTATTATCAATATGATCACAACAACTTTAATATAACATATATAAAAGCTTATTCTTAACTTAAAAATCTGAAGTTATAAATTTGACACTAATTTAAAGTGCTAGGTCCACGGTATATGCTTTTCAACTACCCGAGTTTTTTTAATTGTTCTGTTGTTACGCAACAATGATTTTAGCCGTCCGACAGTCGATCGCTGTTTAATTAGCAACACTCACGTGGTTGTTGATTGTAACAGTATATTATAAATAATTAAATTTTAAAAATAGAACTTTTTATTATAACGTATCTACCTTTAAGTTTTTTGAATAATTTTACCACTTTATATTCTACTAGATACTTAGGTTTTGTTAGGTATAATTGTTTTTTCGAACAAAGGATAGTATATATAGATATTAGGAACAAGTTTGAGTACAAGTTCCGACATATCCAGATTCCATGAACCCGTATGTTGGAAGCATCGGGCATGGTTAGCAAGACAGTGCGAACTAATATTAGCATCTCTAGGAATGTAAAAATATGAAACATCAATGAACCGACTAGAAGATGCTAAGAGTCTATCTAAAATAGCTGTCGTGGATGGCAATAAGGAAGTAGAGCCCCCTTTCTGAAGATATCGAACAACTGACGTGCAGTCCAACAACTACTCTACAAGATTGGTAGCCAAAGGAAGTTGCCATGTTGAGACCATATTGAACTGCATTTGCCTCAACATCAGATATTAGAAGAGAGGCATGAAAAACCCATACAACCTGCACTAAGAAGTTGTGTATTTGACTGAGCAACTGCAGCGTATCCAGCCCGTTCATGAGAGTCAAGACTAGCATCGACCGAGATTTCAATATGGGTAGGGTGTGCTTGATGATGGCGTTGCAGCGCAGTAGAAGTAGTGGAGGACATATGAGCACCAACTAGATGTAAATAACTATTAGCTTGACACCAACCGTGAGCGAAGTGTGACACTCGATCATGGGAAGTTTGACATCGCGCAAACCACCATAGTTTCCAAAAGAAAAGGAGATAATTAGCTACCACTGGTTTTGAAGCTTGAGAGCAGACATGACTAAACAAATCTTGGAAAGCTTGATTAGAGTGAATAGTGTCTGGCAAAACGAAACCAAAAATAGTCCAAAAAGATCTAACAATCGGACATTGGTATAATGCATGTAACATGGTTTCCGGACACTTGCAAAAGCAACACTCTGTTGACATATCCACCTTAATTCGATCTTTGATAGTAGTTTTGCATGGTAGTTTTGTAGTTTTGCAACTGTTTTGAGACCCACCCATTTTTAGAGTAGATCGTATGACCCATGTAGGATCCACACGAGACCTACCTATTTATGTCATAAATATACTATCAAATATGTCATAGACAAATAGAACTTTAGCGATGCAATAAAAATACCCTAATTTTATTTTTATTTAATTACAAGAATCCATAAAAAAATATCAAATTAAAACAATTAAAGTAAAGTAGTAAAATAGGAAGAAGCTCTATAACACCTTATAATTCTTTCTTTCAGGAAAATTGCAGGAATTGCTGCTTTTAATAGATTATGGGGATGTTTGTTTTGAACGGGAAACAAATAGAATCGGGAAGAGAATAGAGAGAATGAAATAGAATTTCTTTTGATTTTTCTAGTAGCTTTTATGCAAGGAGAATGAAAATGAATAATCAGTCAATGAGTGCTCGTTATGGTCAATAACCATCTCTTACCGATCAACGCCATCAATTGCCGGTCAACATTCACCAATCACTTGTCAACGGTTGTTGGCCATCGGTCAATGGTCATAGGTCACGGGTCAAAGTGTAGTAACAGTAAGAGGTGGGGAATCAAGTTGGAGGGATTCGAGGTAATGTTATTCTCTTTCCCTTTCATGAAAATAAGAAAAAAAGTGACTAAACAAATAAATTGATTCTCTTTTCTGATTGACCAAAACACACGCCCCAAATATATACTTTTAAAAGTATATTATGTGTAGATTTTGATTAGTTCTAATCTTATACTCCTTCATCCTAAATGACCGTGTTTTTTACTATTTGGAGTTTGACTTCAATATTTGTATATAAGATAAATAATTTTAAATTTTATATATGAATCCTTACATGATAAACTATATATTACAAAATTTAATTTTATAATTATAAAATTATTTTCTTACATAAAACATACAGACGGTCGGGTGAGTAAAAGTCTACCACATTATAGATCGCAGCCTGTCATAATAAGCTTTATACAGTTTTACTTTCAGTGCAAAACCTGCTTTTTATTCTCATCATCGAACCTTTACAAACGATTAATAGATGTACAACCCTTTTTGTTTCTTTTATACCCAGGGAGCACGGACTGAATTAACAGTACAAAGAAAACAACAGCTAAACGAAGCGAAGATCTTTTCACTCCGCGAGAACAGCGGGGTGATTACTTGGCAAGGGATTCAAGTTCAGCTTTGATAACTGCAGCACTATCTTTCATAAACGTAGCCAATTTATCCTTGGGAGGAAGAGTTTCCTTGCAATACTCCAGTCGTTACATTCTTCTTTCCACCTGCTCAGCAGAGGGAATCATCATTCTTCACTACTTCCCTTCCTGTTACTTCTTGGGCAGCGTCCACCCAGTGTGATAAGAAGATGGCCGCTATGTCTAAATAACCTATACTCTCGCCTCCAAAGAACTTCTTATTGCCCAACTGCTTTTCGAGAGTTTTAAGGTTCTCACAAGCTTCAACTGCCAGCTTTATGGATTTGTCCTCGTCTGATGCCCAATTTGCAGCCCAATTGGTGACATACACTGTAATACGACACATAGCACAAAAATTCATGTCTTATGAAGCACGATCAACGGTTGATGAAGCTGTGAAGTAATATGTTAGGGGTTTGTGACGCAGCGGAAAGACGAGTTGGTAGATATATAACGATGACTACCGAAAATAAAGTAAAGTGAGAAATGAGACACAATATTTTACGTGGTTCGGCTATGCCTACTCCACGGGCGGTGAGGAACAATATTCACTATATGTGTAGAGAGAATTACAAGTTACAAAAGAGAGATGAGGAACTTAAATCTCACAAGGGAGATAACTCTCACAAAACCTCACAAATCACTTAGCAAAGTGATGTACAAAACTCTCTTATATTTTCTCTCACAAGAAAACTCTCTAACTCTAGAAGAGGAGAAGATTGCTTGATCCTTGGATGGATGGATGGATGAGAAGTGCCAAGAATGATTCTCTATTTATAGTGGTGGGTGGTCCTTGGAGTCTTCTAGAACAGCCATGCCTTATGGAAATAAACCACATAAAACTGGCCGCATTAACTGACCATTAAATGCACATTAAATGCACATTTAATGTATGACTATCTGCGCCAGTAAATGGAATAAAATAACTTCCATAAGTTGAAGCATAACTTCCACTGTCAAACTCTCCAGCATTAAAGTCTCCACCATAAATGTCAACATTAAAGTCTCTACCATAAATGTTGACCATTTAATTTCCCACTATAAATGTAGACCATTTAATTTTCCTCCATAAATGTAAATAAGAATTCAAGGCAACTTTACAATTCTCCACCTTGACTTGAATTCGAAGGCAACTTCATAATTCTCCACCTTGACTTGAATTCAATCTGAATAGTGAATAATCAAAAATATCTCCTCACCTCCAAAACCCCACACGGGGCTAATCCAAATACCTTTGGCAAAACGGGTCCCTGAACTGAAGCTGACGCGCTTGTGTGTACCAGAGACACAATGCTTACAGAAATCGAGATCAACCAACTTCTGGGTTCCAAGAAGACCTCGCTTGGTCAGCTCCACCATGCCCTTCTTGTTCATATGGGCCGACCTCAAATTCCGTATCTTGGTAGTATCCAAATCAGACAAGCTGGAAGAAGCAGAAACAGAGCCAAGCTCACAACTACCACACAATAGATATAAAGTGTTAACTAGCTCTGCTTTCATCACCAAAAGATTACCACGAAAGACCTTCAAAACTCCACCATCACTGGCGTACTTGCACCCACTTTTATCAAGAGCACTCAAAGAGATAAGATTCTTCTTCAAATCTGGAACATAACGGACATTGGATAGAGTTCGTACCATACCATCAAACATCTTAATCCTCACAGTGCCAATACCTTGGACCTGACATGGAGCATTGTTACCCATCATTACAGCTCCACCTTGAACCGTGTCTAAGGTATGAAAGAAATCCTGTGAGGCGTCATATGGTAAGACAAGCAGAGTCCATGATCCAGCGTGACGTATCTTTATCTTCATAATGGCTCACTCACGGCTGTGAGTACATCCCCTTCATCACTCGCAAAACTAACTTGGCTATTAGTTTGATCGGAGATGCTTTCCTTATCGGTCTTCTCTTGCTTCTTCATCTTATTTTGTAGCTTCCAACAGTCTGCTTTAAACGGGCCCTTCTTTCGACAATAATACAAATCACACATCCTTGTGGTACCTTGACTCTGAGCGGGACTCGGCATGATTTCCTTTGAAACCTTTCTCATAGGTTCTACCCCGAGCAACCAGGCCCTCACCAGAAGGTTCTTCACTTTTGGCAATCTGGTTGTCTATAAGATCTCGTTGCAGGAGAGCTTGTTTTTACCTCATCCGTCGTTATTTCCTCACGCCCATACAACAAGTTTCGGTGAAACTTTTATAAGATTTGGGCAAAGAGCATAATAAGGTAATAGCCAAATCCTCTTCATCAATCTCAACATCAATATTCTGAAGGTCCATGACAGTTGAGAAGAACTCATCAAGATGAGGTTTGATCAGTTTACCTTCTTGAAGACGGAGATCTTGAAGCTTCCTCTTCAAATAGAGACGATTAGTGACACTCTTCGTCATGTACAACGACTCTAGTTTCAGCCACAAAGCCGATGTAGTCTTCTCCTTGGCAACCTCTCTAAGAACATCGTTAGAGAGACATAACTGAATAGCTGTCAAGGCTTTCTGATCAATTCTCTCCCAATCCTCCGCACTCATGGTAGCAGGTCTTTTTCCCAAAGCCGGATGCCAATCATTTTGGCGCAGAATGGCTTGCATCTTAATTTTCCATAAGCCGAAATTGACAGAACGGTCAAACTTCTCAACATCGAATTTTGTAGTCATCTTGACAAACCACCAACGAACAAAGCTCTGATACCACTTGTTAGGGGTTTGTGACGCAGCGGAAAGACGAGTTGGTAGATATATAACGATGACTACCGAAAATAAAGTAAAGTGAGAAATGAGACACAATATTTTACGTGGTTCGGCTATGCCTACTCCACGGGCGGTGAGGAACAATATTCACTATATGTGTAGAGAGAATTACAAGTTACAAAAGAGAGATGAGGAACTTAAATCTCACAAGGAGATAACTCTCACAAAACCTCACAAATCACTTAGCAAAGTGATGTACAAAACTCTCTTATATTTTCTCTCACAAGAAAACTCTCTAACTCTAGAAGAGGAGAAGATTGCTTGATCCTTGGATGGATGGATGGATGAGAAGTGCCAAGAATGATTCTCTATTTATAGTGGTGGGTGGTCCTTGGAGTCTTCTAGAACAGCCATGCCTTATGGAAATAAACACATAAAACTGGCCGCATTAACTGACCATTAAATGCACATTAATGCACATTTAATGTATGACTATCTGCGCCAGTAAATGGAATAAAATAACTTCCATAAGTTGAAGCATAACTTCCACTGTCAAACTCTCCAGCATTAAAGTCTTCACCATAAATGTCAACATTAAAGTCTCTACCATAAATGTTGACCATTTTTTCCCACTATAAATGTAGACCATTTAATTTTCCTCCATAAATGTAAATAGAATTCAAGCAACTTTACAATAATATTTGTCAAGCTTCTGTACATAAATTGCGGATATGACTACATGGACTTATACTAAGCAGAGCAGGAGCATTGAACACGGAAGCACAAAAGGGGAAAACTAATTTTAAGATGAAAAAGATATGAGGTGAGGGATCAGAAATGTTGCTTACCTTAGAAGTGAAAAAATCAGCCCAGAAACGTGCCATGGCTCTTTCATAAGGGTCAGCAGGCAAGATAGCTGGGCCTGAAGTCCACGTCTCATCGATGTACTCAATGATCACCATGGATTCTGCTATGGGTTTTCCATTGTGAACGAGAACAGGGACCTTCTTGTGAACAGGGTTATACTTTAGGAGATCCTGACTCTTGTTGGTGATGACAGATCTTTCCTCGGAGTACTCGTACTCCACACCCTTCATTTTCAAGGCGATCTCCACCCTTATGCTAAAAGGGCTGGCCCACATACCATACAGCTTCACTTCGTTCTCCTGGCCTGCCATTTTGTCTCTGAGTGCTCTCTGAAGTGTGTTGTACTAGCTGGAGTTCCACCGCCGTCTTGGTTTTTTTTTTTTTGTAACGGGAGATTTATTGCTACGCAAGTCAGGTAGTATATTTAATTCAGTTGATGTGGTCATTAATGACGATTTGGCTGAAGACGTGTCTGTAGTTTTCGTTTTTTTATTGGGTGACATAATGAGAATCTGATCGACTATTCACATTTTGACCAATTTGTCTAACATAATTTTGGTTGACTAAACCAGCTCTAGCCGCAGAGGGACACTGAGAAAATAAAACAAAGAAACAGAGCTGAAGTGAAGGCCGCCTACCTGCAACAAGAAGTGGCAAACTAAAGGAGAGGATTTCGCGCATTAGAAGAAAATAGTGACCAGATTCCTACTGTTACAGCTGAAGTTCTTCATTCATATCTAGTGTAGAAACAGAGGAATTAGTTTGAATCTATCTAACAAGGCCCACAATAGTCCTGTATACATATAAAGCCAATTGTATTAGTCAGTCCATTTGTAACTTGTTTGTTCTTATCCTTATCTGTTTACAGCCCTATATAAACACATGTATACAGTGATATCAATACAGAGAGCGTTTACAACAAATGACCCTATCTCATTAACCTAACTTTCTGAGCCTATCTTCACATGGTATCAAGAGCAGCCGACATCAGTAACTTTTTCTCGATCCTCTCGCTTCTTCAAACAATACCGTTTTTCTCTGCCTCGTTTTTCTACTCTCTTCAATGGCGGCTACACCTGTCACTCGCAACTCCGGCACTATCTCTTCCTCTTCCTCCGGTTCTATTAGCTCCTCCAGCTCCACCACCTTCTCCTCCCTTGTCTCAACTTCCCAGCATTTTACAAAACTCACAACCGACACTATCAAGTATGGCTAAAACAGGTGGAACCATACTTATCTGGCTATGGTCTCTTCGGTTGGGTTGATGGCACCAAACCCTGCCCAAGCAAAACTATCAATGGCAGTCCAAATCGGGAATATACAACATGGGTGCAACAGACAAGCTCCGACAGTCTAGTAAATCAAATCATCCCTTGTGAAACTTCAAAAGAAGTATGAGATACAATAACAGATTCTCTCTACTCAGCTAAATGCTCGTGTAATGCAATTAAAATCATAACTGATGAGTATCAAGAAGGGTGCAGATTCTATTGCTGATTTTTTTGGCCGTGCTCGTATATAACTAACTCTCTAGCATCTGCTGGATACCCAGTAACAGATGGTGATTTTGTTAGCTACATCATTCGTGGCCTTCCCTCTGAATATGATACAGTTTCTACAAACCTCACAATGATGCCTACTACCGTCACTCCTCAGCTTGCCTACAGCTACCTCCTCACATTTGAAACCATGTTATCTGAAAAAAACACAGAAAACCTGTCTACTGCCCAACTATCCATCAACAATACCTCTTACAACAATTCTGCTAAACAAAATACCTCCAGAGGTGGTAGAGGAGGAAGAAACAATCGTGGTTACAACAACAGAGGAAGAGGCACAAACAGAGGTGGAGGTCGAGGTAACTACTACACTGCAAATACTTCTCACCTCTCTAGGAAACAAGATACTAGACCCACATGTCAAGTTTGCAAGAAAGTGGGACATACAGCTGACAGATGCTACCACATATTTAACCATTCCTACCAGGCCCCACCTCCTTCCTACACAACCCATTACACCCTCTACCCTACCCACGGATAACACTTGGTACCCTGATAGTGGCGCCACTAACCACTTCACCACCATAATTTATCCAACCTCCACATAGACCCAGATTTTTTCCCAACAGATGCTGTCAACTTTGGAAATGGTACTTCACTCCCTGTCACACACCAAGGAACTGGTATTCTACTACCCACACCTACACGTAACTATTCTCTTTCCAATCTCTTATATTTGCCAAAACTCACCAAAAATCTGGTTTTTGTGCGCCATTTTGCTTCAGACTATAATGCCTATTTTGAATTTTATCCAACTTTTTTCCTTCTAAAGGACATTCATACGGGGAGAGTTCTGGCCAAGGGAGGGCTTAGACAAGGCTTATACTGCTTCAACACTACCAGAGATGATACTAAGAAACCTGTGGACTATCAGCCTCTTGTGGCAATAAAGACCAGTCCTAGCATTTGGCACAACAGACTAGGTCACCCCTCTTCTAGACGTACCTCTTTTATTATCAATCACAATAATCTCCCAGTCACCTCTAAGAGCAACATTTTACCCAGCTGTGAGGCTTGTTGCCTAGGTAAGGTTCATGCCCTCCCCCACCCCAGCTCTGTTACCCAGTCAACAAAACCCTTTCTGTTGTTGTTTCTAGATGTGTGGGGACCTGCACCAGTTTTGGCCCTTCACTACTAAAAAGTTGTTATTTACAAGCGGAAATTGCATAGGGAATTCCGTCCGTTGGTAATTGGCAACGGAATGCCAAGGGAACACCAATGCCTGACTTTCCATGTCAAATGGCAACGGATTACATACGAAAAAATATTACCAACGGAAGTTCCGTTTGTAAATTTTGCCTGAAATGTGAGGGAAGTTTCCCGCCTTATTTACGAACAAATTACCTATAGCTCCGATGGAAGTGTAATGTATAAATAATTATAATAAAAAATTACAAACGGAACAATTCGTTGGCAATTTAGCAAAAATAAACGGTGTCGTTTTGAGGGCATATCCTTCACCCTAAACATGTCCTCACCGTCATTTCCTGCTTCCTTCTTTCCTCGCTACCTGCAGTTCTCTCTTCCGAGCGAGAGTGAAGAGTGATCGATCTCCAGCTTAGACGCCCATTTGTTAACATATTGAAGGTCATTTTCTCTTGGAAAATAAACTTGCAGGCGTGCGTAACCTATACCCACTGCTGTCAAGTTGGGTAAATATCTCTAACCCTATATATGCCGTTGAAATTGGTTTGTACCCATAATTACACCTGCTCTTTGGTGCTCTTACAAAGGGTGTTTACATTCTACGGTAAATTCCTCTTGCAAAATTGCTCCTTGTTGCAAACTAAAGTATTGACTAGTTAGGGATTGTGTTTTTAATAGGTGAAAGGAACACACGGTGTGCACCTATCGAAGGAAAGCATAGCTGAGTTGAGATTTGGGGTTGGGTTTATGTTGGAACCCAAGGTTTTGCTGATAATGGCAACAAGGTAAGTCTGGTGACAGAAGAAGTATCACTGACAATAGCATTAGAGTAAGTCTAGGCGACGAAGGAGTCTGACTGCCGAAGGAGTCGTTCTGCGACATAATATTCTCTTGGAAAGTTCTAGAAGCTTAAAGGCGGACCTCTACTGTCAAAACATGGAGAAATTCAAGGAAGTAACTGTCAAACACGTTCATATATGTTCAGGCCCGAAAATCAAGGCGGTTAAGCTAAAAGAGCGCCAGAACGAGTCCCTCTGCAGAGTAGTTGAGATATTTCTCACCCAATGCGTAGTGGGAAGTTATGGGACATCGTGGGAAACATCATTTTACACGAAATGGGAGCACAAACTTCGGGTATTAGCAGTATTTAAGTACCTAGAAGTCATTTGTAATCGTTGGAGCTTTGACTTCCACATTTCAAGAGAGAGAGAGAGAGAGAGAGAGAGAGAGAGAGAGAAAGAGAGAGAGCCATATTGAGAGAGATATTATTTTCGAGAGATCTTAGTGAGACCTTGTCACTTTAGCTTAGGTATTTATTACCTAGAGAGCACACAAAACACTCCCCTTTACTCCTTGTTGCGCATTGATCTACGCCGAGAGTAGAGTGAGTGTTGGATGAGACAGAGTACCTCTGTCGAATCCCAAGATAGGAAGCTAGGTTGTAATTCACATTGAATTTCAATATAAGCATAATTCTATCTTATCACTTTTAACACAAAAAGCTTCCACATTTTCTCCTTGGCAATTACTTATCTCTAAGCAGGGTTGGTCTGAAACTTACACCTCAGACCTACTCGGTCAGCACCCCGATCCTATCAAGTGGTATCAGAGCCTGCGTTGGCTGACAAATCTCTCAAGATGTCGAAATCTCCTACTCAGTAAAGGCTGAGTCAGGCACCACTAGTTTGGTGTGCTTGATGGCTCACAATGGTGAGAACCGCTCATGATCAGGTAAGTGAGACTCCCTGTGCGATGAAAATTTGCAGATATTGTGGTTATGATGGTCATACGGACTCTTCCAGTAATAAACTATGTCATGATTTGTCATTTAATATATCTTGTGTGTCTGCGATTATCAAAGCTCGTGATCTTTACTCTAATAGTTCTTCATCATTGTCGAAGAGGGGACCCAAGTATACCTGGGTTCCCAAAACTAACTAGTAGCTCTTTGAAGACAGAGTGGCTCGGAACAATGACTCTTGGTTTCTGGACAGTGGTTGTTCAAGATATATGACAGGAAACCAAGTTGAGTTTACGACTCACTCTGACCATCAAGGGGGAAAAGTTACTTTTAGAGACAACATGCACATAAAAATCATAAGAATTGGCTCCATTGGTAACCCCTCTTTATTTAAAGTTCATAATGTTTTCTTAATTGCTGTTATTGGACATAGTCACTCAAGTGTCTCTCAAATTTGTGATTTCTCCAATCTTATGGTATAAGATTTATGACTCTATCACTAGTGATTGTAAGGAAATATGGTTTATGACTCTAATACTAGTGATCTTAAGGCAATATGGCATGCATTGATATGAATATTCGATATATACATGAGAATCACGTGCAGAAAGCAAGCAGACTCGGTCTGCGAATCATGTACTGAAGCAAGCCGACTATCTCTGTGAATATTGTGCAGAAAGCAAGCTGACTCGCTCCAACTTCAAGTACTTTGAAGACTATGGTGTTTTTGATCCAAAAATTACCATTATGTATGATAATACTAGCTAAGGTCGTCAAATTCTCTAGATTCTATGCTCGCACGAAATTTATATACTTGAGTTCTCATTTGTTACGAGATCATGTGGAGATGAACTTAATCTAGTTAAACTAAGTTTCCACAGACCCCAGCTTGCTGATATCATCACCAAGGCATCACACATGGTTTCATTTGAGCTCTTTCGCACACACCATGGCATGACTCGTTCTGACTGAGGGTGGTTGTATCTCCTTTCCTTCTTGATGGTAGAGTCTGGGTACTCAGGTATAGTCTCTCTGGCACCATACCCTCCTTGGTAACTAGTTCAACTAATCTTTGTCTATAAATGTTTATTGAAAACCCGCCAAGCTTTTCTTTACCAATTCGACCAAAGCACCACATTAACCATTCCACGACCCCAAAGCACAAATTATCCTAACCCTCAAACCACTCATACTCACTCTCCCACTCAAAGCCGAAAGCCCTCCAACAAGGCACTATTGTTATCCCAACTCCCGAAACCATCACTAAGTCTCCCATGGTCATCTCACCATACAAAAATCCCATCCACTTTGGGTCCATCATTACTAATGCCCAACTCACCCTACAGCCCTAGTCGATTACCCAACCTACCTTGCCCAAGCTCCACTACTATCTCAGCCGAAGCCCTTACCACTCCTACCAAACCCACTACCACTGAAGCAAACTCACTACCTCTTACTACCTAAATCCATCACAACCCCTTCCCTTCATTCGGCAGAATACTGCTAGAGTCAATCTACAGGCAGAATCGGTCTGGCAAAACTACAACATAGTTGAAGTAATTCCAAAAAAAGAGGGAAGAATACCAACATTGAAGTAAATTTCCAAAAAAAAGAGGGAAAGAAAAGAAAGAAAAAAGACAGAAATCCTATGAGAAGGCTAAAACAAAGCAAATTACGACCGTCTCTTCAACTTATATTCAATTTGAAGAAGATGTACTCTTGCTCCAGCCACCACTCACTCCAAGAGTGGAACTTGCGTGACTCTGTTTTGCGCTTTACAGCAACGCTAGCTTGCACATATGGGTATGAATTCTTTGGCTAATACGCTTCACTACAACGGTTAGCCACATCTAGCACTCTCTTGAGATTCAAAATGAATGGGTCAATACCAAGATGCAGACCAAGTCCCTCACCCTATTTCCTAGCCTACAACCCTAACCATACTTTTAACCTATCTCAAACTTTGTTTATCTTGGCGGTGTTTTTTATCAAACTTTGGTAGACTCCGTTGGTTGACTAATTAGCTATGTGATTGCTTCTGGATGTTAGGAAGACTCACCCTATTTTGCCAGATGATGTCAAAAGGGGGGAAAGCAGTGAATCCCATTTTCAGTAAGACGAGTTAATGTTTGTGGTGGTCGGAAGACTTGAATTGCACTTATGGATTTTGCCCTGCTTGATGGTCAAGCAAACTGTTTTTTTTTAAGCTTAGTTTAATTCTATTATGCTCTTCTCTTACTGGTCTTGTCTTAAATGACGTGCTCAATTTAGGGAGAATATTGGATTAAGGGGGAATCAGTCAATGAGGCTGGTTTTTCCAAGCTTATTTACTTGTATGTCTTTTTTGCAGGTTAACTATTTCTACGAGATTCACTCGAGTAGCTTTTGGCATCATCAGCAAAAGGGGAAATGTATAAAGATATTAGAGTTTTGCTGAAGATTGCCAAAGCCTAGCTGCCAGCAAGAGTCGGTCTGAAAATTGATGCAACAAAAAGAGACCAAGTCAAAGAGAGCATGAGTTTAGCGAACAGTAACTAACTCCCACTGCAGAACAAGTCATCCAGAGCCTGCCCACAGACAAAGAGTCATGACAAATGTAGTTTGGTTATCAACCTACTTGATCTGTCAAGCGGTTCACATTCATCTCATCCTATAAATGATGCTCAACTTAAGGGGGAACTTTATCTCATCTTGACTGAGTCGGTTCCCTTTGCCATCATCAACAAAAGGGGGAATTTGTTGGAACCCAAGGTTTTGCTGATAATGACAACAGAGTAAGTCTGGTGATAGAAGAAGTATCACTGATAATAACATCAGAGTAAGTCTAGGCGATGAAGGAGTCTGACTGCCGAAGGAGTCGTTCCGCGACATAATATTCTCTTGGAAAGTTCTAGAAGCTTAAAGGCGGACCTCTACTGTCAAAATGTGGAGAAATTCAAGGAAGTAACTGTCAAACACGTTCATATATGTTCAGGCCCAAAAATCAAGGCGGTCAAGCTAAAAGAGCGCCAGAACGAGTCCCTCTGCAGAGTAGTTGAGATATTTCCGCCCATGCGTAGTGGAAAGTTGTGGGGCATCTTGTAAACATCATTTTACACATAATGGGAGCACAAACTTCGGGTATTATCAGTATTTAAGCACCTAGAAGTCATTTATAATCGTTGGAGCTTTCACTTCCACATTTTGAGAGAGAAAGAGAGAGAGCCATATTGAGAGAGATATTATTTTCGAGAGATCTTAGTGAGACCTTGTCACTTTAGCTTAGGTATTTATTACCTAGAGAGCACACAAAACACTCCCCTTTACTCCTTGTTGCGCATTGATCTACGCCGAGAGTAGAGCGAGTGTTGGTTGAGACAGAGTACCTCTGTTGAATCCCAAGATAGGATGCTAGGTTGTAATTCACATTGAATTTCAATATAAGCAGAATCCTATCTTGTCAATTTTACACAAAAAGCTTCTGCATTATCTCTTTGGCAATTACTTATCTCTAAGCAGGGTTGGTCTGAGACTAACACCTCAGACCTACTCGGTCAGCACCCCGATCCTATCAGTTTAGAAGAACTTTAGCTAATTTCCCCTCTGGTAAGTTTCCCCAATTTCTTTAATTTCTCTATATGTTTTTATAATCTTCTACTACAGTTGACTTCTTCTACTATACGTATTGTACGCTTGCTTATGCAACCTAGTGTTGGTGTTTTTTTTGGAAACTTGAGAAGGGTGTGTGATGGTAGAAAAGGTGGTAACAATCAGACATTATGTGAAGGGAAGAGAAGGTAATAATAGGAAGGTAGGTTATAGGTTGAATAATAGGTGTTTGTGAAAATGTCAGAGTGATAATTTATTTATGCACATGTTAGAGTGATAAGAGAAGGTGATAATTTATTTATGCACATGTCAAAGTGAGGCTGTTGGAGGATGGGGGCAGCAAAATGATGGAGGGAGACAACAAGGTGGAGAAGGATGGGGGCATCAAAGTGGTGAAGGGGGGATGCGGGAAGCAAGGTGGAGGCGAGCATTTGGGGACTGGTGGAGGAATATAAAGGTGCATCATGGATCAATTCTTACTTTCAAAGTATTATGAGGATGGTGTGTTTTGGGTGTAACTACAAAAAAAAACAGCTATTGTTCTATTACTTGTCATGTTTTTGATAACACTAATATGGATTGTGTTATGGTTAAGCCATTGACAATGAATGAAGTAGGATCATGTTTGTTTTGAAGGCAATGAATCTGGCTGGTTGTCTATTGACTTCATCAATTTTCAGGTTAATACAGGTTTTAGACAATTGTAAATATTAAAAAAAAAAGAAATGATAATACCAATGGATTGCCAACAGACAATCTTGTTTACAAATTTGCAGGGATGATGCAACATTGCATAGGGAACATATCCGTTGGCAATTGCAGAGGGAATATCCGTCTGCATTTTGTTGGTAAAGCGTTCTTCTTGCGGACAAACATAGTCCATTGGCAATTAGGGCAATCCGTCGGCAAATTGCCAACGGAATATCAGATATCCGTTGGTAAATAAATTACCAACAAGCCGTTTGCAAACAGCCGTTTTTTTTGGTAATCCATCTGCAATTTTAATTGCCAACGGAATACATACGGATTTGTCCCTTGAGAAATGATGGTTTTCCAGTAGTGTTAATGGTGCACGGTTTTATATGTCTATAGTGGATGATTAGAGCAAATTTATCTAGTTGTTTCCCATAATGCAAAATCAAATGTACTTTCTGTCTTTACTACTGCTTTTTTTTATCTCTTGTGGAGAATTTTTTTGATACTACTGTGAAAAGTGTGCAAACTGATGGTGGGGGTGAATTTGTGCCTCTAAAAAATATTCTAAAAGCAAAAGGAATTCTGCAACGCATCACCTGACCATATTCTCACCAACAGAATGGAATTGTTGAGATAAGACACAGAAATATTGTTGATAAAGATTTGTCTCTTCTAATCCATGCTACTCTACCTATTTTTTTTTTTTGGAACGAGGCTTCCATACTGCTGTCTATTTGTTAAACCGCACACCCACTCCCATACTCTCTCACAAAACACCTTTTGAGTTGCTTTTTCATCACTCACCTGACTATACTTTTTTAAAGGTTTTTGGGTGTGAATGCTGGCCCAACCTCCGTCCTCAAAATAAACACAAAACCTCTTTTCGCTCTACAAAATGCATATTCATTGGTTATGCCTCAAACTATAAAGGCTATCTCTATTATGATCTTCTGAGCCACAAGATTTATACCTCAAGGGATGTGATATTTAATGAACATTTATACCCTTATACCTTACACAAAAGCCCCTCTATCTCTTTAGTCCCTGCAGCTAATGTCTCTCTGCCTCTCAGCCTGCCTATGCACACCAGTCCTTCACCTACTCTCACTATCAACCCTACCCCCTAACTCCTCACCTTCTTTGTCTACACACACAACTCCTCATCCACTGCTACTACACACCACCAACATCATCCTGCACCCTTTCCAACCCTCAACCAACCACTTCAACCACTGATACATTCTCTCGAAGTGCCACATCTCAGCCCCTGCCTCAAAATCAACACATCCTAAGCAAACTAGGGCCGAACAAAACATCAGGAAACCTCTCCTTCGCATAGATGGAACTATCAACTGGCCCCAAGCCCACTTATCAGAAACAGTCCCTGAAGATCCCTCCTATACTGAGGCAAAGAAACATCAAGTCTGGAGAGAGGCAATGCAGTAGGAGTTTAATGCTCTAATGTAAACTGAAACTTGGGCTCTAGTTCCTAGACCACCACACACCAAAATTCTCACAGCCAAATGGGTGCTACGCACCAAAAGGAAAGCAGATGGGACCATTGAAAAAAGAAAGGCCAAATTAGTGGCAAGGGGAAACAATCAAACAAATGGGCTTGACTACACTGAGACATTCAGCCCTGTCATCAAGCCTACTATTATAAAACTAGTCCTTACTATTGTTGTGGAAAGAAACCGGGGAATCAATCAGATTGACATCTCTAATGCTTTTCTACATGGTGACATTCAAGAGAAGATCTACATGGCATAGCCCCCAGGTTTCTCTAATCCTCTTCTGCCTAATCATGTGCGTTTGCTCAAAAAGTCTATCTATGGTTTGAAACAGGGCCCTCGGGCATGGTTTTCCAAGTTGAGTAAAGTATTGATATAGTTGGGATTTGAAGGTTCCATATCATACACCTCTCTATTTGTTTATACCTGTGGTCAAGACATTCTATATTGCCTCATCTATGTAGATGACATCCTCATAACAGGTTCTACTCAACATCTCACGAATTTATTCATCACCAAACTCTCTTCCTATTTTTTTGTCAAAAATCTAGGGCCTCTCCATTTCTTTCTTGGGATGGAAGTAAAAAGAAACAATCAAGGTCTCTTTCTCAGTCAACATAAATACATATCCACAATTCTCAATAAAGCCTAGATGTCCCATGCTAAACCTATTCTAACCCTAGTGTCCACTGTGCTTGACCCAAGACAGCCAACACACCCTACCCACCCCAGACCCACCTTTTCAGAAGCATTTTAGGTGCTCTTCAGTACCTCACCCTAACCCGACCATACATTACCTACTCAGTCAACAAATTTGTCAGACAATGCACAACTCGCTAAACATACATTGGCAGCAACTCAAACGCATTCTCAGATATTTAATACACACTCACACACCCTTTCGTATCATATCAAACCAAACGAATCTCTTCAAATTTCTGGGCACACTGATGCCGACTGGGCAAATGATCAAACAGACAGAGGAAGCACAGCAGCATATTGCGTTTTTCTAGGCTCTACTCTCATATCGTGGCAATACAAAAAACATCAAACTGTAGCAAGATCCACAACAGAAGCTGAGTATAAAGCACTAGGAACACTACTTGCGAAATCTTGTGGATCCAGCAATTACTGCGAGATCTTCGTTTTCCTCTTCACAAGCCGCCGGTCATCTGGTGCGACAATCTCGGAGCAACCTATCTCACCGCCAATCCCGTTCTGCATGCAAGGGCCAAGCACATTTCCATCGACTTCCACTTTGTCCGTGAACGAGTGTAGAACAAATCCCTCCTGGTGGCATTCATCAGTGGCAACGATCAGGTGGAAAATTTGCTCACCAAACCCCTTTCTCCAAATCGCTTTGAATTCTTGCGCTCTCATCTCAATCTTGACAGTAGTTGGAGCGAGGGAGGGTAACAAGGCCCACAATAGTCTAGGCCTTTATACATATAAAGCACATTGTATTAGTCAGTCCATTTGTAACTTGTTTGTTCTTATCCTTATTTGTTTATAGCCCTATATAAACACATGTATACAGTGATATCAATACAAGAGAGCGTTTACAACAAATGGCCCTATCACATTAATCTAACTTTCTGAGCCTATCTTCAAATTATCCTCTTCTTCTTCTTTCTTTATTTTTGTGTTGATATACGGTAGTCCTTGATTTATGGCCGTCCATTAAGTAAGTCATTTTTCTGTGTTGATAGTGCCTTAATAAATAATAGAGTTTATGTCAATGATTTAATGCATCTGCTTTCTAATTCTGGAAAGTGGTCATATATAGTAGGGCTGTACAGGCTGTATGCCGTAGTCGATACAATGTTTTTACTCTATAGATTGTACAATAGAAAGGACAAGTCTATTTATAGAGACTTGATTTCTGATATAACTTAGCATAGCAGTGGCCCTCAGCTTTTAACTAAATATTTCAGGCTGGGACAAACGGGCACATTATCTTTATTCTCCCTTTGAGTCAAAGGCACCAGTTAAGGGGAGCTTCGAACACAAATTCAGAAACATTAAGGGAATTAGGGATTTAGTGAGGCCTTTCGAAAGTTTTGCAGAAGAGGGTAAATGAGTGATCTTGACACTACCATTTCTAACCTTTCCCTCATGAAGTGAAAATAGATGTCCATATGTTTCACACGGCTGTGTTAGATGGGATTTGAAGCCAGAAAAGTAGCACTTAGGCTATTGCAGTGAAGAAGTGGAAAAGAATTGAGGCGCATGACAAGTTTGACAAGAGACTGCTAGAGCCAAATCATTTCCGCCGTGCCTAAAGCTAAAGCTTTATACTCAACTTCGTCGACGATCTAGAGACGGTAGTAGTTTTCGAGAACTCCTCGACAGCAAGTGTGGTCTAAAAACACCAAGTATATAGACATGGATCTTTTGTTGGTGGTATATTCAGCCTAATACACGTCGGTATAAGCTTGAAGGCGACCTGGTGGAGAAGTCAAAAATAGCAAGCCCAAATCTCAAGTGTGATATAGGTATCTAAATATTCTTTTCACCGATTTTCAATGTATTTCACGTGCATAGTGCATGATTGACATACTTTGCTAACTACATAATTGATAACTGGTCTTGTTAAAGACAAATATTGTAGACTTTCAGTTGTGCTTCTGTAGAAAGTTGGATTTGAATGAATGGGAGAGTTTATAGTATCGAGGTTGATAGAGGCAAACATGAGGGTTGAAACATATTTTGATTTTCCATGCTTGTTTTTATTAACAAATCTTTAATGTACTAGGCTCCAGAAAACCTTATATAGAGCATCCTTTGATCTAGTAACAACACCCAAGAAGATATTGATACGCCAATCTCAGTGATAGGAAACTGGTTTCTGAAACACTGAATGAACTATGTAAGAACACTCCTTGATGATCTTGTTAGAGCTATGTCATCAACTTAGACTAAGAGATAGACAAACATTTGTGCCTTGTTTTTATTACTCATCTTAGCATACGAAGCCCTATGAGAATGTTTGAGCCCATTTAGAGATTTGTTTAGGTGACACACATGATTAGGATAATCTTACTAATGAATCATGGGGGCTATTTGGTGTAAAAAGTTGGCTCTAGATCTCCATTTAGAAATACATTTGAGCATCTGTTTGTTGTACAGGTCGTTCATGTGAGACAACAATAGATAAGATTAACCCGACTGTGAACTGTTTTACCACTGGATGAAGGTTTCAGTATAGCCATAGCCATGGTTTTGAGCAAATCCTTGAGCCACTAATGAGCTTTTTTTTTAATAGATCCATCAGATTGTCTCTTGGATCTGAAAATCCATTTCACCTCAAGCAAGTTCAATGTATCTGTATATGGAACTAAATCCCATGTGTGAGTTTTTTCTAGGACTTGTAGTTTTCTTTCGTATAGCTTGTATCCACTCCGAGTGTAGAAGCGCTTGTTTAAGAGAAGGAGTATCAGGTATGGGTGTTGTTGTGGTGTGATGAAGAGGAAAGTTGAAGGTGCCATATGTTCTAATGAGAGGCTTTAATGAGTTTGTTTTAGAAAGTATGATCATAGGATGAGAGATAGAAGGCTGATTTTGATTTAGTTGAGGTAAAGAAGTGGAGGGAGATGCATTTGGTTGATATTTATGGAGAATTTATGTGGGAGAGTTGTTTGAGGGGGTTGGGATGCTGGTAGAGGGTTGTAGTGAGTGAACATGTGTGGAAGTTAGAGAGAGGTGGGGTGTTATTTTGTGAGGTGAGAGTTAAGTCATTTTGTGGAGAGATTTCGGTGAGATTGGCCACTAAGAGAGATAGGTGTGAAGAGAAGAATCATAGATATAATTGGGATTTTTGTAAGCAAATGGAAAAGATTACTCATGAAAAATCACATCTCTTGAGATATAAAGTCTCTTAGCTGATACATCATAACATAGGTAGCCATTATATTGATCAGAATAACCAAGAAAACACAAGGATGAGATCTTTGAGACAGTATGTGAGCTTCATCACGTCTGAGATTAGGATAACAAATGCACCCAAAAACCTTAAGAAAAGTATAATCTAGTTCATGCTAAAACAAAAGCTGAAATGGTGACCTATTGTTATGCCCCAGATTTTTTTTCTTTCGTTCTGATTCGCAAAGGGAGTTTCGTAACATATTGATCTTATGTTAGTTCGTTTATGATATTATTTCGGTATTTTGTATTTATTTTAAGAAATGAGGGTTACATTTATCTTTTCCCTTTTGTTTATTTATTTTAGAAGGAGTATTTCTTTATTTGATTTTCCTCCTTCTCTTTCATTTCACGTTCTGCACTTCATCTACAGCGTAACTTCTTCTGCTTTGCTTCTTCTCTCAACCTCTCTCCCTTTGATCATTCTCTTTGCCATCCTTTATCTCTGCAATCCAAGTGTTCAAGTGCTCCGATTTGTGTTTGTGGTTGAGGCCGTGAGATCTCTAGGCTGAGAATTCCGAGTTTGATTGGCGTTCTTTGTTCCGGTTCTTCGCCCTTCCGGTGTTGGTCCTTCTTCATTTATTTGAGTGTTCGTGATTTCAAGAAGAGATTCGAGGAGGGCGTTTCACAGAGTCCGTAGAGATTGCTTTGCTTCGGATGTGAGGTAGGTGGTAGATGGATTTGGTTGCGTATGTTCACCCACGGGGGTTTCTGATTTTTTATTTTGTTTCGCTTATTGTTGTTTGATTCTCTGAATTCGTTGTGGATTTGATTCGGATTTGGAATTGTGTTTACTCTGTCTAAAAACCCATGGGAATATGTTTTGTTTTGCGTATATTGATATGAAGTTTAGGGGGTGTTCGTTCAAAAGCTACAAATCCTATGATTTTTTAAAGCCATGTATGGTTAGAGGAGAGAGGTGTAGTTAACTAATAGTACCATGACACATGTACTCTAGTTACATGTTAAAGAACCCTAAATAAAAAGTTAAACAAATTAAAATTGACACATGGTGTAATACCCCAACCCGAAATCCAATAAACTGAACGGCGATCACTCCCAAATAAAATACAACTGCAGCGGAAATAAATACAACAACCGGGCGGTATCACAATGCCGTTGGCCACCCTTGTGACCAACAAGGCTAAGTCCAAATACAATCCTCAAATGTCACGGTCTGGAATACAGATACAACCCGAGATACTAGGAATCAAACTCTAATGTAAAATACTTAAGTAAAATAAATGTCTAGAAGAAGACTCCCATAGCTTGAATCTACCCCACCTACACTCGGTGTGGTAATCTTCTTAACTTCAGGTACCTGAAAAATGGGGGTGCCCCCAAAGGGGCTCAGCAAACATGCTGGTATGGAAACATGCAGCCCATCGTCTACCGGGCCACACCAACTACTTTGTCGAACACATGCAGTTCATTTTTATAAAGCTGTAAACAAACGTAGTCTGATAATAACAAGTATCCATACAAGGACAATAATGTCACATAGACAAGACACAGAAGGTCGAGTTAGCTGAACTGAAATTCTTTACTGATAGTCGGTCCACACAATGGACTGACCGTTATAACTGAATATCTGAAATAGTGGAGGTATAGTGACCTCGTTATAGAAAGGTTGGGTATAAAAACCCCAGGAGATAACGTAGTTAAACCCTGAACTGAATGGCGTGGGAAATAAGAACCCACTAGAGGAATAAAGTCTTCCTCGAACTGAAGGGCATTTGAATCCCGGAAGGAATAGAGTCTTCCTCCCAACTGAATGTTCCGTCGCGACGTAGTAGGAGACGACCTGAGACAGGTACAAACTCCCGTAGCATGCATGGCCAGATCCAACTGGGCTCCTCAATCTCGAAGTATATAATTGTTAAGTGTCATATAAAGACGTTAAACAAGAACACAATGTGTATTGTCAATTATCACGTTTAGGATAATGACGTTTGTTATGAACTGAAGTTAGTGAGAGACTTGAGTACAAGTCCTCGGTATACTGAAACGCAGGTATTTAATCCACTGGTATAGTAGTGTTTGTATGCGTGGGACATACACGATGTAGTCAGCAACATTCACGCACATAAAATAATACCACAGTGTGCAAGAGTAAAACAACAGTTTACATTAATTATCTTGGTCGTTATTTCAAACAACAGATAGCACACAAGCCGGTGTAATCCGTTAGAAAACAGGTTGCAAGAATCCCATACCGTTCACCGTAGGCTGTACTGTTTAGTTCCCGGTCAACGTCTGGTCAAACAAGGTCCTAGAATAGGATTAACTGAGAGAGTTAATTTATGTTACCCTTATATAATGATTCTATTGAATCTTTTAACGAACCTTGTAGTTGTTATTTCATGTGAGGTTTATTTCTTTTAATTACCTCATGATTTTATGTATAACTTATTTGTTATTCCTTTTGATTTATTTATAAATCCTTTAATGCACATATATGTGTTCATTGCATTTGTTGTTTATTTTAATCGTCTAGATGACATTAACAACTTATAATTTCTTAACTATATTTATATGTCATACATAGACATAAAATTCTTATAGTTTTTATTATTCTCCCTTTAACCATATATATTTATTGTTTATCTTTTAATTCCTAATAACCATGTAAGCCATAGCTTTAATTCCATAATTCCTTTAATCACAATTCTTTCTTCTAAATCCTCCAATATCCATATAGGACCTATATTTATTTAAATCTAAATTCTTAAACTTATATTTCGTTATTTACAAAACAACCACATTAATTCATAAACTTTACATTTAAAGTCTAATCTCTTCATATAACATAGTTTTAATTCCTTATTCAATTAAATTACAAAACCACCACTAATATTTTTGGACATAACTTATAAATATTATAACTTTCGGAAATTACATCTTAGCCCCTCAAAATCTCGGCATATTTATATATACTTTCTATATTTGCAATTTAGCCACAAAATCTTATAATCTTTACATAATGTCTTATAAGCTATAGTTTTAATTTAATTATTCTCCATAAATGCTGAATATATATATATAAATTCTTAAATTACCAAACTAACCCAACTACATCGGTTTTGGTCTAGAACTTTCCATTAATTACATTTTTACCCCCCAAACTTTATAATAGTCACTTAATAACTTATAAACTATAGTTTAAATATTAAATTCCTAAAATTTCGAAAGTGAACTTAATGATTCTCTTATTATGAATTTGCCACCTATTAAATACCATACTTTCATAACAACTTTTATAAATTACATAATAGCCCAAAAATTTATAAAAAGTTATTTTAAAGCTTGTTTAAATTATCTAAAATTCATAAACATAATTTCCTAACCTTATATTATATTATAATTACACCAAACAGCCCCTTAGCTCACGGTTTTTATAATAAGCACACTAAACTTTGTAAAAATTACATTTAATCCACATAACTTAATTAATTAGTCATTTAAACTCTAATAGAATATTTTTAACTCACCAAACTTTATGATATAAATTTATATACCTAAGTAGCTCATTAAAACTTATTTATCAAGTAGAACATTCGGCCATAATTTAAATGAGACCTTATGTATATAAAAGTGGATTTATATGTCTAAATAATTATAAATAAATTCATAGGAGTCATATAACTCATGTATAAATTATTGTAATGTCTTATATAAATTCTTAGCTCAAAATGAAGTACTTTTGCTCTTGAACTTTCGGCCTAAATTTATATGTAACATAAATAAACTTTGTGACACAAAATGTGTCTTAAGGCAAATATTTTCTATATATGTTATAGATTATATTTTTGGCATATAATACCATGTAGCTTCGGTTTTCATATAACCTAGGAGGTGTACGTAATTTTTGTATAATTTTTAGAAGCTTAACAAAGCTTATAACATAAGGATTTATATAGTAAACTTACTTCTTAACAAAGGTGGTTAAGTGCTTGAACTTCTTCTTGAATCTCCAAGCTTTCTCCTAGGTAAACTTGATGCTCCTCTTCGGTTTTATGCAAGAGGTGAAGGTGTTTAGGAGTTAGATCTTCAACAAAGACCTTAAGTAGATTTGTAAGTAGTTTTACAAGACTTTACCTTAGACTTTTCTCCTTATAAATTCGGCACTCCTAAGGTAGATGAAGAACAAGTTTCCCTTCATCAAAATGAAGAAGAAAAGAGGCTTAGAAGAAGTAGAACTTGGTTACACATAAAATGTGCTTTAAGGATTTTCAAGCTTTAAAACTACCTTAAGATGACCTTGAGATGCTCCTTGGATTAATGTTGGTTTGGACAACCTCCTTGGAGAACTTATTGATGCCGAACACACTTTGTTATGCTAGGAAGAGTTTGCTTCAAGTCTTGCCAAGAAATGCTAGGAATTTACCTTAAAGATGAAGATAGAAGTTAAACCTCCATTAATGGACTTAAGAGCTTCAAAGGAAGAAGATGAAGCTAGAAGAGAGAGGAGAGAGCTTACCTAAACCGTGGATGAAGAGGGCAAGGAAGAAAGTGAGACTTAGCTCACGTAAATGCAATAGGCATTTGGAAATTGATTTTGTTTTGTCAAATTTTTAATGTCATTTGACAATACTTTTTCTTAGTTTATTTCATGGTTGATTGGCTCAATAAATGACCCCTTTTCCAGCTTGAAAACCGGCCATGTGGTGTGTGACAAGGCAAGAGAATGTGGAAGGAATAATGTGAACTAGAAGACAAGGAAATTTAGGTAAGGTATCTTCTTTTGATTTTTCTAAGTTTGTGTTGTCTTCTTCCTCATGTAGAGTCACGAATTCAAGGCTTGAATGGAGCTCAAAAACCGGCCAAGAAGAACCAAGGAAGAGCAAGGAAGGTCACATGGAGAAGAAGGAATCAAATAAAGTAGATCTTAGATCTACTTTTTACTTTTTCACATTTGTTTTTTGTTCTAGCTCACATGGCCTTATTCCATGGCCTAATTTCGACAGCTATATGATCAAATGAGACCTACATACTTAGGCATTAAGTAATATAACACATGGGAAGGTGAGTCACCATGTTCTATGCTTTTTATAAACTTTTAATGCAATTTTTATACTAGTTTTTGCTCTCAAAATCGGCCCCTATAGAGAGTCTTGTTGACTAGTCACACCAACTGATTTAGAAGTTCATTTTAACCCTTTTTAATATTACCAATTCGTGGTATGTCAAAAACTACAAGGCAATTGCGTAAAACGCGTTTTCGTGACACCCGAAGGTGTGTTTTTGTGCTCTAAGGAAATTTTGGAAACCAATTGTTCTTATGAGTTCCAAGTGTTTGTAAACACTTATTATAGTAAATAACATATACTAAGATGTTACATTGAGTTATATGGGGTTATATCAACCCGTGACATAATTTACGGGCCATCGGGACACTCCCGGGCCAAAAAGGAGCGCTAAGAAATCCTCCTTTGGTTTTTGCTGAATTTTGAGAAACCACTTCGTGGTTCTCTTTAGAATGATAAAATGATGTTAGGAACTCTAGGAATTAATTTTATAGGAGTTCGTGCCACCGCGACTCCCGGCACTCCTGACTTTTCGTGCTTTAAGGAGCGGGTGTGAGCACTCCCGAGCATTTTGCGTATTTGACTGAATATAGCTTAGGGAATATATTTGTATATTCATATAATAATTGTATGACCATTTAGTTTGAATATTAGAGGGTCATACAAGGTCATGTTTGACCATATGCTTCTAAGGCGTTTTAGCGTTTATGGTGAAACGACTGTTTTTACGTAAACGTTTTCATGCATGGGTTTGCATGCGTACGTGAAATGATTTATATTTGGATTATATTCCAATAAATAATGATTAATAATATTATTTAGATTTGGGGTATTTCAATCTACCCCCTTAAAAAAGGACTTCGCCCCGAAGTCTCATATCTAAAGTATAAGGTTGTGGGGGAATCAAGTTCCACTAAGTATCCACAACTCAATCTAATTTTTAGGGATCAAGTCCCAAGTCTCTATATCCCTAAGTTCATAGTGTATATCAAGTACAACAGAAATACTTGGAATGTCATAACATATACTTGCAGTGTAAAGCAAGGCAGTGAACACAATCACTTTTCATTTCAAATGGTGCAACGTAGTGCATATAATATTTCCATTGTAGTGTAATGAAGTACACACAATCAAGTAGAAGTACAAGATACATTCAAACACAGTGTTACAAACAAAACACATACAAGACAAGGTGTCACTGAAATGCATAAAAGTGCAACAACAACTGAAATGCACAAAAGTGCAACAACTGAAATGCACAAAAGTGCAACAACTGAAATGCACAAAAGCAACAAATTGCAACAAAGTGCACACTAAACTCAAAAATGAAAAAGGCTCTACCCCCAAAAGAAGGGGTACGCCCCCGTACCCTAGACTAAAGTGCCTAGTCGGTAAATAATGAGGGAAACTTCGCTCGCATATCAGCTTCGAGTTCCCATGTGGCCTCTTCCACATCGTGGTTCGACCAAAGAACCTTCACGAGGCTCACAGACTTGTTTCGAGTCTCTCGTGTCTTCCTATCTAAGATTCTTTGCGGTGTTTCCACATACCGCATTGTTGGTTCTAAAGAGAGTGTCTCTGGTTGTAGAACATGAGAAGGATGAGGCATGTATTTTTAAGCTGAGACACGTGAAAAACATTGTGTACTTTGCCCAACTCGGCTGGCAAATCAAGTCGATATGCCACTAGGCCCACCCGCTCTATGATAGCGTAGGGTCCTACAAATGTCGGGCTTAGCTTGCCCTTCTGACCAAATCTGAATACACCCTTCATGGGTGAAACTCGTAGAAATACCTGGTCACCAACTGCGAACTCAAGGTCTCGTCGCCTCTCATCAGCATATGATTTCTGTCTGTCCTGTGCTGCTTTCATATTGTTTCTGATCTGCTGAACTTCTGCCTGGACTTGCTCCAAGTACTCAGGCCCAATGATGACGGTCTCACTAGACTCGTCCCAGCATAAAGGTGTACGGCATGGTCTGCCATATAAAGCCTGAAAAGGTGACATCTGTATAGAGGCGTGATAGCTGTTATTGTAAGCAAACTCGATGAGATGTAATCTATCTATCCAGCTGCCCTGAAAATCCAAGGCACATGCTCGTAGCATGTCCTCTAAGTCTGAATAGTCCTCTCTGACTGACCATCTGTCTGAGGATGAAATGCTGTGCTAAGCTTCAACTCAGTGCCAAGTGCCTCGCGAGTAGCTCGCCAGTATCGTGAGAGAAATCTAGTATCTCGATCTGAAACAATTCTTTGGAACTCCATGATGTCTGATAATCTCTTTCTCAAATAGCTCTGCTAACTTTGGCACTTTCCAAGTATCCTTCATCGGAATAAACCTAGCAACTTTAGTCAGTCGTCAACAACAACCCAAATCATGTTTAGGCCTCCTCTCGTAGGTGGTAGTCCCACCACGAAGTCCATGGAGATATCATAAAATTCCACTCTGGAACTGGCATAGACTGTACCATACCTCCTGGTCGTCTATGTTCGAATTTCACTTTCTGACAAGTGAGACATCGAATCACATACTCTGTCACGTCGCCCTTCATACCACTCCACCAGAAATACCTCTTCAGATCTTTGTACATCTTAGAAGCTCCTGGATGGACAGATGTAGTAGAAGTGTGGACTCTCGAAGAATATGCTCCTTTATATCTGTACTGTCTCTGGGAATACACAATCTTCCCTTCAATCTGATGAGTCCATCATCATGTAACTGGAACTCATACTTCCCACCCTCAAATGTACCGTCAGTCAACTTCTGACTGATCTCCATCATTCGCTGATCACTCTGCTGTGCTCTGCGTATGTCATCCATAAGACTCGAGCTAGCCACAATGGCATTAAGAGAATATGCTCGTCGACTCAATGCGTCTGCTACAACATTAGCTTTCCCTTCTTTGTACTGCAAATCAATGTCATAATCCTTAAGAAATTCAACCCATCTCCTCTGTCTCATATTTAACTCCTTCTGGGTGAATACATATTTCAAACTCTTATGATCCGAATATACGGTCATCTGGACACCATACAGGTAGTGGCGCCAGATCTTCAAGGCAAAAACAATAGCTCCAAGCTCCAAGTCATGTGTGGGATAGTTTTCCTCTCATGTTTCTTCAACTGTCGGGAAGCGTAGGCGACTACCTTCCCATTCTGCATGAGTACACCCTAGTCCCCTTCCTGATGCATCACAATAAACTTCATAACCCTCTGTGCCTTCAGGGATAGTCAAAACTGGTGCTGATGTCAAAGCATTCTTCAGAAGCTCGAATGAGGTCTCACATTCAGTAGTCCATGTGAAAGGTGCATCCTTCTTCATTAAGCTGGTCATAGGTTTGGCTATTTTGGAGAAGTCTCTGACAAACCTTCTGTAGTATCCTGCTAAACCAAGGAAACTCCTGATGTCAGTCACTGTCTTTGGCCTAGGCCAACTGCGAACTGCTTCTATCTTTGCTGGATCCATGGCGATCCCAGCATCTGAAATAACATGTCCTAGAAAGGAAACTCTGTCCAACCAAAATTCACATTTGGAGAACTTAGCATAAAGCTGGTTCTCCCTTAGGATCTGGAGTGTATGTCGAAGTGACTGAAATACCCCAAATCTAAATAATATTATTTAATCATTATTTATTGGAATATAATCCAAATATAAATCATTTCACGTACGCATGCAAACCCATGCATGAAAACGTTACGTAAAAACAGTCGTTTCACCATAAACGCTAAAACGCCTTAGAAGCATATGGTCAAACATGACCTTGTATGACCCTCTAATATTCAAACTAAATGGTCATACAATTATTATATGAATATACAAATATATTCCCTAAGCTATATTCAGTCAAATACGCAAAATGCTCGGGAGTGCTCACACCCGCTCCTTAAAGCACGAAAAGTCCGGAGGAGTGCCGAGGTGGCACGAACTCCTATAAAATTAATTCCTAGAGTTCCTAACATCATTATTTATCATTCTAAAGAGAACCCACGAAGTGGTTTCTCAAAATTCAGCAAAAACCAAAGGAGGATTTCTTAGCGCTCCTTTTTGGCCCGGGAGTGTCCCGATGGCCCGTAAATTATGTCACGGGTTGATATAACCCCATATAACTCAATGTAACATCTTAGTATATGTTTATTTACTATAATAAGTGTTTACAAACACTTGGAACTCATAAGAACAATTGGTTTCCCAAAATTTCCTTAGAGCACAAAAACACACCTTCGGGTGTCACGAAAATGCGTTTTACGCAATTACCTTGTAGTTTTTGACATGCCACGAATTGGTAATCTTAAAAAGGGTTAAAATGACCTTCTAAATCAGTTGGTGTGACTAGTCAACAAGGCTCTCTATAGGGGCCGATTTTAAGGGCAAAAACTAGTATAAAATTTGCTTTAAAAATTTTATAAAAGGCTTAAAACATGATGACTCATCATCCCATGTGTTATATTACTTAATGTCAAAGTATGTAGGTCTCATTTGACCAGAGAGCTGTCGAAATTAGGTCATGGAACAAGGCCATGTGAGCTAGATACAAAACAAATGCTAAAAGCAAAAAGTAGATTCCTTTTTCTTTTTGCCTTTTGATTTCTTAAGCA
>CM041778.1:351125915-351168395 GCA_023374045.1 Limonium bicolor
CACACAAGCTGCGTCAGTCGCAACCATTTCCTTTGTTAGAAGTTCCTCTTAAAGCCAGTTAGCGTTTTCCAAAACATTCCACAAGTAAATCAGCCAAAATAACGTAGTACGAGAAATCGTACAAAACATTCCATAAAGTCCAAAACACAACAAGCTGAGTACGAGAAATCGTACAAACATTCCATAGAGTCCAAAACACAACAAGCTGAGTACGAGAAATCGTACCTGGATAACGCTGTAGCAGCTCTAGACAACTTGCGTAAACAATCAACAGTACTCTGAAGAATATTAAAGGTAATTTATCATCAACAACTTATGCCCTAAGTCAAACCTAAATAGATTCCTCACTCTTATCCACTACTAATACTTAACCGTAGTTCTCACATTAATACCTTTATATCTTAAGTGTATTTATATTACTCAGTTAGTCTTAGAATCTCAATAATCACCCTTAAGCTTAATACCTTTATTCTTACTTTAGGACAGACATCGTATTATAACCTATGATGGATTTATCTTAGAATACTATATTATTCCATAAGGTAATGATAGGTATCTTATCAATATTTACTAGATAATCCTTTATGATTAAGTCTTTCCCTTAACTTAATTAAGACCTACATCTTGTATATTGGAATCATAGTGTTGTAGACGCATTTTATTATAACTTAATCGAGTTACTAAACTCATTTATCTTATCTTTAGTTCAGAATAACTTTAATTACAACCATCTAAAAATCTTGTCATAAGATGTTAAATTACTTTTCATCTTGAAATAACCATATTATAATTAACTTAGACTCATCGAACTCTTCCATTTAGTATCCACAGGGTATATATTACTTTATCATAACTATATAATAAGGTGTTTTAAGATAACCTTTATGTATCCTTACTTACATTTAATTTCCTAAATGTTCTATTTTTACACACATTCCCTCCATATGCTATGTATAAACCTTTATACTAAACTTCACTAAACTTAAGTCTTAAATACGTTTTAAATTGTTTACAAAACCTAAAGGTTTCAAAGGTATAACTTAATAAATTAATTTCCTTATTGTATTTAGGATGGACAATATATCTACATAAGGTAGAATTTATCAAAGAATTAAATTATGGATCGTAAGTGAAACTGTTAACTATTTAATAAGATAATATATTCTGAAAAATCCCCATACCTTATATTCAAATGACACATTAATATTTCCAGTGTCAAAAGGTAAATCAATATAATCTCTTATGTAACCTAGTTTCATCTAATTAAAGGTTCAATGATTTTAAGTATCAAATTTCTATTTGCAAACCTTTTTGTAAATCTTTAACTATTATGTACATCACTTATTTATAAACTCACATCCTGAATATTGGTAATGAATGTATTTATATGGCTTAACTAATTCCAAGAAACTTAAGGATTATTATTTAGATTAATCTCCTAATCATAGTTTAATATAGTTTTATATCATAATCCTTTTAATGATTTTATCTTAAAATATTAAGTTATTACTCAATACTATAAATATTAAGAGATAATTAAATCTAGACTTATTTATCCTCTTCACATGTAGATGTAAAAGTAACTCATTATTTTACTATTGTTTTATAATAAGAACATTTAAATGTAAAAGTATTTCATTTATTTTATTATTAATTATATATAAGATCTATTTGTGTAACACTTTATGTAGACCAATTACAAATACTCCTAAATTTCAACTTATTAATTTCTTAACCAAATTATAGATTTACATTGTGGTCATTGACTAAATAAATACGTGTGTTTAAATACGGTTTATATAAATCTTAGAAACTCAAAGATAATAAAAACTCAACCTATAACCATAAATTAATACCACCTCATATAATATTCTTTAATTAGTATCATGTAGAGGTTTAGTTTAACTCATTAATTCCTTCATATTATATTTTCTATAAGGTATTTTATTCCTTTTATTTATTTATTTATCGTATATATATGTATATCCTTCCTATTATATTTCTCACAAGGAATGTTATTTCCTTTATCTATTTTTATTGTTTATATACATATATATGTATATATATCCACATATATCAAGATTTATCCAGAACATTCTTTAAGAAATTCTATTGTATTTAATTATGTTTAATATCTTTTAGACATATCCACAACTGATTTATGGTTTATAAAATAGAGTATTTCCCTTAGTTTTAGTTAAACATATTAGCTTCCATATTATATATAATAAATAAAATGTAGTTTAGTTAAATTCCTTGATTTAATATAAGTTTCTATTTATTTCTCATATAAATATATATATAAATATATGTAACAATTTTTACTTCACTTAAAGTTAATACCCAAAATATTTAAACATACTGTATTAAATGTTAATTAGTCTTATTATATTTTCCCCAACCTATAAAGTTCATTAATCAACTATACTTTAATTTTTGATTACATTAAAAACCAATATTATAAGTTATTCTTATGAAAAACTCATTAACACAATTTTAAACCCATTTACAATTGTCCAAAAATCCCCAAATTAAATATATAGTAACTATAACATTTTATACATATTATAAAATTTTTATTTCATAAAAATATCTTTTTAATATGGCCAAATAATTCCAGAAAACCCGTAACTTGTAAAATCATAACTTATGTTTAAAAACTCCAAATCCATAATAATTTACATCAAAATAAACTAGATTAAATAAGGAATATAGGTTAAAATTTCAAGTCAAAATACCTTCGGGAAGATATTTAAATTAACCCAACAAGTTAGGACTATTTACTGGAATTTTATAAACTTATAATAATTATTTAATAGCACGATCTAATCTCGGCCGTCCAATCTTCTAAAGCGCGATCGGACGGCCCCTGAACGCCGTGTTCTTCCCCGATTCCAGAAAACTAGTCGAGTACTAAATCTCAATTTCCTCCTAATCCACAGAACGGAATCGAGTGATTCTTGTTTCTATAGCTTCGTAATCCAATTTCGCTTCTATGATACCGGTTTCCCCAATTATAATGCAGTATACATCTAGTTTCGTACTCAATTCGAACGTTAGGGTTTATATTAGCTACAGAGTACGATTCGAATTCAATTCTGCAAATTCCTCCTAACCTAACACGAAATTGGCTAAATTGAGACATGGGTTAGGTCGGTATTGCAATTTCGATTAGCAACATAGGAACAATTTGAAGAAAAGCTCACCGGAATTGCCCAAACGAGGAGATTCAATATCGGGTTCTGGAAAAATATTCGAACCTTGCCTGTTCGAGTAGTGAACTTTGGAGATCTATAAAATACGTTCTAGATCGAGTTAGGCCATGTTCTTGGGCTCATTAGAAAGAAGAAATATAGATCTACACAATGATAGCAAGCACTAATCCTAACTCGCATCACACAGAAAGAAATCGAAGTCACAAAATACGAGTTTACCTCTCTGTTTCGGTATTATTTTATGTGCTGGAAAGACCGAAACTTTAGGCCTCTATATCTCCCAACTGGTTACGAATTGGACTTGGGCATAAACACGAAAGTTGTAGAGGGATTAGAGATATTTACAACGAGCTAAAGAAATCGAATTTTGGTTGATTAACGAAGAAGTTATGATCGACGCAAGTTACCTGAAAACGAAGGAAATTCTGGAATTCTGGAAACAGTCTCGCAAGGTGGCTACTTTGGCTCGATTTTCCGGTTGACTCAGATAGATCTAGGGTTTGTATGAGTAATGGTTGGAAAGAGGAATTGTAGGAGAAGAGAGTGGTGAAGACGGCATGGAAAAATATTGAGTAATGTGAAAGTTATAGCCGTCTAAAGTTAGGGCTAGGAAGTGAAATCGGTTACGAAAATCAGGGAAGGGAATCGGCTAAGTGTGGGCGACCCACTACAGAGTGACACGTGGCACTTCTTAAAATTTGATTCAAAACTTCAATCTAGCATAACTTTGGCTAGGATGATCCGTTTTTGACGTTCTTTTTATCGATCTTCATGGTTTTTCATAACCTATTTATTGGTATAGGTTTCATGACCTGGTTTGACCATTCTCAAAAAGTCAACTCTAGCAAGGCTTAATAAGCTTTAAGGTTTCTAGAATTTTATATTGACTTTTATATTTCAAAACAATGTTCCAACACTTCCTAAAATCTTTATAATATATTTGGAGTGTTTAATAATTTTCCCAAGATTTATTGACTTATAAATTATTATTAAATTCTAATACTATACAATAAATATAATAATTAGGAGAAAACCCCTAAATAAATTTCACAACCCCTTATATTAATTTAATATTCATAATTCCATATAATAATTTAATATTCATAATTCCATATAATAATTTAATACTTAATAGTATTATTAAAGGTTTAATAAAAGAAATCCCCTAAATTAATTTAAATTAATTTAGGGGTATTTCAACAGTGCAGATGAGTCCGCGATGAGAAAGCCAACATATGCCTTGATGAGAGTCATGTGATGACATTGGTGACATATGTTTGATGGCGACAGAAGATGTTAGTGAGACCATCCCTAGCACTTCAAACGCCAAAGAGCATGAAGTAACATATTTCGGTCCAAGTAAAGTTGATAGATCCGATGTAGATGTTTTAAGACCTTTTGCACATATGATTCTAGAGTAGTTAGAAATAGCCATGAGGGAAAATAGGGAATATGAGTTTGAGATAAGAAGGCTAGAAGATAAGCTTGAAAAGGCAAGGTCAAAAATCATTGGCCAGAAAGAAGCTCTTAATGGTTTAACCGAGGAATGTTGTAGTATTAAGCAAACATAGAGGGTATATGAGAACAAATGTGCAACATTGAAAGAGAAATTGACTAAAATAAAAAATGACTCTCCTGAATACAATGATAAACTGATTGTAGCTTTAAACACAACATATTTAGAGGTTACCTCATTAAGAGAGAAGATGAATGAAGTAAAAAATTTGCATGAAAAGACTTGGAGAGATAAAGGATAGGACTTAGATGGTACATAAACATTATCATAAGACTGATTTCTCTAGTGAGGAAGGACCCAAGTACCATTAGATCCCTAATCACTCTCTCTAATTCGTGTGAGTGCAAACTGAAGTGGGGGGGGGGGGGGACAATCACTAATACCTTGATAGTGGTTGTTCTAGGCACATGACTAGAAATAAGAAGAAGTTTCTCTCACCCGAGCTTGAAGAACGAGGGACAGTGTCCTTCGATGGTGAAGGAAAAAGGTTGAATAATAAGAATCAGTAAGATTGGTAAGTATGAATCTCACACGATTGAAAATGCTTTCTTATTGATGGTTTTAACGACGGGTTAGCGACAAAATGTGCCTATCACTAAATGTTTCGTTGCTAATCCAAATTTCTGCCAGACGATGTCGTCCGTCGCCAATTAGCGACAAACTAGGGACATTATGATCCGTCGCTATTAATTAAATTAGCGACGGATTGGAGATGAAAATTTCCCGTCAGCTAAATTGGTAATGGAATTTTAAATTTTCACTTAACAAATTAGTGATGAAATTTTCCGTCTTTAATCTGTCGCTATTTTGTTATGAATTTTTAAAATTTTATATTTGTTATTTTGATTTCTAATATATTTTCTCCTATAATATATTTTGACCTGTGATATATTTTTATTAAAATCGACCTGTTATAGTTCTAAATAAAGATTTATTTGTAATATTGAATGTAAAATGCTATTTTTACTAAGCAAAGTCTAATACAATCAAACGTAACATTAGTACAATCAACAAAAGATACAAAACGTATAATCAAAGTCTAACACAATCAAGCATTCTATCTATCTATGTCCGTGTTCCCAACCATGTCCATCCCCCAGGTGATACCCTATCTGATCACCTACACCACTCAGATCATCTGAGCCACCACTAACTGGACCTGTACACGGACCCCATCCGCCAAACATATTAGAGCTAGCGCCATGAGCACCATATGGACCCAGAGAGGGAAACATCTAAGAGATCTGTGCTCGTATCATAGCCTAATTCTCATTTCTACATAGCTCATAGCAGATTGTTTCCACTTAGTACGAATCTACTCCCTGTCACTCAGCTTCTAAAGCAGATCTTGCTCCATGTCCGACTTCATCGACTCGTATGTACTCTAGTTGTAGTCGGTAGCATGTGATCTAGTGCCGGTATTGTGAAATGAGTTAAGGAAATACTCTGGTACTACCTCGCCTACACCGTAGACCCTCTACTTTCTTAATTTCCCTTCGACAACCTTGTAAAAAATCTGGTTAGGGTTAATGGGTGTGGCCTGAGCAGATAGATCACCTGAAGCGCCTGACTCTTGAGTGGAACCATCTAATAGATCTTCGCATTTATGCTTTATAATCATAACAAAATTGTTATACCCAAAATTTTGACCATCAAAAGGAGTCCCATTAGACACAACTGTAATAAAGGGTAAAATGGTGCAAAGACATGGAGTCACGAGTTGTTAAGGATATCTTCGGTATTTTCTATCCTAGAATGCTTAACTCACGCACCTCAGAGCGGCCGTGGCAGCTTGATCATCATGAAAGGTATTTTTCTTAATTTTTTGGAATTTTTGTTTATGAAAAATGAGCTTTTAATACATATTATAAGCTAACTTTTTAATAATCAAAGCCTCACATTTTCTAAAATCTAAAAAACTAGGCTTCGATCCATTAAAATAAAACTTAAATTCTGGTTATTAGGCCCATCCATGACCGAAAGTCCAATAAATTTTATTTGAAGCCCGAAGCTCAAAACTAAACAAGACATCTTGTAACTGTCTCTCTCCTCTAAAAATGGTGCAAAACAACTTGTAATGTTATGAAATGTTACATATGATAAAGCAATATATTTAGAGCATACCGATTTTGGACTTTTGAATAATTATCTTTTAATTACTGAACAGATTTGATGGAAAATTGATTTTACAAATATTCCTTCATCAAAATAAAATATTTTTTCATTAGAAAATTCAGAAAGATCATCCTTTACAAGCTGGTACAATTTCATAATCACATTTCACCCAGAAGTTACCTAACCAATTCATTAAACTTAAATTCTTCACCGAACTTTCTTTATCTCATTCGTTGTCTATATAAGGAATTCTTCCTACTCACTCAAAACACATTCACAAACCCTAATAAGTCAGAAAAGATGGCCACAAGTCATATTCACATGATTTTGCACTCTCGAGCCCCAAAGTCATACCAAAATACTCCTAAAAACTTCAAAAAATGAAGTCTTTGAATTCCCACAAGAGATCTGACAATCAAAACCTCTAGAAAATACCATCTAGAGGTGAAGAACACCATCCAGATCGCACAGTCAGAAGCTCGGGTTTAGATTCCTCCAGATCGACCTTCAACGGAATAATTGATGAATCCCGACGGAAAAAACTTTCAATTCCCGAGGTCATAACAAGTTAAAATTCAAAATTTCTAACTCCTCTGGTCTTAATACATTCTCAGTGCAAGTTTTAGACCAAACCAAAATTTCCCGACGATTTAATTAGGGTTTATTGACTTTTTGCCTAATAACTTGTTTGCTAAGTTTCGTCATTATTTTGAAGTCAAATTGAGAACTTTCAATCACTAACGTGCTTAGAATATTTCAGGCTATCTAACTATAAAATCTGAGCCAAAAACATAGCCGAAAAACACCCGAACGTCACCATCCAAGGGCGGTCCGTACCACACGACGACGCTGTGTCTGGGGTCCCGGACACCCAGTCCGTAACCTTGAACACCCCCAAACAGTGGCGAGAACACATATTTTTTTTTCAAAATTAGGGATTTTTAGAGCATATCTGGGCCCACGAACATCCTCTTTGTGGCCCTTGACCCTTTGAAATTTTAATCTTTTGGAATTTTGAACATTCAGTATAATTAGTTTAATTAGGTTCCGTGGTCACGAACATTAGGTCCGTGGGCACGAACATTAGGTTCGTGGCCACAAACACTTTAAACTTTGAATTTCAGTAAAAAAATGTCAGAAAACACAACAATGTAGAAGCATGCAAATTTAAGTTAAGTCGCCTTTATAATAAGCCGTTAGTGACATAATTGGAAGAAAAATAACTTAGAAGGGTAGTGAAAGTAATCTGAACCCGGAAAAGATATATACCAAGCCCTGAACTTTATCCTTTCCTAATTTACCATAGGTTAAAATTATGTGGCGATTTGTAATAGGTTCTAGTGGGCTAACCCTAGCTTTAGTAATTATAGTTTTATGACATAGTTATTAAGCTTAGGTTATAAGTGGACCCAGGGCCTAGTCAGATCCTAATCAACCTGAATTAACATTGGATAAAGGTTAAAAAATATGGGGCTCATTCATCACTTTACCCAGGCTTGCCATAAGCCCTGACTACCACCACTTAACCTCAGGTTCGTCATAAGCCCTGACTACCGCCACTCAACCCCATGCTCGTCCTAAGCCCTCTACCACCACTTTACCCCAAGCTCGTCATAAGCCCTGACTACCACCACATAAATCCAGGCTCGTCATAAGCCCTGATTACCACCACTTGAAAGCTCTAGGCATGTCAAAAGTCCTGACTACCTTAAACCCGTCATAAGCCTCAAACACCACACACCTCCTTTAAAGAGCATGTTAATATTTTCAGGACAGTGCACAAGTTTTCAATCACTGCCATGTTTGACATCTTCCACAACCAACTTGTTATATTTTGGAATAGGTTTTAATCCCTAAAAGCATCCAAGACATCATTTTTGCATGGATGGGGTTCGGTCCCTAGAAGCATCCGAGTCATCATTTTTGCATGGACAGGTTTCGGTCCTTAGAAGCATTCGAGTCATCATTTTTGCATGGATGGATTTCGGTCCCTAGAAGCATCTGAGTCATCATTTATGCATGGACGGGTTTCAGTCCTCATAAGCTTCCGAGTCATCATTTTTGCATGGACGGGTATTGTAACACCCCTCTCGATAATCACGTAATAATCCCTCACGTAGCATAATTAAAAACGTCTTACAACGGAAGTACAAACAATAATATTAATTCTTACTCGGGTGTCACCTGCCATTACTCGCCCATGCGAGTAATGAAGCAGATGCTAAATACAACAACCAAATAAACAACGCTACTAAACCGCAGTGATAACGAGATAAATCCTATACATCATACTAAGTCCATAACCATATCCAAAGACAAGTGAGCGTCTACCCATCCTTGATTATATACAACAGTACCATCTTACAATCAGAAGCCCAACATAACTATACAAGTGAATTCCATGCGTGGTAAATAAAATAAAACCCTAACTACCCGGGTCCCGCACTTCGGCTTCGACGATGATCAGCAACCTGCACAATGTTGTGAAGCTCAGCGATAAACGCCGAGTATGCTAGGCTTGCATTCAGACCCTATTGGTCACTTAGTCATTATTAACCATCTTAATATTAGATTGGTTACATGCCTTACCAGTTTACAGATATAAGTAAACTGTAACAATCATGCGAAAACACATAGTCATCCAACCAATACAATCATTACATTTCACAAACAATAGTTGCATAAACGAATGTATCGAATAATTGCAATAAAGAGCATAATTGCTTTTAGCGAACAGTTTTCATACTTATTAATATTCGGCCTTCAAGCCCCCATCCAACCAAACCATGTTTACTTATTTACCAGTTGGGTGTCATGTTAGGACAACACGAATTAACCTTACAAATGGACAGTAGTCCTCCCGTACACACAAAGGTGCTCATGTTGCCAGAGGTCCGGAGGGCCCTGGTCTGCCACTGTGCCTTGTAACACGTCCATATAAAGGCCGTAGCCGTGTACCAACAGCAGGTACCATCTGAACCATGATCCAATTAGGGCTCGTTGGGAAATTTCCTGGAGCGGAACCCGATCGGGTATCCCCTCAGTGATCACAAATGCGCAACCAGGTAGTTCGTAAACTACACTGGATTCCTCCCCTCATCATATACCAATTCTCTCATAGGATTAAGTGTCTTAATCATTTCCTAAGATATACTTTTAGTTTTATGAAGAATACATTTTATTACTTAGCTGCCCAGTGAGTCTTACGCATGTCTAGAAGTAGTCTAGGTCGTATTCATGTTCGAGATCCATGCTCTAGAGACCGACATTGTCGTATCTCATACCTAAGTGTTTTACTTAGGTTATTTAATTACATAATTATAATACTAAGGGTATTATATTAAGTAAACATCATTTTAAAACATTGAACGCATATGTATGTTTATATAATTCGATCTATAGTCAACACAATATTAGCCCAATGGGCATTCGCGTACAATAGTAATAATGCGATAAATAACAAGCAGATATACAGCTTAACCACACACATGCATATAAGCATCCACATAGAAATCTTATCACACATCAAATAATGTCTGGACCCGAGGGAATACTCAAGATAATCTAGATCAAACCCCTTTACATACCGTACACCTTAGACCTAGGATGCGCAGTAGACCACTAAGCTTGTCGGGCGCCTCCGTCTGAAGTACGATCTAAACAGTAATAACACTATGAGCCAGTCTCCATGATTAACTAGATCCAGTATTTCCGAATAACATTGTAACCCCGACAGTTCATCCCCGGATTTCAACAGTTGATTGTTACGGGTTTCCCTAAACCAGTCGGCTTTGTTACTTAGACTCATAGTGTGTCATATTTTGATGGTTGAGTTTAATCCATTATTTTCATTTAATTTTGTTCATTCTTGAACTTAGGCATATTACCTATAGTTGCATGCATATTTGCATTATTTATCATATGGTATTATTATCCCACCATCCATTATAATATATTGTATTATATAATCCATTAATCTTGTAATAAACTACATTTGAATTCAAAACTTATAACTTATAGTTCATAAACTATATTCATGTAATAACCTTCACCGTTTATTTTTATATGGTTTCCAACCATAATATATCCATCCTTATATATATATATGTCTCTCGCATTATATATATGTGTATCCATATATGTAAGTTTCATGTATTATAAAACTCTTATATTATATGTCACATTCTATCATCTTATATTAGATGATTATTCCCATTAATTGTATTATATTAGACAACTTATATTAAGATCCTTATCTTAATATTATGTAACATTTTATGTTTTATAATTACAACTCCTAAGGTTTAGTCAATATATTCCTTAGTTTATAAATCTTATTTATTTATTGTTTGTCACATTATTTAATGTGAATATCCTTATCCTTACTTATATTAATTCCATTTAAATCACATTAATACCATATAATTGTTATCACATTTATAACATTGTAGACCATAGTCTAAAATTCATTTTCCTCACCTTATATTTTCGATACAGCACTATATTTTCTTTTAATTTACCCCATAATTTATACTATGTTATATATACCATATAATATAACATTTTTAACTTTATAAAAAGTATAACCTAAGGTTATATATATGAAAATAACCGAACATACCTATGTCTTGTTCTTATTTATTTTCCAGCACCTTTAACTTTCCAAATTTACAATTTGACCACATATATAATATTATGTTATATATATATATATCATATATTATAACATTTTAAACCTTAATATAAATATAACCTATAGTTATAAAATTCCTAAATTGCCGAATAGACCCTTAGGCTGTTCTAATTTAATTTCCAACCCATTAACTTTCTATATTTACATTTCCACCCCATATATCATGTAATTTGTAACAATGACATAAATAACTATATATTATACATATATAATTTATTTTAACTCCAAATTCAACCCAATAATTTCCTAAAAATTCCTAATAGTCCATGGGTGTTTAAAATACCATTTTACACCCCTAAGTTTTGGTAATCTCAATTATACCCCAAATGTTATAAAAAAGTTACAATTAAATACATAAATTATTATATAACCATAAATAAATTATTTAACTTATCTAATTTGGTCAACACCTACCATATGGTCAAGGTTGACCTCCTTAACACTGCCTTGACCAGTATTTTTCCTTATTTATGGTTTCTACCCACACTTTTCCAAAAATTACAATTTAACCCCAAAACTTTATAAAATCTTATAATTTTTTTTAAACTACTTATAACATCTAACTTTCGGCTATATTAATACTTAGCCCCGAAATTTCATTTAATTATAGTTTAAGCCCCTATATATTTCCGGAAATCCTAATATACCCTTAAACTTAATTAAAACCTTAAAATACATAATTAAAATGGCCTAAAGTACATGGCCTTATTACAAACATTAGCTTATAAAATAAATTACACATAAATGCTCCAAAATGCATTAAACTCTTGGCCTTACCCATATATTCTCCATATTTACCAAATTTTCCACATAATGTCGTAAATTTGACAATTATGTTATTTAATCACTTAGTAAAATTACTAACTCATTTCTTAGTTAACATAAGGTCAAATTTTGACCATTTAACTAAGTTCACTCACGGTAATATAATAGCAATAGCTTAGGAACATATTAACATATCAAAGTTGAGATTTAAGTTATTTATACCTTGATTTAGCCAAGGCAAGGCCTTGTTTGGCCATGAAAGTTTAGAGATAATTTCCATAGCTTCTTAAACATGTTTTAAACAACAATTTAAGATATAGTTATGTTCTAAACTTTGAACTAACCATAGGAATAATTTAAGTCATGAAAAAAATGAACTTTTACCTTGAAATCTCAAGCTTTAATAGGTAAGTTCTCGGCCCTATTTTCCAACAGAAAGAAGGTGTAAAAACACTCTTTTAACTAAGCTATATAACTGAAATACCCCAAACATTTATATGCTGTTTAAATACTAAAATATGGTATAATAAGGCTAAAAAGTGCCTTAGAAACATTAGTGAACAATTTAAACCATAGTAAACACAATTAAATACCTTAAAGTCAATATGGGCGAAATTATGCTCTAAGCTTGGGATGATCTTGGTTAAGACTTGATAAGCTTACCAAGACCTTATTTACATGTTAATGAACATATTAAACCAATTACCAATGAAAACCAAGCTTGAAAACAAGTTAAAACACAAAATGTGCTTTAAGGAGTCTTAAAGCACATTTTTGAAAAATTGTCTTGTAAATGGGTTTTGAATGGCTAAATGTCCATCATTACTCTTTAATTAACATGTGTACTACTTAGTATCACATTAGGAAGTCTAAATCAATGGGAAATCAAAAATTTCACAATTATGTGTCTTGTTTAGTGAATAGTAACCAAATTGTGCTAGTTTATAACATAAGTCAATATAAGTGATTTAATTGGTCAACAAAGACCAAAACACCCCTAAGTAATTAAAGGGGGCCGGTTTTTATAAGGGTGAGTCATTCCCCCCTTGCTAGTTAAATAAGTAAGTAAAGTAATAAAGCAAGTTACTATTTACTTTTACTTAAATATCTAAACTAGCTAGTTTTCTTCTCATTCTCTTTGTTCCCACCGTCTCCAACCTCTCTTCTACCTTCTCCATTCTCGGTTTTGCTACAACAACAACACCAACTCCATCTTCCATTGCCATTTTCTCTTAGCTCCATATACCAAATCAAATTCTAAGACCGCCATTCTTCTAGTCTCATCAAGCTCTTCAACCTTGTCTTCTCAAATCTTCAAGACCACCATTTCGGTGCCATGGGGATCCACCATTGAAGGAGCTTGAGCTTATATTTTTATGCCTTGTTGATCACCTTGGCTTCAAGGTAAGGAAAAACCAAGAAAAACAACATTTCCTCTCATTTTTGTCTTGACCAAAAACTACCTCTTCATGGTGTTTTCTTTTGCTTTGTTTTAGCTTCATTCTAATCTTCAAAGGGTTTGGTGGAGTCCTCTCTTGCTACTTATTCAAACTCTCTTCCATTTCCAAGGTAAAACAATCATCTTAATGTTTTAAGACAATATGTAAACTAGGGTTTATAAATGAGCTTAAGCATGAAGCTTGAATGCTCATTGCCTTGCTTGTATATTGATTAGAAGGTGGAAAAGAAATCAAAGTCTTGCCAATTTTTAATCAAGCAAGAGCAAGGAAAAACAAGTGTGGAAGTTGTGAAGGAAAAGAGGTAAATGAACTATCTCAATGTAGTTTAATGTCTTAGGAAAAAGGAGCTTATATTGCTTATTAAAACTACCTAAGGAGCCAATGACAAATGAGCTAGAAAACTATTCTTAAGGAGATTATTAAAAGACATATGTGATGTTGGGTGTATTTACAGGTCAAAGGCAATATATATGTGGAAATTCAGTGTTTATGGTTTATGCAATTTAAGGGCCTAAGAGCCATGTTATTTAAGGGCCTAAGTGCCAAGCAATTTAAGTTATGCACTATATTGTAATGTAGTGTAGTTTAAGGTTTAGTTTTGTGTGGAGAACATTCTTGGGTGAATAAATGTTCTTGGATGTTTAAAGGTGAAAACTATGTGTTTGGGTGTAACAATGTGCTAGTGAAACCCATGTCAAAATTTGGTTAATGTTCAAGAAGTTCAAGGTGTTTAGACTAGGTTTGATGAACTAGGAATGACTAAGTGTTCTATTAGGGAAAGAATGTGATTTAAGGAGTTCTTGAGTGTTAAAAATGACGTAGGCATTATCTTGGAGGGTTTAGGAATTAAATGAGTGTTTTGGGATGCACCAAAGACATGGAGAAATTGTGTTAAGGACTTATGCAAATACCGGTAAACAAAGAGAAAAATAATGTCTTGTAAGGAGGAGGTATAAACTTGTGGAGAAAATTCAAGTAGTTGTATAAAAGGAATTTTGGATGGTGAAAGATGCTTGGGAGATGATGTTGTTGGTGATGAGGAAACATCTTGGGATAGTTGCTATCATAGGCAAGAAACACCACTTAGAAGTCTAAGGAAAAACATTATAGTGTAAGAGATTTTGTAAGAAATTTGTGAAATGGTTAAGAAGGTTTTGGTGAGTGATCTAAGGAGTTAAGTGGATGTCTTAAGGTGTGGTTGAAGGGCCCAAATGAGGTTAGAACATACTAGGATGTGCAAGGTGAAGTTTGGAGTCAAATATGCATTTTAAAACAAGGGTCTGGAACAGACCGACCTTGGGGACCGGACCTGCAAGGTCGGTCGAGCCCAGTTTACCCAGCCTGAAAATTTTCTGGAATGGACCGACTTTGGGGACCGGACTTGCAAGGTCGGTCGGGCTTAAATTGTGTATACGGAATAGCTCTCTGGAATGGACCGACCTTGTGGACCAAACTTGCAAGGTTGGTCGGAGTAGAATTTTCTGACGGTAAAATGTTTCTGGAATGGACCGACCTTGGGACCGAACTTACCAAGGTCGGTCGTAGTGTGAGTTTTTCAACCCGGAAGTTACTGGAATGGACCGACCTTGGGTAAGGTCGGTCGGTCGACCCAAAACTTATAAAAAAAAAACAATCAAAGTGAGGCTTAAGTAGATAACCCTAGGGGGTATAATGAAGGTAATCAAGGGTAAGTTTAAGCAATAAAACATGTCATATAATCATGTAGAATGCTTAGTAAACCGGGAGTTAGATAAGTTAATTAACCGACATTATTAATCATGTTTAGGAACTACGTTTGGCGGGACTCGTACTCAGCAGGGACCAAGGTATGGTTTTCTTGCAGTCTGTTGCCTACCGGTTTACACCGGCTTGTGTGTTGTTTGTTTTTCAGTGTGTTTACGACTTTATAAGATTAAACCATGAAATGAGTTTACAGTCGTTGTGTTATTGTGGCGTGTGTGTACCAATACCGGTAACCTCGAAATGCGTACTAACTGCTAGCTAACCAGTGTTAGGGTAACACACGAGAACGGTATACGGTTATAACGTTTCCAACCTAAGGAACGTACTAACTGTGGAGGGTGATTTTTTCGGTATGAGGGGGTCTATATGGTCTGCCTAAAAAACCTAGATCCTAGAAACTGCCATTCTGTGGAGGGTGAAAACACGTTATCTAGCATCCCTCAAATACCTATTAAATCGTCCGTCTTTCCCAGAAAGCGTAAGGGGAATGCTAGTGAGCACTACACCCGCTCTCGATGGGCTCCACGCGGACTTATGCATCTATAAGGCGGAATTGACTAGAGTCGCCACCTAGTTTGACCTAAGGAACTAGGAAGAGAGGAGAAGGGTTCTAAAAACCATTAATTGACTCTGTGGTTTGGATTGGACTTATCTGATCATACCAAAGATTCTGTGTGGGTTCGCACTGGGTTACACCCCTTAGAAGTGGCAACGACCACAACCTTGGATTGGTGCCCGAGGAAACCTCGGTCTCCAATTGTCGGGATTACCTTCTTTCAAAACCTTTTTAGAGAGATTCATTTAAAAGCCAAGGATAGGATTAGGATGAGAAGAGAGAGAGAGTGGATGAGGTGAGCTTTTCTGCCAAGCTAGCGCCTAGAAGAGGGAATTGGGGAATTCGAAAGAGTATAGAATGAAGATTTGGGAAAAGTCCAAGGTTAGTGAATAGACAAAGCTTGAAGTCTGATGGTTTGAACTTTGTGGGAGCCGAAGAAGGTTTGAGTGTTTGAGAGATATAAGAGCCACCTTAGAGAGGGAAAAGGGTTTTTTGTTTGGAATGGGGTCGCACCCTAGATGGGCTGCCTACGTACTCAACTCCTTGTTGAGATCAGACCTTACGTAGTTCAGGATTTTTGGTTTTTTTGGAGATTTTGATGTTTGTGGAGTTTGAAGATATTTGAGGTGTTTGAGATTCAGAAGGGTTCAGAGTTTTGAGAAGTTTCGGGTTTGGGATGCTAGCCTGTGAGACGCTCGGGTCTGTGAGACGTTTGAAGCCTTGAGATGTCGAAATCTGTGAGACGCTTGGGTCTGTGAGACACTCGGGTCTGTGAGACGCTCAGGTCTGTGAGACATTCGAACCATTGGGATGACAAAGCCTGTGAGACACTCGGGTCTGTGAGGCATTTAAAGTGTAGGGGAATTTGGAATGAAATTGAAACTGAATTGAAATCGATGTTGAATTGGAGTTGAATGAATTTTGATTTGAATTGGAATTGAATTGAAATTGAGATTGAATTGGAGTTGAATGAATTTTGATTTGAATTGGAATTGAATTGAAATTGAGATTGAATTGGAGTTGAATTCAAGTTGGGGTTGGAGAACAGGTCAGGTCAAGTTGGACCGAGTCGAAGTTGGGTTGGTCAAAGTAGGGTCGGTCAAGGTTGGACCGGGTCAAAGTTGGGTCAAAGTCAAAGTTTGGATTGGTCAAAATTGGACCAAGTCAATGTTCGGGTCAAGGTCAAAGTTCGGGCCAAGGTCAAAGTTGGACCGGGTCGAAGTTGGGTCAAAGTCAAAGTTTGGATTGGTCAAAATTGGACCAAGTAAATGTTCGGGTTGGTCATAATTGGACCGAGTCAAAGTTGGACCGGATTGGGCCTTGGTTAAGGTTTGGGCCGGATTGGGCATTGGTTGGGCTTTTGGGTTGAATTGGGTCGAATTAGGCCTTAGTTGGGCTTTTGGGTTGAATTGGGCTTTGTAATGGGTCTCAAATTGGGCTTTGTAATGGGCCTTGAATTGGGCTTTGGAATTGGGCTTTGAATGGGCCTCGAATTGGGCTTTGGAATGGGCCTCGAATTGGGCTTTGGAATGGGCCTCGAATTGGGCTTTGGAATGGGCCTCGAATTGGGCTTTGGAATGGGCCTCGAATTGGGCTTTATTTTGCATTTGAAGTGAATTGATGTTTAGATTTTGAAATTGACCGATTTTTGAAATGAAATTTGATGATTTTTTTTATTAGATTTGGAATGTTGATTGTGCATTTTATTCCCATTAAGGGATGATTTGAAAAGTTTTGAGGAAAACGGGCATTCCTCACATGGACCGTGTCTAGGACCCGTATGCATTGAGGATACCCCAAACCTAAGGCTTTTCTACAAAGGGGTGACCTATGAGCTAACTAGGGCTTCCTAGGTATTGGGCCTCTATATTGGACTAGGTCCAACAATTGCCAAGCTATTCTATAACATGAGAAAGTAATCATGAGATAAAACAAAGATAAACGACCATAGGTATAACATGAACGGATAAATCAAAAATCTCGGCATATACATTTGTTAACCATGGGTGGCGACTTAGTTCAATGCTAACTTTGAATCTGGAACGTATATTGGTTGCTAAGCAAAGGCCAACGCTACTGCCGGATCAACTATCGAAGCCACTTTGCAGAAATGATTTGAAGAGGAAAGAAACTAATTAAAGGCATGACGATGAGAACGGCTATTTGAAACCAAAAGGACTGCGACATTTAAATTCATGCTTCAACAGATTAATAATCCAACATTTAACATCCGATTAAGCAATTAGAACGAATATCACAAATGTACATCTCAAACACCCCCTCTTTTTACAACTAAAGCTCTAGAAAATATCTTGAACAAATTGAACGATATGTACATTACAACGATACATAAATCAAGGTTTTCATGTTCAGGTTCTACTCCCTAATTCTTTTCAGCCAGAAGCTTCGAGTGCTAAGCAAAGTTGACTTAGCCATGTTCCTTTTTCAAAAGCCATTGATGATCAAGCCCGTAAACCGAACACTACAAATTGCATCATCTTCTATTTTACCATGAATAGAAGCAACATAGCGCAATGAATAATCGACATCACACAACAACTATACACCGTGTCTGCACACAAGTCAATAAACAGAGAGGGACTAGAGTTTAGGATTGAGTACCGGTAAAAGGAGAGTGAGGATTTCCTGCAAAACAAAAGGAATGAAGATCGAAATACAAGAAACAGAAGAACGGCGTGAGTTGCTGTCTGGGGTTTAACCGATAACTGCGACAAGAATAAAAGATAGAATGGAATCCCAACTTCACTCTTACAGACCAAGATTGTTGACTATCAGTTTCTGGGAATAACATAGCTCCTCTTTGGATTACACATTCATACCAGCGAACCCACAGACGTTAGCAGAAGAGAATCTTTGATAAAGATGGTGCATAAATAATCACATAGTGGGTAGTATCAACGGATCAACTTACGCTTGTTACAATCAAATGCCAGTAACAATGAGGACCAGACTGAAGATAGATGACCCTCTGATGGGGGCGATTTATTTTGGTGATGGTTCAAAGAACAGAGGCACTATTTTTGTTTCGAGAAGGATGAAGGCGGGGATAAAACCGAGAAGATGATAGATCAAAAATAGAGAACCATTGAGGCTTTGGTTAAGGTATTTGTTCTAGTTGAAGAAGATTGATCGAGGGAGGAGGAGAAGGGTGAGAGTGGTGGCGGTTTGCTGAGAGATGGTGCTGGGTTTGGTGAAGAGAAATCCTGGAGACATGGTGTTCTTCGTTCTGGGTATTTTGTTCTTGGAGTCTTGGGATTTCAAATCGAGGAAGGACAGGAATGCTTTTGCTACAGAGAAAAAAATGGGGTCCGGTCGGCTGACCCTTAAAAGATCGCTACAGTAGGGTTTTTTTAGTGTCATTTTATAAACATATCTAGGGTTTTGCTTTGGTTTTTAATGGGCTGGCTAACAAAAGGGCCTTATTTGGAGCATTAAGACAAGAAATAGACCCAGATTTAAGACATGGGCTACGTTTGGGTCCAGGTGGGAGCAAGGCCTCATTTGGCCGCTTCCTACAAAAAAAATAGAACGGGTTTGACCTCTCCCTAGACTCGAACCTATAACCTCTAGTGTTCCTGCTTTCTATCCTAACCGGTTATGCTACAACTGAAATCAGTATGTAAACGTGAGACTTAATACTAGGACGTTTTTCGAACTGAAAGAAACCCCTAAAATCGATGTCGTTTTTAACGAAAATAGACAGTAAAACGAAAGAATTTGATCTAGTAAAATGAATTGTTATTTTAATGAGAGTCATGAAATAAAGGAATGTAGATAATAAAATGAAAAAAAAAAATAAAACAAAATAAAAATATATAATAAAGAGTACATGAAATAATGAAGTAGTAGTAGTATGATGAAAACACACGGGAATGCCCAAAAATGGAAATTAGATCAGATATGTACGAACAACTGTAAATAAGGTAAAAGAAGTAACGAACTAAAATGAGGCGAGAGGGAGTTTGATCAAATTAGCGACAAAATGAAGTATGCCGGTATAGGATATAATAGTAAAAATGTACATAAAATGATGAAAGTGATCCTAAAAATGATAATGATAAAATCAAGTACTATTAGAGAGAATACAAGCGAAAGTGTATCAACGAAATGAAGTGAGATAAAATACACAAGTAATGAAATGAAGTGAGCTAATAAATAAATAAAAAAATGGTAACATAAGTAAATAACGAAAATGGCCGGATTTGAAAACGGACGCTTTAAGAAATTGATTTGAAATGTTTGTCTTAAAAAGGTGGTTTCATTTTGGCAAACACGTAAATATGCTTTGAAAAAGAAAGGCGACGACGCTCTTATTTCCTTTATTTGTTTGAATTTTGCTTTATGGGGTGAGAATTTTTGGTGTCTACAGATGGCTCCCCTTGATTCAATTCTGCAAAAAAAGACTTGCAGAATTGGATCAAGGATGAAAGAGCGCCAAATATTCTCACCATCGGCTCATGGGATGCAACTACAATTGCAAGAGGATAGGGGTGCATGATCGACCCATGACGTAGAGATTGACTGCAAAAATATTTACAAATGGTCTAAAATACAAAGGTTTTGATGGGGGAGGGACAAGCCCTAAACACAATGGTTGGATTTGCTAAACGAATTTTGAACATAAACAATTGTTTGGTTTGGTGCATGAGGGCTTATGACGAGCCTCAACTGGACCTCTTGACATCCAGTTCTAGGACTTACGACGAGCCTAGAATGCAAATTCAGTACCATACTAGTAGTGTAATAGCTGCCTAGCGGGTGTAAAACGAAAATATGACCGCACCAGTAGCGCAATAGCTGTCTGGCGGGTGTAAGGCGACCGCACTAGTAGCGCAATAGCTGCCTAGCGGGTGTAAAACAAAAAAGTGACCGCACCAGTAGCGCAATAGCTCCTAGCGGGTGTAAAGCAAAAAGCGACCGCACTAGTAGCGCAATAGCTGTCTAGCGGGTGTAAAGCGAAAAAGCGACCACACCAGTAGCGCAATAGCTGCCTGGCGGGTGTAAAATGAAAATACGACCGCACTAGTAGCGCAATAGCTGTCTGGCGGGTGTAAAATGAAAAAGTGACCGCACTAGTAGCGCAATAGCTGCCTAGCGGGTGTAAAACGAAAAAGCGACCGCACTAGTAGCGCAATAGCTGCCTAGCGGGTGTAAAGCGAAAAAGCGACCGCACCAATAGCGCAATAGCTGCCTGGCGGGTGTAAAATGAAAATGCGACCGCACAGTAGCGCAATAGCTGTCTGCGGGTGTAAAACGAAAGATGCGACCGCACCAGTAGCGCAATAGCTGCCTGGCGGTTGTAAAATGAAAAGTGACCGCACCAGTAGCGCAATAGCTGTCTGGCGGGTGTAAAATGAAAAAGTGACCGCACCAGTAGCGCAATAGCTGTCTGGCGGGTGTAAAACGAAAATGCGACCGCACCAGTAGCGCAATAGCTGCCTGGCGGTTGTAAAATGAAAAAGTGACCGCACCAGTAGCGCAATAGCTGTCTGGCGGGTGTAAAATGAAAAAGTGACCGCACCAGTAGCGCAATAGCTGTCTGGGTGTAAAACGAAAATGCGACCGCACCAGTAGCGCAATAGCTGCCTGGCGGTTGTAAAATGAAAAAGTGACCGCACCAGTAGCGCAATAGCTGTCTGGCGGGTGTAAAATGAAAAAGTGACCGCACTAGTAGCGCAATAGCTGCCTAGCGGGTGTAAAACGAAAAGCGACCGCACAGTAGCGCAATAGCTGCCGGGGGTGTAAAATGAAAAAGTGACCGCACAGTAGCGCAATAGCTGCCTGGCGGGTGTAAAATGAAAAGCGACCGCACTAGTAGCGCAATAGCTGCCTAGCGGGTGTAAATGAAAAAGCGACCGCACCAGTAGCGCAATAGCTGCCTGGCGGGTGTAAATGAAAATGCGACCGCACCAGTAGCGCAATAGCTGCCTGGCGGTTGTTGTAAAATGAAAAAGTGACCGCACCAGTAGCGCAATAGCTGTCTGGGGTGTAAAATGAAAAAGTGACCGCACCAGTAGCGCAATAGCTGTCTGGCGGGTGTAAAATGAAAAAGTGACCGCACTAGTAGCGCAATAGCTGCCTAGCGGGTGTGAAGATGCATTAGATAGTGAACAAATTTTGTGGGTATATGCAAGTGATATGCGATGTGAGATGGTTAACAATTGTATTAATTGAATCGAACTCCCTGTTTGTGGGTGTAGGTTTTTGTGTGAGCAGATGGCTCTAGAGTTACATCAAAACTTTGGGATGGCTCCGGTGGCTCTGGCATGGCTTTAAGGATCTGAGATGGCTCCAGCATGCATTGATGGCTCCGGTATGCACAGATGGCTCCGGTGTGGCCAATGGTCTCGGGGTGGTTGGTGGGTTTGACATGGTTGGTGATTTTGTGGCAGTTTGTGGGCTTTGACTTGCCTTGAGATTTTTTCAGGGTGGTTTGATGGCTCCGATGATGGATTTATTGTTGTTTGACAGATTTATTGTGGACTTTGTAGTGAGTGAATGATTTTTCACCAATGAATGATGAAACACAGTTGCATGACTTTGTTGGGAGTTCCCATCATGGTTCCAGGATTTCGATGGATGGCTCCGGATGACCTTGTGCTGGTTGAGCATGATGTTGCTTTAGCCGGTTCCCTTTGATGACAACGAGGGAAAAAAGGGAGGTTTTTGCCTTTGATGTGGTCGCACCCTGAACGGGCTGCCTACGTACTCAATTCCGTATTGAGATCAGACCATACGTAGTTCGATATTCTGTAGGCAAGGCTTTGGTGAGGAAATGGCTCTTGTGTAGCCCTAGGGATGGTTTCAATGTTTGAGGATGGCCCCGTATGGCTCCAACTTGGCTTTGGGAGTGGCGCCGGCGAGGCTCGAGTATGACAATGAATAACTTCGGGATTTTCTTCATCTGGCTTCGGATGGCTCCCATTTGGTTCGATATAGCTCGAAGATAGCCCAGGACGGCTCCAAGATGGTTTGATATAACATCTTTTGATCAAAAGTTACATTTCAACAACTGCAATTGAAGTCGACTTTCAGCGAGACTAGGCAGAGTTCTTACCAGTCGGATGTTGATGATGAAATGATTATGTAAAATGTAGACATTGAGTGCTAAACGAGATGCAAAATGTATATGCAATTTTTTTTTGGGAGAGGGTACGGTCCTATCTATATTAGTATGAGGTTTACGAATATAAGACATCTTCAGGTCGATCTTGAGTGATTATTAAACTCAAATACATGAATTACTTTCCTCTCACAGAGGGATGCAGGTCAATCTCTCGTGAGTTTGGCTATGTGTGCAAAGCGGTGTGATGATACTCTCGATGCTCAGAGCAGTATTTTCCTGAGAATTTCTTTTCGAGGTTTTGAACTTTCGTTCCTCACAAATTCCTCACCTACAATGAGGTAGGCTGATTATGATTTGGTAGTTTAATCGAAGAGTCACTCGCACTCTAGACCTTGTGAGATTAGGTCACACTCATTCGCTCACGGTCCCCTTTGGTATGATGGGACATGTTGATAACAAGTACAAAGCTTATGATTCATGTTTCAGATCCGGTACTTTCAGTTAACGCTCATTAACTTATGAGTCAAAGGTCTTTATTGGGTTGTAACGGGGCTGAAGGGTATGATGTATGTTGCATAGGACTGGAGGATTTGTTTAGGAATTGTGGAGCTTTTGTACAATAGAGGACATGTTTCGCCTTTGCCATGGGTGAAATGATTAGACGGGTTTCGATAACCCCTTATCGGTTCTGTTGGACGTCATTGGTCCTTTGGATTTGGATTTATCCTTCTTGCCTCTTCTGGCGTACGATTTGAACTTTCTTCTCATTTTTCTTTTGTGAAATTGCATTTGGCTCATCGATTTTCTCAAACGTTCTATGCTTTGTATTTTAGCTTTCAGCTTTGGAGTTGCATTGACTCGCTGATCTTCTTGAACATTTTTGGTGTTCTTTTTTTGTTTTTTGACTTTGGAGTTGCATTGACTCAATGATTTCTTTAAAAATTCTCATTTGCTATTGTGTGAAAGATGGTGGGGAGTGGCCATGGCTCCGGCTCTTTTGTGATCCTCTATTGCAAGGGCAGACAAGTATATGTGGGGGTGGCGTATTGTGGAGTTTCTCAAGAAAGAGTTTTTCATGAAAGGCTCAGCGGGGCTCACTAAGGGGTTATGTACTTGGCAGTCAAAGCTTTTTGGTTTTGTGGGGATTTTTATTCCTAAGTGCCTCGTCATCCTCATTAGTCAACGATTGTTTTCTTACTAATTCTCGGATCTTTGCATGAATCACAGTTCGTATCCTATTTATCGTCATTGATCTCGCTATGAATTGTGCCTCTCCATGTGCTGAAAGAAAGCACAAGTCGCTCGTGGTTTTACCTCTGTGGACTCGCTCTATCTTCCCTCATCGCTTAGTGGATTGTCCAAAACATTCATTTGAAATTCAAAGAAAAATACCGCTCTTCGCACACTACTCGCTTGGTTTGTGGTGCTGATTTTGATTGGACCCTTGTACTCATTGACGGGTCGAGAGTTAAGTGGTTCATGCACTCTGTTCAATCAATCTCTCATGATTTTCCCGAAGATGTCATTTCGATACGAGATAATGCAAGTGCAACTATCTACAATGCAATTTATTGTGATAATATGGAATTACCATATCTACAATGCAATTTATTGTGATTAAAACACTAAGTTTGAATGTGTTTTGTTTTGTTTTTTTGTTTTGTTTTTTTTATGCAATGCATGAACGGTAAGATTACACCTAATCTCGCTTGAGTCGGTTTCAGTTGAGGATCCATGAAGTTCATCTCACCACCAATGGTTCTTTAGGCGGTCAGTTGCTGAGTGGGTCCCGGAAGAAACGTGATCCCACATGTTTTAGCTGTAAATCGAACCTTGACCGCTTAAGGAGTGGTAATTCCTATATTGCACCAGTCAACATGATAAAACTGTCTTGTTCTTCCTGTGATTCCTGGATAGGTCGAATAGAAAGGGGGGAGGGATGGGATGCAACCCTTCATACACTTTCATTACAGTTAGAATAAATACATGACTCAAATGCTTTTTGTCACTATCACCACGGATTAGCACATGGCCATGCTTAGGTCAGTGATGCTTCAGGAAAGTGTGCCTTCGTGGCCTAGGACGGGCGTCTTAGCTCTAAAGGAGAGGCATCTCCTCTGTCTATCAGCTCTTGGATTGCGTTTCTGAGTGTGGTGCACTCGTCGGTGGCGTGCCCACGAATCTGATGATAGTCACAATATTCATGTGGGTGAGGCCCAAGCTTCTTCACCCTCGAACTGGTGTTGTAAGGTGCTAGGTAACCTCCCTTGGTTAAAATTCTCCAGGCTTCACCAAGTGACATTCCTAGACTCAAATTCTGTCTTTGAGAGTCCTGTCCGGGTTGGAAGTATTTTCTTGGCTTTGGATCTTTGGCTTCTGCATCTTCCCAGGCAACCACAACTGCCATCAGTCGTTTGAAGTCACATATCCCTAGATATTTCAACCGATGTCGGTACACGTCTTTCAGCCCAGAAATCACCATTTGAACTTGCTCTTCCTCAGTAGGTCGATTATTCATTTGTCCGGCCTTCACCCTCCAGCGTTCTATGAATTCCCTCACAGGTTCGTCAGAACTCTGGCGTGTGATCTCTAAATCTCTACGCGTAACTTCATGATGAAAGTTGTCACCGTATTGAGAGAGGAACTCTAAGTACAGGCCTTGGCTTGACTTTTCGTTTAGATCTATGCTCATGATCCAGGAGTAAGCAGGTCCTTGTAGATAGAATCTAAAGCATGCAGCTTTCAACTCGTCGGAAAGGCCATGAAGGTTCATGAGTTTGTCATATTTGTCGATATGATGTCTCGGGTCTCCAATTCCCTCATACTTCTCCATCTCAGGCAAGCTCATGCCTTTTTGTAGATGAGCATTAGGGTATGGGTTAGTTGGTTCCCAACCTGCTGACTTAAAACGTTGGGCCAGTTCTAGTTACGCCTTCAGTTCTTGCACCAATTCTTTCATTGGAGTTGCTCTGAGATTAGGGTTTTGGATTGAAGTGAAAGCTATTTCAGGGTGGTTGGTTTCAAGAGATTGAAAGGGCATGGTTGTTCCCGGATGAAAATGTCGGCTAGACTTTGATGAATGAGGATGTGCTTGCCGAGGAAGGACATGTTTGTGTGTGGGCAAGGGGAAGTTTAGGCCGGAATGCACCATGGGGGAAGATGGGGCTTGGGTCTTTCCCTTATCACCGACTATTCGTGGTTGCCAAGTTCCTCTGGTGGCGGTTGGGGTTCTCAGAGTGGAACTGTACATAGGTGAAGAAGGCATGCTTGGTGCTGTTCGAACTTGGACAGGGAGAGCATGAGGGTCCATTGCTTGAAACTCATAGGCATCGTATGCCGAGTAAGTTGGGGTCTCCTTGTAACTGCTATCCGACCTTGACGAGTCCCTAGTTATTCTTATTTGGACACATTCTTCTATCCTCAAGTTTTTCTTCAAGTCATCAGGAAGGTCATGGGTAGTCCCTCGTGGACAATTTGGCCTTTGACCGCTTGATCATTTCGGGGTGCTCGCTCCATCTTGTATGTCGTTACTTCAAGCGGACTAGTCTTCTTTCTTTCTAGTTACTGATTGTCGCGAAGACCTGCACACACAAGGATTAGAGTGCAGGGGGAGAGGTAATGTCAGTATGCTTTGTTAAACAAAAATTGTTGTGTGATGAGTGTGAATGATTGTTGATGCAAAAAACAACTTCTATTTATTTTGAAAACATTGGGAAATTCATGTTGTATGAATGTCATGGATGCGAGTGTATGATAAGTATCAATTCATCTCATTTTGAGGGGATGTATCCACAGATACTGCAGATTTAACCCTATGAAGCAAAGTTTTAAGAACGATAAATAAAACGTGAAGGGTCATGTTGTTTGTTCTTTTCTTTAAACAAAACGTGTATTCCAAAAAGAAATCAAGTTTTTGGAAAACAATTTTGAAAATGTGTGTTTTCGAAGTGGTGGATTTTCTCAATATGAATTTTGACGCTCGGTCATTCACAGATAAAATAGGGAGTAGGGAACCCTATACACATTATGATCTAAAGAAAACTCAGAAGGAAGCATTGACCTATACATGTAGTCTATTTAGAAATGACAAGAGAGAAAAGAATCATAGGGGAAAACCTATACAACGTCAGCCTAAAAGTCATTAAAGGGGGAGTTTGAGCTTAAAAACTTCTCCCGAATTCTTCTACTTCGTCTTCGAGCTTTTGACTGACTGTTTGTTCATGTGCGGGCTCTTGATTGGTCATTCGCTCGTCTTTGGGCTCAAGGTTGGTTGCACGCTCGTCTTCGGGATTCAACAACAAAGTGGCACTACTATCCAACAATACAGGTTGGTGTTCTTCTGGCTTTGAGCAATTTAGAACTCGAACGGCCGTTGCTAGTCTTCACATTGCCCAACTCGGGTTGGTGCTCCTCTGATTTTTGGTTCAGACTGCAGTTGTTGATCTTCATGCGCTTCACCTGCTCCGACGAGGAAAATGAGGGGCTTTTTGAGAAAGGAAAGGTGAATGATCGAGCACCAAATCATCGTGAAAATCCACCACTTTTGTGAAAACACAAAATGAGTAGTACGCTCCACAGTAATGACCGTTGCTCTTGAAGGTGGGTCGAACTTCAAAAATAGCGGGTCACAACATGGGGACTAAATCATTTATTTTGAAATACATTTGAGAAAACTGACTTTGAAAACTTTTCGAAGTAAAATCTGTGAAAAATTTGTTTGAAATTCGTTTGTAACAAGTAGACTTTTGAAATCTGTTTTTGAAAATAGTTTTTTTGAAATAGCATTTGTGAGAAGTGATGTTTGAAAAACATTTGTAAACAGTAGATTTTTGAAATCTGTTCTTTGCAAACTGTTTGACAAAGTTTATTTTTTGGAAGACTTTGATTGAAATCGTTTTGAAAATTGTTTTGGAAATAACAATTTTAAAAATCCTTATTTTTTTGAAATCATTCTAGGGTGACTTTGAAGATATTTCATTAGAGTGTTTGACATGATTCATTTTCTGATTTTTGCTCATTTTTGAAACGTGGTCACACATAGATGTAAGTGAAAAAAAAATGGTGGCTGATTTTATGTGCAGCTGAGTGTGAATGATTGGGATAATCACCTTCCAGGTCAATCAATGCTTTCATACCACCGGGGGAACCGTCGTCCCTTCACTGTTCATCTCTCGGGATTTATCTCTGTTATGCCTTGTGAGGCACGTCATCAAGAAAGTCCGGAGTGCTTAAGTTCGAAAGGTCAGGATATCCGAAGTGATACAGTCACACGAGCCAAGGCCGGGGATTATCACAACATACCCACTTTTGGGAAACTTGGGGAAGTACTGCATGGGAACATCTCCCCTCGTCTGCACGATAAGGTGTGCCTAAAGTCCAAATTATTCGCTGACTACGCTATGTCATGTATGGGTATCCGTAAATACGGGATCCGCTATGAATTTGTAGCGCGACATTGGGCTTTAAAGACACCCATGGTGCAGAGGAATCATGGAGAACTGAGCCCATGCAATCTTCAGGGTAAGGCAAAGGGTGGTCAGACAGACGCATACAAGGGGGTGACTACCCATAAGCCCATCTTAGACACCGGATAAGGCAGCTGGACACTGAAGGCTCATGGCTCACTATATGCTGGCTTAGACTCGGGTAATGGAGGATATTTTTGGATCATGAGCTTCAAGGCGTTGGTCTTGGACCGTATTACCTCGTGGGTTAACTCCTTCTAGGAAGGACCCAACTCATGGGGAATCAACCGTGGACTGGTTGGGATCCCGTGACTCGTGGACAAATCGGGTGACACAGAGGAATGCATGTCCTATGCTACCCGATGCAATAATGGGTTGACTCCTTCTAGGAAGGCCCCATTTACAAAAGCAATAAATAAGCAATAAATATTATGTCATGCATGAAGAGCAGTAAACATAAGACAGTAAACACACAACAATAAACACACAAAAGTGAAGCAGCAAATGGTAAAGCACACATATGACACTTTAGGCCAATCTCGAACTCTGAACTCTCATTCTAACTATCCTCTCAGTGCACACTCTAAGTGTGGAGTAGAGTAGTCCTAGCGGCTTTAGAATGAATCTCTTGGAGGTTTTGAAAGAAGTTGGGGAATCCTGAAATTTTGGATGGAGTTCAGTCTTCCTTGACCAAGTTTATGAGAAAAACTTACTCAAGTTTTCCCCAGCAGAGTCGCCATTCTGTGGAGGGTGATTTTTCGGTATGAGGGGGTCTATATGGTCTGCCTAAAAAACCTAGATCCTAGAAACTGCCATTCTGTGGAGGGTGAAAACACGTTATCTAGCATCCCTCAAATACCTATTAAATCGTCCGTCTTTCCCAGAAAGCGTAAGGGGAATGCTAGTGAGCACTACACCCGCTCTCGATGGGCTCCACGCGGACTTATGCATCTATAAGGCGGAATTGACTAGAGTCGCCACCTAGTTTGACCTAAGGAACTAGGAAGAGAGGAGAAGGGTTCTAAGAACCATTAATTGACTCTGTGGTTTGGATTGGACTTATCTGATCATACCAAAGATTCTGTGTGGGTTCGCACTGGGTTACACCCCTTAGAAGTGGCAACGACCACAACCTTGGATTGGTGCCCGAGGAAACCTCGGTCTCCAATTGTCGGGATTACCTTCTTTCAAAACCTTTTTAGAGAGATTCATTTAAAAGCCAAGGATAGGATTAGGATGAGAAGAGAGAGAGAGTGGATGAGGTGAGCTTTTCTGCCAAGCTAGCGCCTAGAAGAGGGAATTGGGGAATTCGAAAGAGTATAGAATGAAGATTTGGGAAAAGTCCAAGGTTGAGTGAATAGACAAAGCTTGAAGTCTGATGGTTTGAACTTTGTGGGAGCCGAAGAAGGTTTGAGTGTTTGAGAGATATAAGAGCCACCTTAGAGAGGGAAAAGGGTTTTTTGTTTGGAATGGGGTCGCACCCTAGATGGGCTGCCTACGTACTCAACTCCTTGTTGAGATCAGACCTTACGTAGTTCAGGATTTTTGGTTTTTTTGGAGATTTTGATGTTTGTGGAGTTTGAAGATATTTGAGGTGTTTGAGATTCAGAAGGGTTCGGAGTTTTGAGAAGTTTCGGGTTTGGGATGCTAGCCTGTGAGACGCTCGGGTCTGTGAGACGTTTGAAGCCTTGAGATGTCGAAATCTGTGAGACGCTTGGGTCTGTGAGACGCTCGGGTCTGTGAGACGCTCAGGTCTGTGAGACATTCGAATCATTGGGATGACAAAGCCTGTGAGACACTCGGGTCTGTGAGGCATTTAAAGTGTAGGGGAATTTGAAATGGAATTGAAACTGAATTGAAATCAATGTTGAATTGGAGTTGAATGAATTTTGATTTGAATTGGAATTGAATTGAAATTGAGATTGAATTGGAGTTGAATGAATTTTGATTTGAATTGGAATTGAATTGAAATTGAGATTGAATTGGAGTTGAATTCAAGTTGGGGTTGGAGAACAGGTCAGGTCAAGTTGGACCGAGTCGAAGTTGGGTTGGTCAAAGTAGGGTTAGTCAAGGTTGGACCGGGTCAAAGTTGGGTCAAAGTCAAAGTTTGGATTGGTCAAATTGGACCAAGTCAAAGTTCGGGTCAAGGTCAAAGTTCGGGCCAAGGTCAAAGTTGGACCGGGTCGAAATTGGGTCAAAGTCAAAGTTTGGATTGGTCAAAATTGGACCAAGTCAATGTTCGGGTTGGTCATAATTGGACCGAGTCAAAGTTGGACCAGATTGGGCCTTGGTTAAGGTTTGGGCCGGATTGGGCATTGGTTGGGCTTTTGGGTTGAATTGGGTCGAATTAGGCCTTAGTTGGACTTTTGGGTTGAATTGGGCTTTATAATGGTCTCAAATTGGGCTTTGTAATGGGCCTTGAATTGGGCTTTGGAATGGGCCTCGAATTGGGCTTTGGAATGGGCCTCGAATTGGGCTTTGGAATGGGCCTCGAATTGGGCTTTGGAATGGGCCTCGAATTGGGCTTTATTTTGCATTTGAAGTGAATTGATGTTTAGATTTTGAAATTGACCGATTTTTGAAATGAAATTTGATGATTTTTTATTAGATTTGGAATGTTGATTGTGCATTTTATTCCGACATTAAGGGATGATTTGAAAAGTTTTGAGGAAAACGGGCATTCCTCACATGGACCGTGTCTAGGACCCGTATGCATTGAGGATACCCCAAACCTAAGGCTTTTCTACAAAGGGGTGACCTATGAGCTAACTAGGGCTTCCTAGGTATTGGGCCTCTATATTGGACTAGGTCCAACAATTGCCAAGATATTCTATAACATGAGAAAGTAATCATGAGATAAAACAAAGATAAACGACCATAGGTATAACATGAACGGATAAATCAAAAATCTCGGCATATACATTTGTTAACCATGGGTGGCGAGTTAGTTCAATGCTAACTTTGAATCTGGAACGTATATTGGTTGCTAAGCAAAGGCCAACGCTACTGCCGGATCAACTATCGAAGCCACTTTGCAGAAATGATTTGAAGAGGAAAAAAACTAATTAAAGGCATGACGATGAGCACGGCTATTTGAAACCAAAAGGACCGCGACATTTAAATTCATGCTTCAACAGATTAATAATCCAACATTTAACATCCGATTAAGCAATTAGAACGAATATCACAAATGTACATCTCAAACACCCCCTCTTTTTACAACTAAAGCTCTAGAAAATATCTTGAACAAATTGAACGATATGTACATTACAACGATACATAAATCAAGGTTTTCATGTTCAGGTTCTACTCCCTAATTCTTTTCAGCCAGAAGCTTCGAGTGCTAAGCAAAGTTGACTTAGCCATGTTCCTTTTTCAAAAGCCATTGATGATCAAGCCCGTAAACCGAACACTACAAATTGCATCATTCCTCACACTTGACTTTTGCTTGTCCTCAAGCAAATAAGGAATATAATTATCTCTAAGCCAAAATAATAAAACAAGATTAAATAAGTGTAGAAGGGAATTTAGACAAAGTGACAATTGAAAGAATAATTCTGCTCTTAGAAGTAGGTTTTTATAAACAGTGAAGAAGAACAATTTAATAAAAAGCATAGAAAAAACTAGACTGCAGAAAACAAGTTAGATTAACCTAGGATTTTCAACCAATTTCATTCTCTAACCCGGGATGACAAGGGGTGTGAAGTAATGCCTTTTTCCGCAATACCTTTCAACACCACGTACTCATGTTCATAATATAAATTGCAATTTATTATTTACATTCTTTTTTTTTCTGAATGTGCAAATATTGTATATACAAAACACACAAAAATTTTTAAAATTGCATTATTTTTCTGTACCCCAAACTTTTCTCTCTATCCTTGTAGCGGTGTTGGGTCTTCTATCCCAGATCACGAGACCTTAGGTAGATAGGTGTTAAAGCCCCAAAGAACTTAATAACCGGATAAACGAGCCTGTTTTTGGTAAGAAAAATTCATAAACAGTGGAGTACCTTTTCTTTATCCTTTTCTTTCCTTGACTTTCCACATATTTCCATAATCCCAAGCTAAACTAAATTGGTTTTTACAATCAGCAGATCTATCATATTTTGAGTGAAAATAGAATGTTTTGATGGAAAATAATTTTATACAAACTCCTTTAAATAAAACCATCTTTCAGTTGTCACTTGACATAATTTCAGACACTTCTACAATTATTTTATCTCATTTTTATCAATTTTTTTTTAATTTAGGCAGTTTAGAGTAGCAATAAGTGAGTGTGGCATTAACGAACTACTGTCATAATTTCAGGGAAAGGTCTCTCCTTCCTCACACTTAAGAGGAGCAATGTCCTCATTGTTCAGAATTAAAATCAAGAAAATGACCTTTCAAATTATGACAGACTCATAAAGGATTAAATAAATACGGGTTGAACATTAATGTAAATAAGGAAGAATTGAAAACTCCCCTTGTATCGTAGATTGAGGAAGGTATCCTTCCTCACACTTAGAGCTTTGGCAGGGGTGAGACGTTCCTCACACTTGAGTTCGCGCAAGTGTTCAACCGAAGATATTGAAATGCCAAAGCAACTGAGGTTGCTTTCCAAAGGTGAGTTCAGCTATATATTTGACATAGAATTTGTTCTGAAAAGAAAATCATATATATAGCCAGCAGAACTCAAGTGGCACCAAAAAGAAAATAAAAATATGATAAACATAAATAATTAGGCATAAATAACTTTAAGCAAAAATAATAAAGTACTACATAAAATAAAAACATGAAGCAAACCGAACTGTTACCTTCCAGAAGTTTGATAAGGTTTAAACAGTATAAGTCTACAAAATGTTAGTAAACAACATAATAAAGTACTACATAAAATAAAAACATTAAGAGTTAACAAATATTAATAAACAAAAAGCACATAAAAACTAATATTAATAGCAACATAAATATAATAAAAACAACATAAAAATTAATATTATTAACAAAGCATTAATATTTGACATAAAATTTTAGTAATATTAACAAAAATAGAAAACAAGAAGAACAAATAATATGAAATATAAACAGAATAATTATACAACATAAATTCTGTCGAAAAATCGACAGAACCTCCCCTAAAAATTACGATTCTCCACAATTAATTCAGTCAAACGCAAGGTAATTTAATACCGTTATCAGCATAAATCCACATATAACAACCTATAATCATAAATTCATTCGTTTAATAAAACAAGGCATAATACAATTGGAGAATGCTATTTTAACATAGCAAGTCTCGTATCTACATATACCTAAATTTGAAATTCATCCAAAACGACAAATTTAAGTATAATCAGTGTCGTTTTAAGTGTATGTATATGATTTATAGAAGAAGAATCTGAGACAAAAATCGCATATTAAGCTCGAATTTTCGAACGGGTCGACCTAGGGTTCGAAAGTTCAGTCCTTAATTTCTCCTAGTGTAGTTCATTATTTGTGGATTTGAAACTATAGAAACGTTAAGAATTGAAAAACAAAGATTTCGGTACTAACCTTGCGTAATTTGGTGGAGAATTGAGGAAGTTGTGTTGAATTGAAGAGGAGGGGAGTTGCGCGGCTTGTTCGTTCTCCTCTGTACCGGTTCGAGCTCTCTAATTTGGAGAAGAACAGATGTGAAGAAACGCATCGTTTGAAGCTCTTTTTTTTTTATTTGCGAAGTCCGTCCGCTAGTTATCAGGCGGTAAGCTGTGTGCCGTCCGCTAGTTAAGGCGGACAAGAGTGGAGACGTCCGCGAGGCGGTCTGTGTGTGGAGTCCGCGTGGTAAGTGGCGGACAAGGCCTTGTGTGGTGTCCGCATGATACTGGCGGACAAGACCTTGTTCGATTTTTTTTTCATTCGTAACAGACAAAAATATAAAGTATAGGTTAGTAATAAAAATGACATAAAATTAGAAGTTAATTTAATTAGTTGACAGGATAATTAACGTTAGTAGTTAGAGACAATGGAAAGAAATGACAGGAAATTAAATGACAGAAATTATAAGTTAGTAGTTAGTATACACAGGAAATTAAATGTTAGGGACAATGGAAATTAAATGTTAGAGACAATGGAAATTAAATGACAATAATATAAGAGTTAGAAGTTAGATGTCAGAAGTTAGAAGTCCGAAGTTAGATGGCCAAAGTCAGGTGTCCAAAGTCATATGTCCAAAATCAGGTGTCCAATTAATATTAACAGATTATTAGATAATTAATATTAACAAAATATAGAAGATAATTAATATTAACAATAATATTAACAGAAATAAGAGACAAAATATTTATAATTAACAGGTGAATAATCCGGGCTTAGGAACTAGAATAAATCTAGTCCCCGGCAACGGCGCCATTTTGCAGACGTTATATCGTGAGTGGTTAAACTGGTGTAAAATAAAAGAAAAGAAATTAAAACTCAAAATAAACGTCGGGCTGCAAACAAATCCCGGTCGCAGTAGTATAGTGAAAATGTAAGCGACCGGATATCGAACCACGGGACTAATATACATATAGTACCTAAGCGTGTCACAAAGAGGGGGGGATTAATTGACTTGTTACATATAAATAAAAACAGTTAATAAAATTAACTAAGTAAGCAAATAAACCTAACGGGACTCTGGTTCACATTAACATAATATCTGCTCTTTCATGCTAGGTCTACTGGTTTAATTATAACTGTTTGGCAAGATTCCTGTTATTTTCTTAAGGTCCGATGAAAACTCATAAGAACTCGTTCACCTGTAATGCAAGGTCCGATGAAAACTCAAGCAAAAGCCTGCGAACGGCAGAGGAGTGTTGAGGGATTACATTTGCAACTGAGTACTAACTTAAACGATGAAAATAAGTTTCCCCCAGTTTTACGGCTTAATCAACCCATCTGTTTCCAACCGATGAAATCAAAAACAGACTTAGTAAAGCATTTTAATAAATTCATGAGGTTTATTAAAAAGATGGCGAGAAAACCTTTAACCGAAACAAACTTTATTAAAATTAAAACCAGTAAAACATATTGCATAATTAATACAGATACATAATAATTATTCGCAGAGTAAGCGTAACCAGCCTAACATATTAAATAGAGATCTGCTATTTAAATACGTGAGACTAGAGGTGAGATTAATGAGATGAAAAGAAGACAAATGGAGAAGCGGGAGATTAGAAATGGAATGAACGAGTGAGTGAAGGTGAAGTGGTACGAAGATGGAATGATGGTGTGAATTGGAACTCCAGAGGAACCACGGACGGAACCTCTGGAAGGAAACTGGAGAAGGTGAGACGAGTGTTGTATTTATAGAGGAAGAAGAAGCAGAGCAGCTGCTTCAATCAATTGATTGAGCTCGTTGATTGCAGCCTCACTGATTGCTTCATTTATTGCAGGGGACAGGAACATACGTTTAATACCCCGGATCTAAAAATGGTGATTTAATTACTCTAATAAGATTATTAAGGGCCTAATTGTGCCTAGAGAGTATTGGTAAAAAGAATAAAACCAAAAGAAGAGAGAAAACGCTTGAAAAGCGAAAAACGCTAAAACGCGTATTAAATGAATAAAGGGAAAATATGATCTCGTTAGGGTCCGAGATGGATTCCTAAGGCTTAATTACGCCTAATTATTATGTGGGAATAATTCCCGAAGGAAACGGATCCAAATAATGGATTAAAAATGCTAACGGAGTTTTAAGCACGTTTTTCGAGAAAACCCGAAAACGTGACTTTAAGTGGTCAAACGGACCCGTAAAAATTATAGTTGATTAAATAACTATAAATAAGTATTAATGGAAGCTTAATAACCATTAAAATTAATTAAACGAGAAAATTCCGAAAAAACGGGCCCGGTGAGTGAATAGTGACGAAACCGGGAGACGAGACGCGTATAATTCGAAAAGTCGAAAAACGACCCAGGCTATTAATTAATGTGGGCCGGTTTTTAATTAGTGTGTACACACACATTAATAGCTTGCTAGCTATTTAGAAATAAAAAGACAAATAATAAATAAGAAAGCAAATAGTATAAAGCTAAAAAGTAAAGTAAAGTACTTACCTCTCATTTCTCCTTCTTCATTCACGATTAGTCCCAGAGCCTTGCAACTTCTCCTTCCTCTGTAAATCGCGACACCAACAGCACCTCACCCTCACCTTCTTCCTCCTCTAACCTTCTCATTTCTTCACCGAATCCCACAAAAATACTACCGTTGGATTCGTATCGGCGAGGGCTACGTTTTCCACCCCTCAAAATCTTGATTCCTCCACCTTCACTTCCATGGATGTTGGAGCTTTTGAAGCTTTAAGAGCTGATTTTAACTCTCCTCCACCTCCTTAAGGTCTTAAGGTAATAATAAGTAAGAGTTTTGGCCATTTCAAGCTTGTTCTTGTAATTTGGGAAATTTTCCCTCACGTTGAAAATTTCCTCCATTTCAGCCGACCTTGCTCTTGTGGGGTGTTGGAAACTCTTCCAATTGATTGCCAAGCACTCCTTTTGGACCTTCTAAGGTAATACCAAGGGACAAACATGAAAACTAACTCCTTAAAGTATTAGGTTATGTGGGGAAAAATTGAATTGATTTGTTGTTATATGTGCGATGGAATATGGTTGTAGCTAGCAATCCATATTCCTTGTGTGTGGAAAAACAAGAGGAGAAAGAGGGAACAAGAGAACGTGGAAGAAGAGAAGAGAAATCAGGAAAGAAAGAAAAACTAGCAAGGTAATGAACTTACCTTGGGTTGTTTCTGTTCTCTGTAAACCGATTTTGAATGTAAATAAATAACCATGAACTAGTGTAGTCTTGTACTACAATATTGGTTCTTGAATGAGGAAGTTTTAATGCTGTTTGGGGATGCAAAACAAACTTAGAAACTGAACTTGTAATTGTGGATAACAGAGGGGAAATTAATGTGTTGCTGTAAGGGTGTTTAATGTTGTAATAACAGGGATGGAAGAACTGATTTTGGTGGCTGTTTTAGTGTGGTGAATATGCTAAAGAAGTAGCCAAGTGCTGTCAAAATCGTTTAGGAGATTATGGACTTGAGTGTTTTTATTATAGGAAGAAACTAGGTTGTTAAGAGGTTTTAAGATGAGTGGGTTATGTTTTGAGAACCTGACTAAGAAGAAGAGTGTGCAAGGAGCAGAATAATGTCATTTGAGTGTTGGCTATGACATCAGTAGGAGAGGTTTGAATGGCCTAAAGAAGAAACCAAAATCTGTTACAATCTGAGAGAAATCAAGTGAGAAAACTAGCTTTGTAAGTGTAAAGAATCTAAGTAAAATTAGTTAGATTGGTGAGTGTATTTGGTGCATGGTTTAAGGTAATTAAGAAGGGTAATTAGATGCTAAAACATGTGGATTTTAGTTGGTGAAGATAGGTTAATCAATGGGCTAAGAGATAACCTGTAACAGAGTTAGGAAATGTCAAGTCTGTAAAATCTGTAGCAGGGTCCGGGACTTAGGTCCAGGACCAAGTCCCGGACCACCCCTAAAATTACCCCCGAGAGTGTTCTGCTTGTTTGGTCGGGACCTAACTCCATGCCCAAGTCCCGGACCACATACGATTTTAGGCTGAGAGTACAACACCCATATTGGTCCGGGACTTGGCCTAGGTACAAGGTCCCGGACCATGCATTATTTTTGGCCGAGAGTTAGCTTTGTGATTGGTCAGGGACTTAGGGTATGGACCAAGTCCCGGACCACCCCCAGAAACTACAGAGAGCATTTTAAAGTTGTAATTGATGGGGGTTTAAGTGTTAATGATGTTATAAGATGTTAAGGCCTTGTTTGGTGACGTGTAAAGGCCCTAGGAAGTGTAAGAAAGTGTTAGAAGTGATTGAGAAGTGAGAACTCAAATTAACAAAAGTAAAACCGAGATAACGGGATAACGGGATAAGTACGGGAGTAGCATTTAATAATGTACCGTATGAGCTTAGTATTAATAATAATGTTTGAAACATTATCAGAGAATCGTGCGTGACCCGAGCATGGTGAGATGACACGGTAAAAGTAAAAACCCCGGTGAAAGGTATGATTTTCTCATGCCCCGTATGCTAACCGAGTTACTCTGATTTGTGTGTTTGTGTGCCGGCTTAATCAAGATTAAAGCATGAAAATAATCCCTAGTTTGATTATATATGCCTTATTGTATGTTGTATGAACTAACATACTTGTACGCCGGTGTGGTCTAACATAGTGCATAGACCGACTCATAGAGTGTAGTGATTGACTAGAACCCGTAGATCGGGTAGTCACATGAACAATGGTGATATGCAAACACACACAAGCTATCGATTAAAGTATAACGATAACACAAACATATGAACTCCCTAAAATGTGAGGAGAAGTACGGGTTGAGTAAATACCCGATAACGGTTAGAGAACCTTATTGAAACAATCCACGAAATAAATATGAGTGGAGAGATAAATGACCTCCATGGAGAGGATTGAAGTTAGTCCAATAATGTGAACTTATAAGTGAGGTAAAGGAGACCTAAGGGACTATGTAACTCCCTTGAGACATGGTCGACCTCCTATATGAGGACCTTACCCGGTATAAGAAAATATCCGAATGTATAAGTGTATGATTGTGAGGGTAACCCTTAAACCTAAGATTACCCGAATTTAAGTAAAGTTCCCAAAGTCATTAGAAACGTCAAGAGTGATGCTTCTAGACTAATATACATTAAATTATTATAACTCCGAGAGAGGAGTGTATGGGAAAGTGAGTAGTCCGAGAGTAGTCGGAACTATGTAAAAAGAGATAGGAACTAAGAGAAAGTTCCAGGAGCTAGTTGAGCCTTCCCACCATGCTAGACCCAGAGTAGGGTCGAAACCGGGGAAGTAAGACTATGCTCGAGAGCCGTGAGTTTTGGCTTAAGCATGTATTAAGAGTAACAAGCGTGACGTAGGAGACCTGTAGAGTCTCGAGAATCTACAAGAGCTTGAGTATGAATAACCCAAGAGTGTGGGTAGATAATGAACATAAATAACCCAAGAGTGTGGGTGAGCTAATGAGAATAAGTAACCCGAGAGTGTGGGTGAGTATAATACGAGTAGCCCAAGAGAATGGGCGTGTAATCGAATAAGTAACCCGAGAGAGCGGGAGAGGTACTGAATAAGTAAACAAGGCATAGTGAGGTATAACCCTCATGGCCTAAGAGTAAACATATACAACTAACAACCTTGTTATGTTAGTTAGGAATTGTGCTCCCTGATTGGATGTAGATTCCTTGTGTAATATACATATATATTGTATTGTCATGATGCATGTTGTTTGATTAAAATGAACTCCATGTATATCCGACCCAAAGTAGTTGGCGTACCGCGGTTAGCACGCGGTATATGCGAATTTCATATTCAGCGTAAGCTGACCCCCTAGGGGGAACGTTTTTAGTGTGCAGGTACTTGAAGCTGACCACCGTTCGAGAGAGTAGGACGGGGACTGCTATGAAGCATGGGTAGTTAGATAGTAATTACTAATGCATTTGAATGAAGAGTAAGTCCGAGTATGTTATCGGCATCCGTTATTGTAGACTCGGTATAGTAAGGAAAGGAACTGAGTATGTGTTGTATGAAGTACTCGGTTGTTCCAGTTCATCAGACCGTTACGGTAAGTAAGAAAGGCCTGGTTAGCCACATGGGTGGCTAACGGCGTTGTTTCACCCCTCGTTGTAATTAGAGTTCCGCTGCGTGAGTAGGAGTAATTAGTAACGGTGTAAGAGGTAATGACGAGATTAACGGTTGGGGTGTTACATACCGTGAGTGTTTTCTGGTAGGCGCCGTCTGCTTAATGGATATGACGGAATCAAGTTGCAGAGTCGCCGAAGAAGATAAGCCCATTTACACGTGTCCGCTAGATAAGTGGGTCTCCTCTATCTTGTCCGCCTGTTTATCAAGCGGTACACTTTTCTCTCTATCAGTCCGCCCAATAAGGGGCGGTCGCCTCTGTGTTGTCCGCCTCCTTGTAGGCGGTCGCCTCTCTATGTCTCGTCCGCCTCTTATCAAGCGGTACAGAGGCGGTTAAAATATGCATGCGTGACATGCACGTGAGTTCCTTTAATCCTTATGTCTTTGTTTGTCATTTTCCTACATTTTAGCACATATAATACATCAGTTAATATAACAACATAAATATAGGAAAAACCCAAGATAAGTGATAAACATTACTAAAAATACTGCAATTAATAAGGTGATTAAACCTTAAAAAGTCTATATGTTTTGCACTTATCAATCATCTTCTATTTTACCATGAATAGAAGCAACATAGCGCAATGAATAATCGACATCACATCACACAACAACTATACACCGTGTCTGCACACAAGTCAATAAACAGAGAGGGACTAGAGTTTAGGATTGAGTACCGGTAAAAGGAGAGTGAGGATTTCCTGCAAAACAAAAGGAATGAAGATCGAAATACAAGAAACAGAAGAACGGCGTGAGTTGCTGTCTGGGGTTTAACCGATAACTGCGACAAGAATAAAAGATAGAATGGAATCCCAACTTCACTCTTACAGACCAAGATTGTTGACTATCAGTTTCTGGGAATAACATAGCTCCTCTTTGGATTACACATTCATACCAGCGAACCCACAGACGTTAGCAGAAGAGAATCTTTGATAAAGATGGTGCATAAATAATCACATAGTGGGTAGTATCAACGGATCAACTTACGCTTGTTACAATCAAATGCCAGTAACAATGAGGACCAGACTGAAGATAGATGACCCTCTGATGGGGGCGATTTATTTTGGTGATGGTTCAAAGAACAGAGGCACTATTTTTGTTTCGAGAAGGATGAAGGCGGGGATAAAACCGAGAAGATGATAGATCAAAAATAGAGAACCATTGAGGCTTTGGTTAAGGTATTTGTTCTAGTTGAAGAAGATTGATCGAGGGAGGAGGAGAAGGGTGAGAGTGGTGGCGGTTTGCTGAGAGATGGTGCTGGGTTTGGTGAAGAGAAATCCTGGAGACATGGTGTTCTTCGTTCTGGGTATTTTGTTCTTGGAGTCTTGGGATTTCAAATCGAGGAAGGATAGGAATACTTTTGCTACAGAGAAAAAATGGGATCCGGTCGGCTGACCCTTAAAAGATCGCTACAGTAGGGTTTTTTTAGTGTCATTTTATAAACATATCTAGGGTTTTGCTTTAGTTTTTAATGGGCTGGCTAACAAAAGGGCCTTATTTGGAGCATTAAGACAAGAAATAGACCCAGATTTAAGACATGGGCTACGTTTGGGTCCAGGTGGGAGCAAGGCCTCATTTGGCCGCTTCCTACAAAAAAAAAAAAATAGAATGGGTTTGACCTCTCCCTAGACTCGAACCTATAACCTCTGGTGTTCCTGCTTTCTATCCTAACCGGTTATGCTACAACTGAAATCAGTATGTAAACGTGAGACTTAATACTAGGACGTTTTTCGAACTGAAAGAAACCCCTAAAATCGATGTCGTTTTTAACGAAAATAGACAGTAAAACGAAAGAATTTGATCTAGTAAAATGAATTGTTATTTTAATGAGAGTCATGAAATAAAGGAATGTAGATAATAAAAATGAAAAAAATAAAAAATAAAACAAAATAAAAATATATAATAAAGAGTACATGAAATAATGAAGTAGTAGTAGTATGATGAAAACACACGGGAATGCCCAAAAATGGAAATTAGATCAGATATGTACGAACAACTGTAAATAAGGTAAAAGAAGTAACGAACTAAAATGAGGCGAGAGGGAGTTTGATCAAATTAGCGACAAAACGAAGTATGCCGGTATAGGATAATAGTAAAAATGTACATAAAATGATGAAAGTGATCCTAAAAATGATAATGATAAAATCAAGTACTATTAGAGAGAATACAAGCGAAAGT
>CM041778.1:351168895-351200633 GCA_023374045.1 Limonium bicolor
ACGCACCAGGAAGTCATCCCAGGGGGTGGTCTGGGTTTGTAACCCCGGACACAAACCCGGACCACAAGAAAAATGCACCAGAAACTGAAAACCGTGATTCGTCCGGGTTTGTAACCCCGGACACAAACCCGGACCAATGTAAAAAGTTGCCAGAAAGTGTTTTAAAGTGTCCTAATGAGGGGGAAGTGAATGATAATGGTTTTAGATGATGTTTAGGCCTTGTTTGGGGACATGTAAAGGTCTTAAGAAATGTAAACAAGTGCTAGGAGTCAAGGTGAAGTAAGAACTCAAATTAACAAGAGTAAAACCGAGTTAACGGGACAACGGGGTAAGTACGTGAGTAGCATTTAATTATGTACCGTATGATCTTAGTATTAATAATAATGTTTAGAACATTATCAGAGGATCGTGTGTGAACCGAGCATGGTGAGATGACACGGTAAAAGTAAAACCCCGATGAAAGGTATGATTTTCTCATGTCCCGTATGCTAACCGAGTTACTCTAATTTGTGTGTTTGTGTGCCGGCTTAATCAAGACTAAAGCATTAAAATAATCCATTGTTTGATTATGTATGTCTTCTTGTATGTTGTATGAGCTAACATACTTGTATACTGGTGGGGTCTAACTCCGTGTATAGACCGACTCATAGATGAGTGACGATTGGCTAGAGACTCGTAGATCGGGTCGTATCGTAAAATAACGTAAACATGCAAACACATATACTATCGATTTAAGAACAACGATATCGTAAACTTATGAACTCACTAGTTTGTGAGAGAGTTGTACGGGTTAGTAACGCCCAGTAACGGTTAGAAAACCCACCTAAACCATTCCACGAAATGAATGAATATGGAAAGGTACGTGAACCTCCAACTAGAGAATTGTAGAAAGTTCAAAGATGTGAACTTGTAAGAATGGTAAAAGAGACCTAAGGGATCAATTAACTCCCTTGAGACATGGTCGACCTCCTATATGAGGATTTTACAAGGTATGAGAAAATAACCGAAAGTATAAGTAAGTGAAATGTAAGGGTAACCCATAAACCTAAGATTACCCAAACTTAAGTAATGTTCCCAAAGTCATTAGAAACATCGAGAGTGATGCTTCTAGACTAATATACATAATAATTATATAACTCCGAGAGAGAAGTGCATGGGAATGTGAGTAGTCCGAGAGTAGTTGGACCTATGTGAAAGTAGTAGGAACTAAGAGAGAGTTCTGGGAGCTAGTCGAACTATGCTCGAGAGCCATGTGTTTTGGCTTAAGTAAGTATTAAGAGGAACAAGCATGACGTAGGAGACCTGTAGTGTCTCGAGAGCTACAAGAGCTTGAGTATTAGTAACCCAAGAGTGTGGGTGAGTTAAAGAGTAAATAACCCAAGAGTGTGGGTGAGATAAGTATAAGTAACCTAAGAGAATAGGTGAGTATAGGAATAAGGAACCCAAGAGAATGGGTGTGATTAAGAATAAGCAACCCGAGAGAGTGGGTGAGTTATCGAATAAGTAACCAAGGCATAGTGAGGTATAACCCTCAAGGCCTAAGAGTAAGTTATTACGAACTAACAACTTGATATGTTAGTAGGAATTGTATTCCATGGTTGAATGCTGATTCCTTATGTAGTATACATATATAATGTAATGCTATGTTGCATGTTGATTGAATTTAAATGAATCTCATGCTCTCGGCAAAAGTAGTCGGCGTACCCCGGTTAGCACGCGGGGTATGCGAATTTCATATGCAGCATAAGCTGAGCCCCTAGGGGCATCGTTTTTATTTGCAGGTACACCGGAGAAGATACCGTTCGAGAGTAGGACGGGGTCGGTGGCTAGCATGGTTAGTTAGAATATATTTTGCTCATGTATTTGAATAAGGTGTAATACCGAATATGTTATCGGCATCCATATGTTGGAGACTCGGTGTAGTAAACAAAATGAGTTGAGTATTGTATTTGCGTTTGTGCACTCGGTTATTCCGGTCCATCAGACCGATGCAGTAGTTGAGTTAGGCCTGGTTAGCCACATGGGTGGCTAACGGCGTTGTATCACCCTCCGTTGTATGTAGAGTTCCGCTGCGATGTTATGGGTAAGTGTGACAGTTTAAGAGATAATCATGAGATTAGCGGTAGGGATGTTACACCGGTTTTGTTTCGTTTTCCGTGTATGTTTATTTGCTTCTCTGATTGTGATGTTTCTTGTTTGTTTTGGTTTGCGCTTTGATCTGTCAAAACCTTGTGGAAATATGTTTTTGATTTGCTATTTTGCTACGATAAGTAATGGAAAATTTGTGGAAGAATTTTGCCATTGTTGTGTTCTTCGTTCGCATTAATTTTCTACAGGTTTCGTAGCGTCCGGACGTGACTTCTGAAATACCCCAAACCTTGATATGATGTTTAAATATTAAACTATGGTATATTAAGGCTAAAATGTGCCTTTGAAACATTAGTAAACAATTTAAACCATAGAAAACACAATAAAGTACTATAAAGACAATTTGAGCAAAAACATGCTCTAAGCTTGGGATAACCTTGGTTAACTCTCAAAGAGCTTACCAAGACTTTATTAACATGCTAATGAACATGTTAAACCAATTACTAAAGAAAATCAAACTTGAAAACAAGTTAAAACACAAAATGTGCTTTAAGAAGTCTTAAAGCACATTTTTGAAAAATTGTCTTAGAAATGGGTTTTAAGTGGCTAAATGCCCATCATTACTCTTTAATCAACATGTGTACTACTTAGTATCACATTAGGAAGTCTAAATCAATGGGAAATCAAAAATTTCACAAATATGTGCACTAATTAGTGAATAGTACTCAAATAGTGCTACTTTAAGACATAAGTCAACATAAGTTAATTAAATGGTCAACATGCCATAAAATATCCTAGTAACTAAAAGTGGGGGCAGTTTTTATAAGTTGTTAGTCATCCAACTTAGCTAGTTAATTAAAGGGAAGAAAGGAAAAGTAAGTAATGAAAGTTAACTATTTACCTTTTACATAAATATCTTTCAAAACTTAACCTCTCACCTCATTCTCTTATTTTTCTCTTGTTTCCCACTGTCTTCAACCTTCTTCCTCCCTTCTCCATCGGTTTTGCTACAGAACCATCACCATTCTTCATCTTCTTTTACTTGTAACTCCTAGCTCCATGCTCCAAAATCCATTTCAAGACTACCATTCTTCTAGTTAGACCAAGCTCTACAATCTTGTCTTTTCAAATCTTCAAGAGCTCCATTTTGGTGCCATGGAGATTCACCATTGAAGGAGCAAGAACTCATCTTTTTATACCTTGTCATTCTCCTGTGCTTTAAGGTAAGGAAAATCAAAGAAAATCCATGTTTCCCTTCATTTTCATATATGGCCGAAAAATCACCTCTTAATGGTGCATTATCTTGCTCTTCATTTATCTTGATTCAAACTTGAAAGGACTAGGGGGAGTCCTCTCTTGCTACTTAATCAAGTTTTCTTTCAAATCCAAGGTAAACATCCCATTTAGTGCTTAAAACACTTATGTAAATCTAGGGTTTATTTATGAGTTTAAGTATCAAGCTTAATGCTCATTACCCTTATATGTGTATTGGTTAGAAGATTGACAAGTGACCAAGTTCCTTGCCGATTTTCAATCAAGAAAGAACAAGGAAATACAAGAAAGAAAGTCTTGAAGAGAAAGAGGTAAATAACCTAACCTAATGTAGTTTAGTGTACTAGGAAATTGAGCTATATTTGCTTAATAAATAACCTAAAGAGCCAATGGGAAATGAGATAGAAAACTATCCACAGGGAGGTTATTAAGGGCATATGTGATGTTGTGTGTATTTGCAGGTTAAAGGCAATTATTATGTGGGAAATTCAGTGTTTAAGATTAATGCAATTTAAGGGCCTAAGAGCCATGTTATTTAAGGGCCCAAGTGCCAAGCAATTTAAGATTATGCACTATATGGTGATGTAGTGTAGTTTAAGGTGTAGTTGTGTGTAAAGAAACATTCTTTGTGAAGATGGATTTCCTTGATTGTTTAAAGATGAAAGGTTATGTGTTTTTGTGTAAGAAAGTGCTAGTGAAGCTATGTCAAAATTTGGTGAGTAAATAAGGAAGTTTAGGTGTTTAAATGAAGTTTGGTGACCTAGGTTGTACTAGAAATTGTTAAGGGTTGATTTGGTGAAAGAAAGGGGAATTTAAGTGTTCATAAGTATTAGAATGACTTAGGCATTGTTCATGGACATTTAGAGTCTAAAGGAGTGATTTTTGGTATACCAAAGTAATGGTAAGAGTGTGGTTTAATCTTGTGCAAAGTTTGGTGAATAATGGAAGTGTAATGCCTTGTGAAGGTTTAATTATGAACTTGTGGGAAAGACTTGAGGAGTGTGTGTAAAGGGGATGAGTGTGATGCAAAATGATGCTTTAGGAGTGGTTATCTTGTTGTGGAAGAACATTTTGGTTAGTGGAAGTCTTAGGCAAAATTACAAGTTACAAGTGTAAGGAAAAATGTTCTAAGTGTTAAGGATTTAGTAAAAGTTTGAGTAAATGTTTAAGGAGTGTGTGGGATGATTAGAGAGGGTTTTAGTGTGCCAAAAAGGTGTTAAAACATGTGGGAAAACATGTGGAATGATTAGGAAAAGAGTGGGTTGAATTTGGAGTTCAAAATGAGAAGAAAAGCACTTTGAAAAATGGGGTCTGTTGTGGACCGCCCCTAGGGACCGCCCCTATGGGGAGGTTTCAGTGGAATTCTACAGGCGATGGAGCTTCTGTTGTGGACCGCCCCTGGGACCTCCCCAGAGGGGCGGTCCAGACCAGAGAAGAAAAAAAAAATCTTTAAATTTAAGAAAGGAAATGAGGCTTATGTAGTAAACCCTAGTGTGTATTATGAGGATAATTAAGTGTAAGTTTTAGTGTGAAAACTTGTTGTGTAAACATGTAAAACACTTAGTAAACCGGGAGTTAAATAAGGTAATTAACCAACATTGTTAATTATGTATAGGAACTACCTTCGGTGGAACTCAAACACAACAAGGACCAAGGTATGGTTTCCTTGCAGTCTGTTTGCTACCGGTTTACACCGGCTTGTGTGTTGTTTGTTTTCTGTATGTTTATGACGTTGTAAGACTTAAATCATGAAATGAGTTTACAGTCATTGTTATTATTATGGCGTGTGTGTACCGGTACCGTTAACCTCAAATACGTGCTAACCCGTTAGTTGACCAAACTAGGATACGTAAGAGAGCGGTACCCGGTTTTAATGTTTCTACCTAAGAAACGTTCTAATCACGTCTATGTATGAGTTGGATGTGGTTTGTGGATTAAGTGGTGTCCTACCTCCCTTGTGTGCCTAAATGGGCCTAAACACTTACTTGTGAATTATTGTGTTAAGTTCCAACAATGGGACTACTAACAAGTGAATAACCGGGGGGTGAGGAATCCGGTCGTTCCGGTCACGCGTGTAAGTACGGGAGTTGATATCTGAATTAGATTCGACCCTCTTTAAGTTTTGGTTGTTTTTCCTTCTTGGATTACAATCACCCACAAGCTTAACCAAGGCTTACCTATCTGACTATTGATCGGACTAGGGGGATTATATGTACGGTGTGCTTGGAGCACTATATCCGACACATCTTTGGGTTAAGTTATCCGTTCGACAAACAGAACGGTAACGAATTATGTAACAAGCTTAACATGAGAGTGAGACCATTCTCTAGGCTTACCAAGTTGACTAACTAATGTTCGGTTTGTTTCCTAAAGTGAAACATTCTTGTTATGTTATATGTTGTTGTTGCTATGCTTGACGTTATGCCTTTGTATGTTGTATGTTAAATGAATGCCATGTTATCATGACAATTGGTTGCGTGTATCCCGGTAGCCGACGGGCTGCACGTTAATCATACCATCCATGGGTTACTGAGCCCCTTTGGGGCACCATATTTTATTTTGCAGGATGAGGATCGAGGAAGCGGAGTGGCTTTAGATCCTAGGTGTTATACCCAAAATTTCAACCCCCCCGGAGTAGTCTCTAAGGCATACGTGTTACAAAGGGCAAAAGGAGTCAAAAAGCACCAAGGCGAGATTTTCCAAGGACATTATCGGGATTTTCTATTTTCATATGACTTGTTCATTATCTCTAAACACTTCCAAATATCATAGTCATTATGAAAGGTATTTCATGATTTTCTGATAATATTTATTCTGGAAATTTAGCTTTTAATTCATATTATAAGCTAATTTCTTTAATAATTAACACATGAAATTGCCTCAAAATAGAAATAAAAAGGTTTCCAAAATTAAAATAAAATTGTCACATGGTTAGCATGACTACATACAGTCATAAACCTGAAATTATCATATTTGTAACCTTAGCCCAAAATTTAAAAGAGAAATTCAATCATTTTAGCAATTTTCTCTCTCCTTTGGAAAATACCGAAATCAAATCAAAATGTCATGAAATTTTAATACAAGATATATGATGATTTTTAGAGACTAATGCCGTTGTAATTTCGTTATTTCGACCTTCCAATAATAAGTTATGAATTATGGGAGATTCCAGATTGTGAGATTTTTATCTAATCGGTTATTTATCAAAATAACCCGATTCCAACTCTCAAAATTCTTAAAAATCATCCTTTACCTTCAGTTAAAATTTCATAATTTTTGTCGGCCTGTAACATATTTTAAAAAATCAGATTCCCTTAGAGCACAAAATCAGGGTTTTAGATAAAAATCTTGTTCTATCAACATGGCCTTGCTCTTTCAATAAAAGGACCTTCAAAAAACGACTTAGGGCAGGGGAGAACATTCCCATAGTCAGAAAACACAGCCGTCTACTTGCCTCCCACGTTTTCAACACTCCCAACACCGAAACTCTACCAAAATCACCAAAAACACATTCTTTCTTCTCTCATTGGACTTCCAAGCATCAAAACACCACAAATACAGAACCAAAACACGCTTAACAACACAAGGAAGAAGAGGTCAGAAGCTCAGGTCAAAGTTGAACCAGATTGGCCACCAACGAAGCTTTCAGAGATTCCCGACGTGAAGGAACAACAAATTTTCGAAATCAAAACAGGGTAAAAACCAAATTCTCTAACCCTTCTGGTCTAAATACACTTCTGGTTGAAATTTCTAACCGAATTGATTTTTCCTTGCTTCTGAATTAAGGTTTGTTTGTGTTTTTGCCTTCTAACTTGTTCGTTAAGTTTTGCATTAAATTCGATTTCAAATTGAAAACTTTCAATCACTAACGTCTTGTACATCTTTCAGGCTACAGACCCATAAAATTTGAGCTCAAAACACCGTCGCGAACCTCCCAAACGCCGCCGTCCGAGGGCGGTCCGCACCCATAGACGCTATGTCCGGGGTCCTGGACGCCTTGTCTGTAAGCCCGGACGCCCCCGGACGGTGGCGGTTTTTCAAAATTTTCAAAATTTAGGTTTTCTAAAATAATGTCCGGGCCCACGGACATCCTGTCCGTGGCCCTGGACTTTTCAAAATTGCGTTTTTTGTTTAATTCGACTTTTATGTTCACATAGGTTAACTAGGGTCTGTGGGTTCGGACATTAGGTCCGTCGCCACGAACGGAAACAAAATTTGACCTAATTCTGCCTCCGAAACCCTAGTTTAGGAATTTTAATTTCCTTTTAATTTCCTCTCAAAAAATGCTAAAAAAAACACAAAAATAACAGAAGCTCGCGCACTTAGGTTAAAGCGACCCGTAATAAGCCGTAATTAAACTAAGTAGAGGAAAAACGACTTCTAGGGGTAATGAAAGTAATTGAACCCTAAATAAGTCGAATACCAGGCCCCCGAACCCAAACTCTACCTTTTCTAATTTATCCTAAGTTAAAATTAGGTGGCGACTCAATAATAGGTTCCAGTGAGCTAGCTTAGGTTTTAATAATTATTGTTATATGACATAGTTATTAATCTTAGGTTATAAGTGGACCTAAAACCCAGCTAGATCCCAATCAACTTTAATCAACATAGGATAGGGTTTAAAATCGAGGCTCACACTAGGTGTAATAATATACTTTTGGTAGCTTTTGGATGTTGGACCCGGGATGCGTCTGTGCTCCCGTGGTGATATATTTTGGTAGTAACGGATTTACTGTGATGGTTTATAAATATATACTCGGTATAGTTGGTTGTAATTATGGATGTTAGTAACTTGCTCGGGAGTCTGCGCATCAGACTGATACTAATGTATGTATTCAGCCTTGTTAGCCACGTGGGTGGCTAACGGCGTGTAACACCGACTCGTTTAGTTACTGTTTAAGTTATAAATTTCCGCTGCAGTTTCGGTTTATTGTTAAGTTTAGAGTAGGGGTGTTACAACTTCAGACGCCTCTGTTTTGCAATGTTTTGTGTTGTGTCTGAACTTTCGTCCGGACATGTAAGTCCGGACGGGGTGCGAGGACGATCTGTGGGATTGCAGTTTGACTTGTGTTCGAACTTCCAAGCCCAGACAAAAGTCTGGACATCCTTGTAAGTTTTTCTCGGACTTTGTCTGGACATGTAAGTCCAGATAGATGTTGCAACATCTTCTGTTTTGGACCTCAGCATGTGTCCGGGCATGCAAGGTCGGACGCATGTCCGAACACATGTCTGTTTTTGCGTAACTTCTTCGTTTGAGCTCCATTTTGATTTCAGTTTGTGGCATTGTGTTCCTTTCTATGCGTACTATTTGCTTTGATGTGTCTTGGTATATGATTATGAGTATTTTTTTTTTAAAGTCTTCGTAACGCTTCTGACCTCTAGTTTGCTCTAGAAGAGTGTTTGAGCTTTTGTGTTCAGTTTGGCTTCGTATCTACTAGTCGGTATACAACTTCTATTTTGCTCAAGACTTTTGATCTGTTTGATAAGCTTTTGTCTTCTGTTCTATTCCGATAAAGGCTTATGCTCTATTTTGTAAAGCTTATGTTTTGGGGGACCTAGATGTTTAGCTTATGAGCCTTGGATAGTTGGGTCAGACTATCCCGTAGCATGTTGCGCAGGAATTCCTTCTATATTATTTCCTTAGGTTTTTCCCTTTGGACGCTTAGGCACTGACGGGGCCAAATAGCATTCTCTAGTGCTTCTGATATGGGATCTATGGTTCCATAGGGCCATGGGCCCTTCTAACATGTCAGCTAGTGTCTAGGGTCCCACCTCTATTTTGTTAAGTGATTTGTTTTGATCTACTTCGTCTGTTGTCTGCACTGCTCTGGTTTGAGAGTTTTGTTTGCTCAACTTCTACTCCTCTTCTGTTTTGATAAGTTTCTGTTCCTATTTCTAATCTGTCTAACTTCTGATTTGGTGAAGCTTCGTCTTCTGTCTGTGTTCTGTTCTACCTTCTGATCTGTTTTGCTAAGCTTAAGTATATGTATACGCATATGTTCTGTATAAATTTTTTGAGCACGCCGAACTTATGAAGTCTACTGCTTACTGAGTTGTGGTTTGGTCACCCCTATTATATTAACATTTTGCAGGTTTTAACTTTTGTTGAAGGCTTCCGCTTCTGCCCTTGTATTCAGTTTTGCTTCTCAGTTTGGTATTTGTAACTGTGGCTTTGAGGACAAACTACATCGTTATGTATATTTATAGGGGTGTCCATTCGGTTAACCAAAAACCAAATATTGAAAAAAAAATCAGTTTTCATTTATTTCGGTTATAACCGAATTAACCAAAATTCAGCTCACTAACCGAATTAACCGAAAACCGAAATAACCGAAAACCAAAATAACCGAAAACTGAATTTTTTTCTACTTAATAACCGAAAACCAAACCGAAAACCGAATTAGTAGCGGTTAACCGTAATAAATTCGGTTAACTGAAATTTTTAAAAGAAAAATTATAATTTTGATTAATATTTATATATATAATTTAATTTAAAAAAATATTTCGGTTATTCGGTTAACCAAAATATTCTCTTCAATAACCAAAAACCGAACCGAAATAAAATTCGGTTAACTAAAAACCGAAATTTAAAAAAAAGGTTATGAAAAACGGTTAAAAAACTGAAAAAAATTCAGTTTTCGGTTATAGCCGAATTAACCAAACCGAATGGACACCCCTATATATTTAGTTTGGCTTCCATATGTAAGTGTACGTATACGAGTTGTAATTGTTATCTGATTAATAAAACTACATTTTTGTATCTATTTTGTGATTCGTGAGAGTAGCCTTGAGTGTCTTAGGTAGTAAGCGCACGACGTGGTACGGTATCTCAACCGGGGTGGTTTTGGGATCGTTACATTTAGTGGTATCAGAGCCAGGTTTGGTTTTCGTTTGGATTTGTCGGGTGCTGTCTGTCTACGCTTTCCGTGTCATTATCTGTTATGTGCTATGTGCTATCTGCTGCATAATTTTCCTACTATCTACTACTTGATTTGACTATTATATGGCGTCAGTTGTGTGTGTCTTCTTTGTGGTTGTCCGCTATTATAGTAGCGCAGCAGAAGCGTAGTGTGTTTGTTTATGTGTTTTCTGTGCTGGGAGTGTGAGTCTGAGGGTGTGTTTGATCATCTGGATAAGGACATCTTCTGAGAGTTCAGTGTTCCTTCTGTGCCTTTAGGCTGAACCTTTAGAAATCTTCTGCTATGTTCAAATGTCAGTCAGCAACGAGTTTGAGTGTTGTTCCTATCCTTTCAGGCACAACCTTCAGTAATTTTCTGCTTCATTTCTTCTGTCAACGAGTCAGTTAGTAAGTTCTGAGTGTTAGCTCTACGAGGTGTAAGCTTCTAAGAGATGTGAGTGCCTTAGGTTTAAGTGTTAGTAATCTACTGTTGTGTTCTTGAATCAGTCGGTCAGCAGTGAGTTCTGAGTGTTAGCTTTTTGTGAGTTTCGAGCTTTCAAGATATGAGATTCCTTCCATGTGTATTAATGTTTGTATTCTAGCACTTGATGTGCATTTGTTAGTATTCTTGGTTTCATCGAATTTCGAGAACAAAATTCATTTTAAGAGGGGTATAATGTTATGCCCCCGATTTTTTTTCCTTTTGTTTCTATTCGTAAAGGGAGATTAATAACATTTCGATCGTATGTTAGTTCGTTTATGACATTATTCCGATCTTTATATTAGTTTCATGGAAGGAGGGTAATATTTTACCATTTCCTTTTTGTTTATTAATTTCCAATCTAAGAAAAGAGTTTCCCTTTAAGTCATTTGTATTTTCTTCTCCTACCTCATTTCTAATTCCCATTCATTCTTCTTCCGTATCGCTCTGCATTCAGTAACCTCCCTTTGCCTTCCTCCCCTCAACTCCTCCTCTATGAAATTCAATCAATCTAGAGTTCTGGCTTTGTTGTTGGTGATTCAAGTCGGTCAGACCTTGAGTGTGTGGGATTCCGAGTGTGGTTGTTATTCTCCGTTTCGGTCCTTCGCTTCTCCTTCTAGTATCGGTCTTCATGATTCGAGGAGTGAGCGTTGTGGAGTTCGTAGAGATGAGTTTTGCTTTAGATGTGAGGTAGGAGGTAAATGGATTCGGTTGTGTGTGTTCACCCACGGGGTTTTCGGTTTTGTTTCGTTTTTCGTGTATGTTTATTTACTTCTCTGATTGTGATGTTTCTGGTTTGTTTTGGTTTGCGTTTTGATCTGTGGAAATGTGTTTTTGATTTGCTATATTGCTACGATAAGTTATGTATAAATTGTGGAAGAAGTTCGCCTTTGTTGTGTTCTTTGTTCGCATTGATTTTCTACAAGTTTCACAGTGTCGGGGCGCGTGGCTTCGGATGCCTCTATTTTGCAATGTTTTGTGTTGTGTTCGAACATGGTGCAAGGACGGTCTCTGGGATTACAGTTCGACTTGTGTCCGAACTTGCAAAGCCTGGACACAAGTCCTGACACCCTTGGAAGTTTTTCTCGGACTTTGTCCAGACATGTAAATCCGGACAGATGTCCAGACGTCTTCTGTTTTGGACCTCGGCGTGTGTCCAGACATGCAAGGTCGGACGCATGTCCGGACGTGTGTCTGTTTTTGCTTAACTTCTTCATTTGAGTTCCGTTTTGATCGCTGTTTGTGGTGTTGTGTTTCTCTCTGTGTGTACTATCTGTTTTTATGTGTTTTGGCATACGATTATGAGTATTTTCATTTTGAAAGTCTTTGTTATCCTTCTGACCTCTAGTTTGCTCTAGAAGAGTGTTTTAGCTTCTATGTTCTGAGTGGCTTCGTATCTGCTAGTCGGTAAACAACTTCTATTTTGCTTAAGACTTTTGATCCGTTTGATAAGCGTCTGTCTTCCGTTCTGTTTTGATAAAGGCTCCTGCTCTGTTCTGCAAAGCTTCTGTTTTGGGGACCTAGATGTTTAGCTTCTGAGCCTTGGATAGTTGGGTCTCACTATCCCGTAGCATGCTACGTAGGAATTCCTTTTGTATTAGTTCCTCGGGGTTTTCCCTTTGGACGTTTAGGCACCGACGGGGCTGAATAGCGCTCTTTAGTGCTTCTGATGTGGGATCTACGAATCCATAGGGTCATGGCGTTGCCCTTCTGATGTGTCAACTAGTGTCTAGGGTCCCACCTCTGTTTTGTTAAGTGATCTGTTTTGATCTACTTTCTTCTGTTGTTTGCACTGATCTGGTTTGAGAGTTTTGTTTGCTCAACTTCTACTTCTCTTCTGTTTTGATAAGCTTCTGTTCCTATTTCTGATTTGTCTGACTTCTGATTTGATGAAGCTTCATCTTCTGTCTGTTTTCTGTTCTGCCTTCCGATCTGTTTTGCTAAGGTTAAGTATATGTATACGTATATCTTCTATATAAATGTTTTGAGCATGCCCAGCTGATGAAGTCTACTGCTTACTGAGATGTGGTTTGATCACCCCTATTATATTAATAGCTTGTAGGTTTTAACTTCTGTTGAAGGCTTCCACTCCTGCCCTTGTATTCAGTTTTGCTTTTTAGTTTGGTATTTGTAACTGTGGCTTTGAGACTCTTTGTAGTTTGTCTTCGTTATGTATATTTAGTTTTGCTTCCGCATGTAAGTGTATGAATAAGTTGTAATTGTTATCTGATTAATAAAAGTTCATTTTTGTATCTGTTCTGGTATTCGTGAGAGTAGCCATGCGTGTCTTAGGTAGTAAGCACACGACATGTAACGGTCTCTCAACCAGGGTGGTTTTGGGGTCATTACAGACAACATATACGAATTGTCTATGTAAAAGATATATTACAGTTGTTAACACCTTTCCACACTTCACAACAAGATATGGTATCAATATTCATCCCATAAATCAGTATCAAGACAATCCATAGATTTACACACCACACCAAGATAGTCCACATACAACACAAGTTCAACTAATGTGAGCTTGCCCGGTTCCCAAGCCACCCTCTCTCCAGAAGAGTGCTATCCTGCTCTAGCCCTTTAGTGTGCACACCCCCCTAATAGTTCGTCAACTACAAGAGGCGGGAAACTAGAGTAAAAGAAATACCCGCGGGCACACCAGTCGTATGACAAAGGACTGTGTGGTCCATGGCCCCTTAGGTAACCATTACAATACATAATATCCACAAATACCTTTGGGCACACCGGTCATATGACAAAGGACTACGAGGTCCACTACCCTTTAGGTAACCATTCCATCACATGAAACCAAAGTCCAAGCCAATTAAATCAATCCATCACATAGGACCAAAGTCCAAGCTATTTCATCCAATTCATCTTCATCACAACACATTACCAATACAAATCCAATACCACAAGTCTCACACCATACCAATCCACCAATTACTATTATATTTTACCATTTCAAAATCCATATCTAATTTGAAACGTTACCTTCATTGTTCATTACCTTAAACTCAATACCATGTCAATCCATCACTTACCATGTGTCACACCTTTCAAGCAATTAGGACCAACACTTTAAAATTAATGGGCCAAGATTTCACAACAATGTAGCACATAATGCCACATATACAACAAGTGTAGTCATCCCCTAAGGACAACTAGATGACTAGGTTACCTACTCTTTGATGTCAAACGTTACCAACAAGCTCCAAGGATCACCATGTCAAACCTTCTTCATTATCTAACATTAATAAACAAGTGGATGACAGTAAGAACTCAAGAAACCCTAAATTAGGCCAATCTAATTCGGCCATAAGCCCTTGGAACGTGTCAAACCCTCAAAATCCCAAAAAACTCGCACTAACCACTCTAGAAAATCATTAGAATGGATTGTAAGCTTCGATTGATGGAAAAAGAAGTGGAAACCTTACCACACAACAAGGAAGGGATATAAGGTGTTATGGAATTTCCTATAACACCCCTCTCATTAACTCGTATTAATCACTCTGGTAGCATAATTAAAAACGTCTCACAGCGGAAGTTAAACAGTAATAATCCTCACTTGGGTGTCACATGCCATTACTCGCCCATGCGAGTAAAGAAGCAGAAATGAAATAATAAAAAACAATGATGAGAATAAAAAGCCACAGTGATAACGAGATACCAACCTATACATCATACTAAGTCTAAACTGATACATCCGACAAGTGAGCATCTACCAATCCCGAATGTACAACATCGTTTATAAAGATAACAATAGAAGTATAAGTGTGGATAACAAAAAACAAAGCCCTAACTACCCAGGGTCCCGCACTTTGGCTTCAACGCGATCAATGTCTTGCAAAATGTCGTGGAGGCTCAGTGAAAAACGCTGAGTATGGTAGGCATGCTAATATGGACCCTATTGGTCACGTCGTTTTTAACCGTCTTAACATTACATTGATTTCATGCTTTTACCGGTTTACAGGTATATTAAAGCTGTAAATACATGAGTGAACAATATTATAAAACAATCAATGCAGTCACTACAATTCACAAACAACATCATATACATAGCAACATTAAACAAGATAAAGCGATAAAACGCGTAGTCATTATCTCGTATTTGTTTATCACAATCGACCCCGCGGGTCCTCATCATATTGTAAATCTCATCGTATGTGGGTGTCAAGTTAGGACAACCCGTAATTGTATTCATTGATGGACAGTAGTCCTGGTGGCACCAACATTAGTGCACTCTGCCAAAGATATAAGATCTCGGGATTTCCTCTTTGCCTAAAAGGCGTCATTTAATTGGTGCCAATAGCCATGTACCAACAGCAGTACACTCTGACCAACGATCTATGTAGGCTCGTTGGGGTTTAACTAGAGTAAAATCCGATCCAGGTAAACTCAAGTGATCACAATGCACAACCAGTAGTGCAAGACTACTGGGTTTTCGGTATGCATATCAATTCTCCATTATTTGATTAAGTGTTAATCATATACATAAAGTATAATCTTAGGTTATGGAGTATTCATTCGTTACCATAGCTTCCCTAAGGGTCTTACGCAAACCTAGAAGAAATCTAGGTCATATTCATGTTCGAGATCCATGCTCTAGAGACCGACATAGTCGTGCCTCGTAGCTAAGTGTTTTACTTAGGTTATTATATAATTATAATACTGGGTGTATTATATTAAGTGGCAATGACTTCACAAACTCACTCGTATATGTAGACTTATATAAGCCAATCTATAGTTGACAAAGTATTAGTCCCGAAGGACGTTCACACATAAATAGATAATGCGAGAAAGACGAGTAAATATCACACAACATTTCATGCATACATATATATATATATATCACACACATTGTTTTTAAATACAACAAAGATGTCTGAACCCAAGGAAGCCCTCAAGAAAATTCATATCACACCGTCCACATACCATACACCAAGACCAAGGATGCGTAAAACCCTAAGCTCGTCTGGCGCCTTTGTCTGACGTACGATCTAGAATATTAAATATCATTACGAGTCAATCCACATGAATAGTTAAACTCGGTATTTCCGAATAACGCTAATAATCCCGACAGCACATCCCCAGATTTCAATAGTTAATTTGTTAAGGTCACGTTACGTAAATCCATTACTCGTAGTATTTACTACGTTCGGGTTTAACTAAATAAGTCGGTTTCATATAGAAAGCCATAGTTCGTAGTACTTCCAAATGTTAGGATTTATTCCATTATATCCCATGATATTTAATAGTATACAAATATACATCCATGTCATACTTATGTATATAATCTAACCAAATTTCGGTTACATACGCTTGCATATATTTATAACCTATAGTTGCATGTATACATGCAACGTTAATTCATATGTTATTATACTAAACTACTTAATATCATATTTATACTTGTATATTAATGTTTACTTTTCATTATGTGCACTATTCTTGTTCTTATTGAACTTAGGCATATAATCTGTAGCCACTAGATCGAGTGCTTGGCATGCACAAAAGAGACAAAAAGTACCTCATCAATCACAAGAACAACCAGCACTAGAAGCTTAGCAATAGAAAAATATAAAAAAGAGTAGGTACAAACAACAAAGACACAGAAACCATCAAAGAAAAACAAATTGAATCCATCAACTTCCCCGACAACGATGCCAAAAACTTATTGTGCAAAAACTATATAACAAACTATATAAATAAATGCAAGGAATAAGCAAGTGCACCTAATTGATGTAGTACAACAAGTGTCATATCCACAAGGAAATTGGTCCTAACTTCCTAGTCTTGGTAATTAGAAATTGAAATAAAAGCGGTAAATGGGGGTTAGCCGGCGACAAGCTTGATTGTGTTGATTAAGCAATTGAAAGAACAACAAATAAACTAAAGATGATAGTTTGTCGGATTAGGTGAAGATATACTTTGGGACTTTGGCAATCACCTAAACCTCCTAAACATACTTATGATTCATTTACACCATAGTTGCCTCTTTAGAACAAGAATAATAACCCTCTAAACCAAAGATTGGCTATATCTTACTCAATTAATTTTAACCTTTAAAACCAATTAGGGTTAAACTCACTAAATAACATTAAGTATAAGTTTTAGATAAAAACCCCAACTTATACCCACTAACCCTAGAGACATAAATTAAGGGTTCTCTCTTGAATTGGTCACAAACCCTAACTCTAAACCAAATTGTAGAAAGGGTTCACCACAAATGCAATTAAGGGATCAATTTAAGAGCATTGAATGAATATCAAGAGAGAAACAACTATATTAAGGCATAATAAGATTCACAAGCACATTTAAGGGTTAAGGGTAAAAAAACCCCATCTCAAAGCACAATGGGGTTTACTCATACATAAAGAAGAGAAAAACAACAAAAGAGTAAAGAGAAACATGAGTTATGGAAGTGTGGAATGAATAATGAGTAAGTGTGTCCAAAGTTTCCCGTTTTTAAAACTAAGTTATGGGAAAAAAATTGTTCCGACGGCCCCACAGGGGTTGTAGGCCTGAGACGGTCCGCACCAGAAGAGAAAACACGTGAGTGAACTTAACCCGACCACCCCACAGGCAGGGGTGGTCGGCTGGGGTGGTTCGGACCAAAGGCGAAACTGTAACTTTCGGCCAACCTACAGGGGTGGTCGGCTGGGTAGGTCTTCACCAGAAATGATTTTGCTGCACTGAAATGATCCTCATTTGACTCATTATTCTTGGCAAACTCCTCATGGCGATAAAGCTTGGCCACAATGTCTTGAGAGACTCCAAAATCATGCTCAAGTGAGCTTTTACCTATATTATAACCAAAATGGTACAAGTTCACCTATACTAACGAAATGCTCTATAAAGTGATCAAATAGGTCAATAGTTGCATGAAATGAAGGTAAATAAAGACCCTATAAATTACATTATTTCACCACTTATCAGCATGTGTCCAGACTTGCAAGCCTAGACACATGCCCGGACGCCACCTCGTATATTTTATCAGACATTTGTCCAAACTTCCAAGCCCAGACACATGTCTAGTCTTTTTTTTATTTAACTCTCGGCATGTGTCCGCACTTGCAAGCCCGGACACATGTCCGGACATCGATCTATTTTTGTCTAAAATATTTGTTTGACTTCTGTTTTGCATTCCGTTTGCGGGGTTATGATCCCTTAAGTGTGTATAAGCTATTTTGACATGTTTTAGTGTGCATTTACTTGCCTTCCGTTCCGAAAGTATTCATTCTTTATGATCTATGAACTGCTCTAAAAGTTTGATTTTGGTCTTCGTTTCCGTTTGGCTTTCCGTGCTTGGCCAATCTTGGCATAATACCTCTATTTAACAAAAAAATATGTTCCATTATGTATGAATATTTATTATGCTATGTTGTATTCTCTTTACAACACTTTTTGTTATGAAAGTAAGCTTCTGTTTTGAGATCTAATTATTCAGCCTTCGAAGCCGTGGATAAGTTGGTCGGGTTATCCTATAATATGCTACGTAGAACGTCCTTCTATTTCTGTTATACGGGCACTCTCCCCATTCTTTTGTGAGACTAAAGGGTCCTTTGATCTTCGGGTCATTTCTGTTCTGGGGCTGATGGGTCTATTGGTCTTCTGACCATTTCTGATATGAGATCTTCTAATCCATGGGTCTTCAACCATTTCTGATATGAGATCTTCTAATCCATGGGTCTTCAACCTTTCTGTATGTGAGTGCTATGAGCTAGTGTCTAGCTCTGTTTTGTTAAGAATTCAAATTTGTGAGCAACTGTATTTGTGAACCACTATGTTTGGCATCCACTCTGATTTGTGAATATTCTATTGTGAATTCTTTGATTCGTGAACTCTGTTAAGTTTTACTAAATTTATTCAGACATTAGCTTCCATTCAGTTTTGAGCTTTGACAATTTTTGACTTGACACTCTGATGTGTGCTTTGTCTCATTTTAAAAGTGAGGCTTCTATCCCGTTTTGCTTTCGGTGTTTGAAAGTTTTGGTTTATGAACTTCCGTTTTGAGGGCTCAGGGCTAACAGCATAATAATTTCAAATAGTCCAACCCAATTCTTTAGAAAAATTGTTCGACCAAGGCAAAATCACAAGACGGATACAATACGGCGACTTACAACTCAACACTCAAAAATGAATGTTTCAAAGGCATACACTTGTACCAATTTTACCTGTACTACCTACTCGAGGAACTGATTGATGGCTAATAACGAAACAAAGTGGGGGCCGGTATAGAAACTGAAACTTGAAAAATTATCAAGCTGGGACACAGTAAGAGGAGCTGAGAACAGGAGGCAAGACACAGACGAGATGAGGGGCAGGTGGGTTACAACTTATATTCACTTCATCAACATTGGGCAACCCAAGATGAGGTGGTCGAACGTAGCCAGCCATCAGAGGCACGCACAATATGGACACCACTACTCTCGACCCTGTCACTCATCAGTAGTAACAAACATAAACAAACAGTGTCAACAATAAGGATAGAAAATAATAAAAGAGAAACCGATCATGCACGTGAAACAGCGGGAGTTTCACCTGGCTTCGTGGAAAGTGATATATGGCCCCGCTTTCTCCCAGCAATCATCCAGTTCTCAGAATTGGCGTTGATTTCATATAACACCTCCTGTTTCCACAAGAGCCAGAATGTTTAATAACGAAGGGCATACAGAACAGATACCAAGTATTTGAGGAAACACTAGCTACGGTCCATATTCATCTCTAAAATGAGAGATATTTTGAATAGGAGGAAGTATATGACTGTGATGAAATTGCCACAGGGCACAACCCTCCCCCTTTTTATATAATATACGGCACAAGGGCCTATATTGATAACCACCAGAACACAACACTGTCTACTGAGAAAACTCCTGGGTACTAACCAGATTGCATTTTAAGAAGCCAGGACATATATTACATCCGACTATCCGAGTACCATCACTCGACATGAAACAGGTAGCTTGTCGTCCAGATTATTTCTGACAACTGAACTGTGATAATCCTATTACCTATCAAAAACAGATGCTATCAAACAGGAGAGCTGCAGACAGAGACTGTCAATACTTACATGAGAATTAGATGTTGCATTTTCCTCAAAGTCCTTCAACCTTTCTATCCTCCAGTTGACGGCAACAAGTTGCCCCACTCTAAGACCATCAGAAGGAAGGGGAAGAAAACCCACTGCTAGGCAAGGATCCAAGATGGGCCTTTGCAAAACGAAAGCACTTTTGAAGATGAAATCTTGCTTCGTGCTTCCAGTTGTGGGCGTGTGGGCTCCTCTATTTCTGTCTCCGGAAATCCTATAGCTGATATTTAGGACACTTTCCGGATTCTGTGACACTTCATCTGTGAATGAAAAGAAGAGCGCAGTTGTATATTTTAGTAAACAGTGACTGTAGTAATATCAATTCTCCACAATGATGGAAGAGCTTCAGCATGTAACAAAGTTAAAAACCACTAAAATCATATATCTTTGGACATCATAACCATTGCATGTTTCAATAACATACAATTGGACAGCTACAATACAACAGGAAACGAGATTCACTTATTAATGGACCACAACATAAAAATTTCAAGTCAAACTTCAATTCAATTCATTCCCCTCTTCATTGGGCATGTACCACAGTAAAAACCACTAAAATCATATATCTTCCGACATCAGAACCACTGCATGTTTCAATAACATGCAATTGGATATCTACAATACAACATGAAATGAGATTCCCTTATTATCAGACTACGACATTAAAATTTCAAGCCAAACTTCAATTCACTTCATTCCCCTCTTCCTTGGGCATGTACCGCAAATACACCAGAATGACTGATAGAAGATATTTTAATATAGAAAGTAACGTGTCGTCTAGATAAAAAGGTTACAGCCTAAAATTCATTTCTTAAGAAAACCCAGTATACACATTGCACCTTCAACGTGATATGCCAACAAAACATATGAAAAAGATTGATAGGCACGCATACCGTAAGAAGGTACCCCCAAACATATGCTGAATAACATTCCAGCCTTTGAAGATGGGGAAATAACAAGAGGAAAGAAGGCACACGTTGGTCTCCCACCATTTTCACAAGGGTGTAGAAACCCATCTTGAAGGTTGAGCCAAGCATCCTGAATGCTCAACATTGCCTTCACTTGAGAGTGTAAAGTAACCTGAACACAAATGCAACTGAGCTGAACAGAGTACACTGAAAATCAAATCTCGATTAAAATAAACAGAATAAGAGAATATATCAACTAAGATGTTGTAAGAATAATAGCACTACACACAAACAGAAGAGGGAAAAACAAAGTAGAGGTTCCATCTTTGCACGGCTTTGAGTTATTGGTCATATAACCAAGGCGTACACATTTAACCAACTGCAGAAGAGTGACAACAGATATCAAGGAAGGTGTATTTGGAGCTGACACTATTACTAGTCCAATGAGTAACGTCTGAAGAAAAATGTAAGAAAAGTCTCTAATATCTGCAGTAGGTTAATCTCTACATATTTGTAGGGAGGAGAATAAGAAAAGGAGGAGCCTGCAGACCAGAAAGGGATACCTACGGAGTGATGTTCTGGGGATTATACACAGGCCAGAAGACAGTCACTTAATAACAACACCCATTAATAACAATAATATCACCTAATAATAATAATAATACCAATTCCCCAAGACAGTTATTAATTACAGCGGCAGAGAAAAGATAACTATTAATTACACAGCAGTATCTGTTAACCACACCCCCTCAAGCTGAGTGCTGAATATCATCCATTCCAAGCTTGGATATCACATGGTGAAAACGAATACTATGAAGGCCTTTTGTGAGCATACCGGCAACTTGTTTTTCTAAAGGGATATAAGATAGATCAATTATTCGTTGCTCAATTTTCTCTAGAATGAAGAGTCGGTCAATATCAATGTGTTTGGTCTTGTCATGCTGGACTGGATTCTTGGCAAAGCTGCCAGGTTATCACATGTTAGCTTCATTGATCCCTTCCACTTTAACCTCAGGTCATTGAACACAATGTGGCACCATAGTAATTAACATAAACCATGAGCTAGAGAGCGATGATCTAGCAATAGCACTTTGTTTCTTGCTTCTCCACATCACAAGGTTTTTTTTTTTTGATAAGTAGTAGTATATTAATTATCACAAGAACCGAAGGAGCTACACAACCTATAGGTTAGAAGATGCCACTGCCCTAATTACATAGTTAGCACATTGTTGTGCTGTGCAAAAGAGGTCCCGAAAGATCCTATTGTTCCTCTCCTTCCATAGACAATATATGAGACCGGTGAACACAAAAGAATTCATTCTATTCCTATTACACCGTTTTTTCCATGCTCTACTAACCCGCCTAACTATTCTGTCCCAATTCCTTGGACTTCTAATTCCTCCATATTGGTTCCAGACTGTTTTCCAAACCTCCTGAGTATACCCACACTCAAAAAACAAGTGTTTTACTGATTCTCTACCATCATGACAAAGTACACAATTTTCATCAGCTGTCATCCCCCAATTTCTCAGCCTATCCTTAGTTGCAAGTCTTCCGTAGACTGCTAACCAAGTGATAAACGAGTGTCGAGGGAAATTCCCTTTGCTCCAAATCACTTTGTCCCACTGCACCAATGGTTCTTTCTTGAACATCTTCTCGTAGCACTTGCTGATAGAGAAGTACCCTTTCCGACATGGCCAGTTAATTGAGCTGCCTTCACCAAAGTGCTATACCATAAGCTGTCGGCTCCTCAGAAGGTTTCTCCAACACCAAGAGCTGTCTGTCAGGGCATGTACATCCCAGAGAGTATGATGCTTTATATAGTATTCATGCACCCATTTGACCCACAATGTATCTGCATTTGTTTCAATATACCACAGTAGCTTACAAATGGCTGCCTTGTTCCATGTTTCTAGGCATTTCACCCCCAGTCCTCCAGACGACTTCGGTTGACACACTTTCTTCCAAGCAATACTTGCTTTCTTGGAGTTGGTATTACCTGCCCATAGAAAGGCCCTACAGATAGCTATGACTTCCTTAATCACCTTTTTCGGGAGGGCAAAGATAGACATCCAATAAATTTGCATAGAAAGAAGTACCGATTTGATGAGTTGCAATCTCCCTGCATAGCTGAGGAACCTAGAAGGCCAACTCTGAACTTTCCCCACAAGTTTGTCCACCAGATCCCGACATTCCAGTGCGGAAAGCTTGGTAGGACTGAGAGGAACCCCCAAGTACTTGAATGGCAACTTATCTTCCTCCAGATTGTAGTTAACTCGTAAGTAGGTCTTGAAGTCATCAGTAGCCCCAGCCATGTACACTTTGGTTTTGTTCATATTTGCTTCCAACCCTGACACCTTAGAGAAGCATGTAAACAGAGTCATCATCTCCTTAACAGCCCCATGCTTTGCTTTACAGAAGAACATGAGATCATCGCAAAGCAAAGATGTGTCAGATTAAGCTTCTTGCACTTCGGATGAAACTGAAACTCTTTCATAGTCTTAAGGCTCATAAACAACCTGCTTAGGCATTCCATACACACTACAAAGATGTAGGGCGATATGGGATCACCTTGTCTCAGACCTTTTCTCCCCGGGAAGAAACCTTTCAAACTCCCATTAACCACCACTGAATAGCTTGGTGTGGTAATACACTCCATGATCCATCCCACAAATTTAGCCGGGAAATTAAGTGCTGTAAGGATGTCATGGACAAAATCCCAATTGATACTATCATAAGCCTTCTGCAGGTCCACTTTCATCATACATCTAGGCGAGATGACGTTTCTCTTGTATCCCTTAATCAATTCTTGACAGAGGAGGACGTTATGGGAGATGGATCTTCCTTTGACGAACGCTGCCTGGTTTGGGCAGATGATATTTCCCAAAAATCCTTGAAGTCGATTTGCAAGAATTTTACTAATAGTCTTGTAGATCACATTACAGCAAGAAATAGGCCTAAAATCACACGCACCTCTTGGGTTCTCCTTTTTTGGTATGAGGCGGATTGCAGTACAGTTGATTTTCCTTAGCAGTCTACCTGATGAGAAGAACTCTTTTACAGCTGCACACACTAACGGCCCTGTCACCTCCCATGTGTCTTTAAAAAAAGCACTGCTATAACCATCTGGGCCAGGTGCCTTAGAGTCAGGAATAGAAAATAGGGATGTCTTTATTTCCTTATCCAAGATCCCTCTGCACAGCTCAGATTCTGCACAGTTTGGGATCGTTGGGCCCCTGTTAACTACCTCTTGGTCAATCTTTACACAGCTAGTAGATGTCCCCAAAAGTTTCTCAAAGTACTTACTAATTCTCTCGAAATCTCATCTGGTTTGGTTTTACATTCACCATCCTGCCCATCAAGAGAAATAATAGTATTCCTAGCATGACGCCTTTTGATAATTGCATGGAAATACTTCGTGTTTCTGTCCATGGATTTTAGCCATTCACAATGACTCTTCTGCCTAAGGAAACTGTTCTCCGCAATGGACATCTGTTTCAAATGACAAGTTGCGATTTTCTCCTCTCTGATCAGCTCCTCGTTTTGTAGATCATCCCTTAGTCTTTCTTGAATGCCATTTAACTTCTTTTCAGCTTCATCCATCTTACCACTGATATCTGAAAAATGATGCTGGTTGATTTCTTTAAGGCTACTTTTTAGCTCTTTCAGCTTGCTACACACTTGATCCATCATCTTGCCATTATGCCTTCGATCCCAAACATTCGTAACTGTTTGCTGGAATCCTGGATAAGAGCTCCACATCTTGCAGTACTTGAACGGTTTAGGGCCAAAATTTACATTCTCCTGGATCTTAACAATAATAGAGCAATGATCTGAAATGTCTGGAGCTAGAAAGCTTGCAAACGAGTTAGCAAACTTTATAGTCCATAAACCATTGGCCAAAGCTCTATCTAGCTTTGACCATATAGTGTCCCCTTGTTCATGTTTATTCCACCAGGTATAGGTGAAACCCGTAGACTTAAGATCATCGACTCCAAGAGTGTGTAAGCAATCCTTGAATTCCAAAATTTCAAGCCCAGGGACATTTCTACCTCCCACTCGTTCATCTCTTGATTTCACAACATTAAAATCTCCTAAGATAGTCCAGGGTTGGAGATAGAATTATTAACCTGCACAAGACTCTCCCAAAGCTGCCTTCTGTCCAGGTAGTTATTTGAAGCATACACAAAAGAAACATCAAAAGTGAGGTCATTAATCTTGTCAACGGCTTCACAGTGGACCAGCTGATCTGTCATAATAATTGGACTGATATCCCACCGGGTCTCATCCCAAAAGACAATTATACGAGCCTTCTCAACATACCCAATATTAGACAAGGTCTTCCAGCTCCGAAAACACTTGCTGGTAACATTTTCCAGATTATTCCGTGCGATCTTAGTCTCCAAAATAGCACCAAAAGAGATACCATTCTTCTTAACCCACCTTCTTACCCCACTTTGTTTGGCGGGGCTGTTAAGCCCTCTAATGTTCCAGCTCGCTACTTGAGTCATCATCAAACCTATTGTCTTGTGGTGTATCATTATCACATTGATCCCCTTGGAGCACCTTATAGTTTCCATTAACTTGCTTCTTACAAGCCCGTGTTTTCGAGGGGGCAGCTCTTGTTGATGGGGTAGTTTGTGGAGGGTTATTGACCCAAACCTTTCTCTTACTCTTAGAGTAGATCCTCCACTCTTGCTCATCTTGAACTGAAGCATTTTGGGAGGTCATGCTAGTAGCTGCCTCAGATTTCTCCATCTCTGGTTCTTTTACCCCAGTCTGTTCCTCTTGGGTTTGCTCATCCTCTTGCTCTTTTTCTGCATTTTGTTCCTCCACATTATTAGCTTTCTGAACCCAAACTTTCTTCCTCACAGCCTTACAATGTTGTTCTAGGTGTCCCATTTTCTTGCAAATGGTACACCAGGTGGGTTTCCATTCATACTCCACCTGCTGCTCATGAGTCTCCCCTTTTGGATCCTTAATCCTCAAGATGTCTGGAAGTTCCTGCCCCTTTTTAACCTCAACAAGAACCCTTGCGTATGCCAATCTCTCCCGATTGATAGTACATCTATCCATGAACAAGGGATTCCCAATTCTGCTAGCTAACTTACTCAACGTCTTGCTGTTCCAGTATTGGAGTTTCAGCGCTGGGAACTTAACCCACACAGGGAGTGAATCCCCAACATCTTTGTTCAGCTGAAGGTCTTCCGACCAAGGTTTCACAAAAAAAGGACGCCCTCCGAATGTCCATCTACCTTCAACAGCATTTGCCTTACCTTGCTCACTCTTGAATCTAGTGAGATATACCCCTTGCTGTAGCGGTAGATCTTTAAAATATAGATGTCTTCCATATCTTGTCCTGGCCAGATGTTTCTTACAAATTTATCCATTGCAGTGAAAGGGAGGTCAATTCCCAATAGGAAGCATACTACAGAATTTCTCCAGTACTCCACTTCATCTTTTACCTCATCTGCATCAACAGTAATGGTGTTATCTTCATCCTCCTCTGTTGGTTTGATAAATTCAAGTTCAGCACCATTTTGCTTGACACTATGTTCGCAAACAAACTAGCCCAACTCTTATGGGCTTCCTTCTCCTTCGATCTCCTGTTCATTCAGATTTGGTCCTTATCAGCTAATCCAGTCGCAACAGCAAGGGTGAAGGAACACCAAGTGCCGACGGCCCCTGAGGGACCCCACATGGCTGTCGCCCAGTCCCTGCCTGCTTAGGAGGCAGATCGGACTCCCCCTCATTCGCATAGGTGATGCATCTGAATTTGGAATTTCTGAATTGGGGATATTTCTAGGGTTCCTCTAATCTGACGTGCGATGGACTTGGAGTTTGCCTACCATGGTCATCGCCCTCTTTGGGATGAAGCAAGGGGGAAGGCGAGGTCAAGGGGGGAGGCGTCAAGGGGGAACGGCCAGATTTTTTGTTGGGTCGAGGATTTTTTCCTCGTCATCTCCTGTGTTCGCCAGAGAGTATCGGAAGAACAGCAGTTAAAAAAAAAACGCTTTTTTTTATGTATTCCACATCACAAGGTTCCCTGCCATACACACAATATCCTGAAGTAGACTTCTATCTGTCACAATCCGGAATAGTCTGCGTCTGTGAAGGCTTCCAGAGTTATGCCACTGTGCTTTTGAATAAGATCTTTTTTTTCTCTGGACAACCCATAAGATAGTGCAGAATTTCTGTAGGCTGCAGCGAGATTAGATTCCCTAATCATGCATGAACTGACTGATTACCGAAACAAGGTAAGCAATGTATGGTCTCGTGTGGGATAAATAAATCAATTTCGTACACAATCTTAGGTACCTTTCTTTATCCACAACAAGATCACAAAACAGCAGCTCTGAGCTTGTGATTGGGATCAAGGGTGTCTGAAACTGGTTTGTCCACTCTTGCCTGTTCTTGTAACAAGTCAATTATATATTTCTGTTGTGAGATAAATATTCTTTGGGAAGAACGAAACAACCTCAATGCCTACGAAGCATTTCAGCTGGCCCAAAGATTTAATCTCAGAATCTGCCTGCCATCTTTTTTTTTTGGTGTAAGATTCCTTTTAAAATGATGTCATCATATACTCCAACAATATGGTTACCATTCTTGAAGGGAAGTGCTTTACGAACAAAGTGTGGTCCCATTGGCTCTGCTTGTAATCTGTCTTCTGCATTACGCTGGTTAATCTGCCTTCCGCAATACACTGGTAAATCTACCAAAACTCGGCTCAGGGAGATTTGTTTAAGACTATAAAGAGCCTTTTTTTAGCCTGCATACTTTATTTACGGATGGTGGAGTAAAACTTAGTAGAATCATGATGTAGATTTCCTCTTCAAGATCCACATGGAGGAAGGTATTCTTGAAATCAAATAGTGACACAAACTCCAATCATAGTGAGCAGCTAGTAATAAGGAATCCGCACAGTATTCATTTTAGCAGCAGGAGCAAATGTTTCAACATAGTCCATCCCTAGGCTAGTGTCAACCTTTGCCACAAGACAAGCCTTGATATCTCCAAGCTGTCATCAGGTTTATACTCAGAGTATATAGACCCACTTGCAGTCCACACATTCTTCCAGCACGTCTATCCACAATATCCTAAGTATGGTTTCTCTCTAGGGAACACATCTCTTCTTTCATGGCTTCCCACCATTCTTATGCTGTAATGCTACAGACACACTTTTGGGTATGGAAAGCTCTGGATTTTGCAGAGGAAGGTTTTGTGTGCAGGAGAAAGTCAATGGGTAGAAGTCAACTTGGTTAATGAGTACAATGGTCTTTTAGTGCATTAATGGGTTCCTTTTCTAAGGGCCATGGGTAAGTGAGTTTAAGAAGTGCTTACCATATTATCTGATATGGCATCTTCAAAACTTTCAAGCTGAGAGGGAGCTTGGTCATGGGCTGGTTAGTAATGTGCTTTTTCTATGATACGTCAAAGGAATGAAGGAAATCGGTGGTTGGGAAGTTCAGCTGAGGTGTTAGGTGACGAATAGGAAGTGGAGATGCATTCTATGAGGGCAAGAGTAAGGTTTGAGTGGCGCAAAGGTTGGATGTGGTATATGTTATGTATGAGCAGAATTGCAAAAGAAAGTTTTTACTCACTGAAGGTAACATCAATGGTGACATAAGTAGTTTCCTGTGGTAGGATTATAGCATTGTAACCTTTTTGGGCTGTAGATTACCCGAGAAAAGACAAATTTAATGGAGTGAGGATCAAGTTTCCTCCTTTGGGGGGTTGTGCACATGAACAAATGACGGGCTTCCAAAGATTTTAGGCTCAAGCCCTGATGGTTGGACAAAAATAAGGATGGAATTCGATCAGAAAAGCTAAAGGACTTTTGTGGCTAATGGCTCGAGAAGGAAAGCCTATTAATTAGGAAGGAAGGCAGTCAAAACAGCTTCTACCAGAATTGCTTAGGTGTATAGCTTGAAACAAAAGAGCACGGGCAACTTCTAGGATATGCTTGTTTTTCCTTTCAGCCACCCCATTCTGCTGGGGTGTATAGACTTAAGATGATTCATGAATAATGTCCTAAGTTTGGAAGAAATGCGATAAGAAATGGTTGTGAAATAATCCTTGGCATTGTCAATTTTAATTCTCGGATATGTGTTGAGCTGATTAAGGACTGTGTTAGAAGATACTTCTATTGATATGAATTAAAGAGAATTACAGCCTTATTTATAGAAAAATGGCCAAAGAATAAGAGCTAACTAGCCTAATTTACAAGTATACCCTTAGTTAGTATGTACAGGTTAAAAGAATAAAAGACCAAGGCCCATTACATAGTTAAGTAGGTCTAATAACACCCCCCCCCCCACCAAACACCACCCACCCAACCCTAAACCAAAGAAAAAAAAAACAACCCCCAAAAAACCCCCCCCCCCCCCCCCCCCCCCCCCCCCCCCACACACACACACACACACACACCCACCCCTCAAGTTGGGTTTGTAGATATCTTGCATTCCCAACTTGGAGATGAGTCTATGGAACCTAGGACTATGTAGAGGTTTTGTGAAGACATCAGCAACTTGGACTTCAAAAGGAATGTAGTTCAGATTGATAAGACTTCCCTCCACCTTTTCTTTGATAAAGAACCGATCAATCTCAATGTGCTTAGTCTTGTTGTGTTGAACTGGATTGAGAGCTACGCTTAATGCAGATTTGTCATCATATCTTAACTCCATAGAACCTGTCTATTTGATTTGGAAATCATAAAGAATGATACGGACCCATAAGAGTTCACATAGACCATGGGCAAGTGCTCTCAATTCCGACTCTGTGGATGATCTAGCAACCACATTCTGCTTCTTGCTCCTCCATGTCACTAGATTACCGTCTAGAAACATATAATATCCAGTAGTGGTCGCTGATCAACAAGGGAACCACCATAGTCAGCATCAGTGAAACATTGGACTGTCAATGGGTTCCCCTCTTTAAAAAAGTATTCCTTGTTCTGGTGCTCCTTTTAGATAGTGCAAAACCCTATATGCGGCCTCAAGCTGAGTTTCCCACAAGTCGTGCATAAACTGACTAAGAACACTTACACCTAGGGGTGAGCATACAGTTAAAACAAATATCCCTTAACCGAAGTTTAAAATAAAATACGGTGTTCGGTTATAACCGAATATAATACTAATATCTGTTTTAACCGATAACATCAATGAAGGCTGTAAAAAAAAGCTTTCAGCAATGAAGGCAGAAATAGTTAAGAGGGTATGGCATTGAAGGCCACAAGATTGCAAGATAGCAAATTGTAGAGGAGGCTGAATGGGTGAAGAGGAACAGAGGTTAGAATACCATCAGCCCTGATACCATAAAGAGAAATGTAAGAAAAGTCTCTTATATCTGCTGTAGTTTAATCTGTACAAATTTATAGGGAGGAGAATAAGAAAAGGAAGAGTGCAGAATAGAAAGGGATACCTAGGGAGTGACGGTGTGGGGATTATACACAGGCCAGACAGTCATTTAATAACAACACCCACTAAAAATAATAATTATATCTACTCCCCATGACAACTGTTGATTACAGCGACAGAGAAAAGATAACTATTAATTACACAGCACTTTTTGTTCAAACAACGTCATATCTAGAATATCCTAAATCAAGGAGAACTAAGAAAACATGGTATGATGGATATAGTATACAAAAGTTATCCAAGAATACACATGTTCTTGGATTTCCATTACTATCTCCAGCCATCAGAAACAAAGTGAATGGGCACCCAATTAAGTATTTGTAGCAAAAAAGAAACCAGATTCACTTGATCTGTCAAGTCAAATCAACTCAAAAGATCTTAAAACACGGCCACATTTGTACTCGCATAAAGTGTGTGTTACCAATGTACTAGTAAGAAAAATGAGTACCTGAAGAAGCATAGTACCATTGCACTTATCAATAACACGAGTATTAACATAGAAAGGGTCAGTGAAATGCACGGCCAAAGTCCTGCATGTCGTGAAAAGTATGTACATCAACAAACTGAAAAACATTAAAAAAAAAAAAAACGAATATTATAATCAGATGTACCTATCAAAACTTTGATTGTAGGATACACCAAATTCAAGGTTCAGAGCTATTGTCCTCATTCCATCCACAACGCTGAGCTGCCGAAAAGCCGCTACCAATAAAAGAAAAAAACAATTACCATATGGATTCAAAATTGTAGAGGTCACCGAATTTTTAAACCGGACCAGCTTCTTGGCTTGCCAACGATTAAAACATGACAAATAGGTATCTGTTGGGAAACGAGCATCTAAAGAATAATATGCCCACAAGCAAATTTAGATGCTTTTCAGATAAAGTATTTCATTTTAATCTATACCTCGAGAAATTTCATCACTCTCAGCACGAACCGGTATCCAGAGCACTGAGGTCAAATCACTTGCCCAATCCGGTAGATATATTTTTCCATCTTTCAGAGTTAATTTCTTTAGTTCTTCACTTCCCACTGCTATCCTGTCCTTCTTTGTAGAATTGTTCTCTTCTGTGGCAACTGAACAATGGGATGAGTTTGTGTACTCTTCCATCTCAATCACGTGGGAATCCTCAATTTTTAGACCAGGACCAGTGTCTATGCTTAAGACACCCCCCTTTAGAGAGTAATTGAGCGGTTTTACAATTATCCCGATCCACTGAGGCTCATTTATCAACAAAGCAGACGACACAGCCGGAGCAAGATCAACTAAAGCTCTTGGTCTGAAGACCTGAAGTGAAGTAATCAAGGGACTGATCTATTTGTAGGGCTTCGTGAAATGATAATAATCATACGGCCGCGATAATCTAGATATCTTCAAAAACGATGAAAGAATGTTGATACCTTTAAGATGGGTCTAGTTGGCTTCTCATAACTCATAAAATCATCACTGTCAGCGGGAGCACCTTTAGAAAAACTATGAGACCTAAATCTCAGATGCCCAATCTGCCCAGTCAAAACCCCAAGAACATAGGACCCGGGTTTCTGTGGCGGCAGGGAAAGTGTGATAGCATTCCTTCC